>CM028379.1:122310406-122492676 GCA_013146195.2 Codonopsis lanceolata | reverse complement strand
AAAATCGTATATAAACAAAATAAGGAGGATCGATTTATTAACAATTACACATAAGTATATCACTAATCATTATAGATTCTAAAAAATGTTTTTATACACAACATTTGTTGTCTTATTAGTTGGTTTTTCATCTTCACCGCATATCAATATCTTCAAACCAAAATAATTTGTTACTCTAGAAACTACGACATATAACCTGTTCCATGGCTAAATATCGTTTTTTTTCTAAAAAAGATATACTTGCAATTATTGACTTTGAAACTTGTTAATTGTCATTGCATATGATACCGCAATGTAAATTGTCTTCTCTCGAAACTTGAAAGACAATCTACATCGGATAAGTTAATGACAATCTTGGGATAAAAACATTTTCTCCAACATTGCTTCCTTTCAAAAAATTTGTTTCAACAATGTGATCTCCAAGATTTATGATGATTAGTCTTGTTACACACAACCCCGCAAAGATGGTCAATGTTTCTCAATAGATTACCGAACACTAATTTTAAGTGTCAATTCATGGTCTCGACAACCCCGAACACTTTATACTATTCAAAACTCAGATAATGAATGTCTTGAACAAACTTAATTTTTTCGCCCTTCAAATAGAATGTGAACTCAAATAAGTTTTCCTTTTGAATGATTACTTTTATTAAATTATATTTGTATTTTATGAATAAATAAATTTAGAGAGAAAAAATAAGCTAAAATCAAAATAACGAAATTATTTTTACCGTTAACAATATTTTTGTTTTGTAAATTATTTTGATTTTAATAACTTCCATTATATATTTTTTGTTTTATTGACTTCAGAACTATTATTTTTGTTTTATTTTTAAGAATTAGTTTTACTTAAAAAAAATTGTTCCGTAATTTTTATTATTATTTTACTAACCTCGCTTTAAATTGTTTTGTTTTATTGAATCGTAACTATTATTTTTGTTCCATCAAATATTTTTATTTTACTAACGTATTTTTGTTTTACCTAACTATTTTTAAGAATTTGTTTTAAAATTTTGTTCCATAAATTATTTTTATAATTTTACTAACCCTGCTTAAATTATTTTTGTTTTATTGACTCAGAACTATTATTTTTGTTCCATCAAATATTTTTATTTAACTAATGTATTTTTGTTTTACATAGCTATTTTTAAGAATTTGTTTTAAAATTTTGTTCCATAAATTATTTTTATTATTTTAGTAACCTTAGTTTAAATTGTTTTTGTTTTTATTGACTTTGTAACTATTATTTTGTTCCATCAAATATTTTTATTTTACTAACGTATTTTTTTACATATATATTTTTAAGAATTTGTTTTAAACTTTTGTTCCGTAAATTATTTTATTTTACTAACCTTTGCATTAAATTATTTTTGTTTTGTTGATTGTAACTTTTATTTTTATAGTTGCTTGTTCCATAAATTATTTTTATTTTACTAACCTCTTATATTTTGTTTTTTTTGACTCCAGAATTATTATTTTTGTTTTAGTTACTATTTTTTATGTTTAAAGAGGAAAAATGTTTAAACATATTTAAAAGAGAGGAGATGGTGGTGATGAGAGAGAAAATAGGAGGAGACCAAGAGAGAAAGAGAAATACAAACTGTATAGAAGATAGAGAGAGAAATAGTAAATTAAATAAAAGTTAATAATTCAAAAGTGAGATTTGGAAGGAGAAATCTATCATTGTCATTATATATATATATATATATATATATATATATATATATATATATATATATATATATATATAATATATATATATATATATCACTAATCATTATAGATTCTAAAAAATTTCTTATACACAACATTTGTTATCTTATTAGTTGGTTTTTTATCATCTTCATTCATATCAATATCTTCAAACCAAAATAATTTGTTACTCTAGAAACATTACATATATAACCTGCTTCATGGCTAAAAGCATCTTGGTTTTTTTTTTTTTTTTTTCTTTCTAAAGAGACATGCATACAATTATTGTCTTTTAAAACTTGTTAATTGTCATTGCATATGATTACCGATGATGTAAATTGTCTTCTCTGGCTTGAAAGACAGATGCTTACATCGAATAAGTTAATGACAATCTTGGGATAAAAACATTTTCTCCAACATTGCTTCCTTTCAAAAATTTTGTTTCAACAATGTGATCCCCAAGATTTATGATGATTAGTCTTGTTCCATTGCACAACCCTGCAGCATGATCAATGTTTCTTAATAGCATTACTAGAACACTAATTTTAAGTGTCAATTCATGGTTGATTACAACCCCGAACTTTATACTATTCAAAAACTTTGTATAATGAATATCTTCGAACAAACTTAAATTTTTTCCGCTCTTCAAATGAATGTGAACTCAAATAAGTTTTCCTTTTGAATGATTACTTTTATTAAATTATATTTGTATTTTATGAATAACTAAATTTCTGAGAAAAAAAAAAAGCTAAAATGAAAATAACGAAATTATTTTTACCGTTAACAATTATTTTTGTTTTGTAAATTATTTTGATTTTAATAACTTCCATTATATATTTTTTGTTTTATTGACTTCATAACTATTATTTTTGTTTTATTTTTAAGAATTAGTTTTACGGAAAAAATTTGTTCTGTAATTTTTTATTATTATTTTACTAACCTTAGTTTAAATTGTTTTGTTTAATTGACTCTGTAACTATTATTTTTGTTTCATCAAATATTTTTATTTTACTAACGTATTTTTGTTTTACCTAACTATTTTTAAGAATTAGTTTTAAAATTTTGTTCCGTAAATTATTTTTATAATTTTACTAACCTTAGTTTAAATTATTTTTGTTTTATTGACTCCGTAACTATTATTTTTATTCCATCAAATATTTTTATTTAACTAATGTATTTTTATTTTACATAGCTATTTTTAAGAATTTGTTTTAAAATTTTGTTCCATAAATTATTTTTATTCTTTTAGTAACATTAGTTTAAATTGTTTTTGTTTTTATTGACTTTGTAACTATTATTTTTGTTCCATCAAATATTTTTATTTTACTAACATATATATATATATATATATATATATATATTTAAGAATTTGTTTTAAACTTTTGTTCCATAAATTATTTTATTTTACTAATCTCTGCATTAAATTATTTTTGTTTTGTTGATTTTGTAAATTTTATTTTTATAATGGCTTGTTCCATAAATTATTTTATTTTACTAACCTCTTATATTTTTGTTTTCTTGACTCTGGAACTATTTTTTTAGCTACTATTTTTTATGTTTAAAGAGAGAATTTTTTTTAAATATATTTAAATGAGAGGAGATAGTGGTGATGAGAGAGAAAATATGAAAGAGACGGAAGAGAGAAAGATAAATACAACCAGAGAAGATAGGAGAGAGAAATAGTGAAATGGTAATTCAAAAGTCAATAATTCAAAATTAAGATTTTGGAGGGAGAAATCCACCCTTGTCATTATATATATATAGATTAAAACCCAACATAGACAACATAATATTAAAACAAAATATGCTAAATTTTGTAGACAACAAAATATGAAACCTAAATCATTTCATATAAATGTTCCAAACCGATTGAATTCCACCTATAAAATGTTATATGAATCTTATCAATCTTGAGAACAATTATGTGCATTTTTCCAATCCATAGGTTACCCTCTTCCAATATTTCCTCATTAATGAGATGTTTGTGAAAATTTAAAGATGATTTTGAAAGTTTTTAACGAAGCTAACGAACAATTATCCGGTTCTTATTATCATAATTCCGTATTAGTTTTAGAATATTGTGCTAAAATTAATTATATATTCAAATATTTTAAAGATTGTGAAATTTTCGGTTAATGTATTGCTACTATGAGAATAAACTGGCTAAAATATTTTTTGAACATTCCACCATTATTTTTAGTAACTAAAATATTATATCCTAGAATAGTAATTTATTCCCTGATGATGACGTTGACTTATTTTCAATTGCCCTATTCTAAATCCAACAAATGTTTTGAATGAAGTTAAAAATATTTTATATACATTTTTTAAAGAATATAACGTAATTTATAGTACTAATATAAATAATAAAAATGTACTACTAGTAGTAGTAGTCAACCTAGTGATGACCCTTTTTGTTGGATAGATAATTTTATAAATACAAGAACTCAAAAACGAACACGAGGTGATGAAAAAATATTAGAACTTTATTTATATTTATCAACTACTTTTGGTCAAATAATTTTTTTTTATATTTTAAAGTGGTGGGCGAGAATGACCCAAAATTATCCAACTCTATCATTAATTGCAAAAGTAGTCTTAGTTACTCCTACTTGAACCGTCGCCATTGAACAAACATTTAGTGTGCCCGACTACGTTTTGGATGAAAGAAGATCTCAGTTGAACCAAAAAATTTAGAACACCAACTTTTAGTGGGCGATTGGGTTAAAGCAACCAATCGAACACAAGATAAGGTAGCTACTTCCGAGGAGGAGGAGGACTTTGATGAGGATACATCAACCGAGAGCCGTTGAACTACACCAATCATTTCTGTAAGTTAATTGTAATTTTTAGATTATAATTTTTTTAATTATTTTATAGATTGTAAGTTATAATTTTGAGATTAGAATTTTTATTTATTGAAAAAAATTAAAATTCAGAGGTAAGACTCATTTGACTTTAGTTCATTGGTTGTCCTCATCATTGTAATTTTTTCTTATATTAATAAAATTGGTCAAGGTATTGTCCCTGTTTTTTTACAAAATATTTTTGTTATTTTACCAAAATTGTAATTTAAACTTTTGGTCACTTTTAAAATTCAAAAAATATTTTACACAAAGTTTACAAAAGTTTAAATATGGTTTTTTAAAAAAGATTAAAAAACCATAAAATGTTGAAAAACAATTAAAAAAATTTTTTTTTGGAACCGTGAATCGGATTTAAGGTTCATGGTTAAGAACCTAACCGTGAAAGTTCACGATTCAAATTTGGTTCCCCATACCCTTCGTCAAGAATCGACGGTTTCGGAACCGCGAACCGTATATACATGTTTAGATATATAGAAAAAGGAAGGTGCATAGACCCGATGTGTCGGGAGTCACGATCAAAAAGTAGAGATCCCCTTTATGAACTAGTGATGGTTATTTATACCTAGAGGGAGTGGGTATAGCTTGTTATGTATAAGCTTGGTCCAAGCTTTTGGTCACCTCTTTAACCGGACACACCATTTAAATAAAATTAATTGATTGTGTTATAAATACTTGAGCATGTAGTCATAATAAAAATATGTAGAAAAAGTAAGAGTTAAGTGATAAAAATGTTATTTTTTTGTAAAATTCAACAAAAGAAAATAAATTCAAATTATAAAGCTTGAATCATAGAATTACAATTTAGTTCACCAGACACAAACAAAAATGAAGAAAAAGTAGTAGATAAACTAGTGAGTTTATCACTTCAAATTATGAAAAGAGTTTTACGATAAAAATATGTAAAACTTCAGTTCTTAATTACTGTATATAATAGGAAAATTTTATATTATATATAATAGTTAATTATTTATTGATCCAGTCCAATTTTAAAACTGATATATAAGTTTCAAAATTGACACCGAACCAATTGACTGTTTTTAATAAAATTTTGAACGGAACCAAACCTGTAAATTAGTTCGGTCCAAGTCTTACCTCTTTGGTTCAGTTCTCTTTGGTCCGACTTTTTTGAATATTTTTAGCTCATCCCTAGTAACAAGAAGAAAATTAACGATGACAATAACAAATGGATGAGATGAGTGAGATAGTGAAAGAATTTCTTGCTTATAGGAGTAATTTTTTTCATTTCCATTTTTGTCCCACTTAACCTAATTTTTAAACGTCATGTTTATAACCTAACTAATTTTTTTAACCCGTGCGTTAAACGCACGTCAACTAAATTATACATCAAAAAATAAGAAGGATCAGTTTATTAACAATTATACATAAATATATCACTAATCATTATAGATTCTAAAAAAACTTCTTATACACAACATTAATTGTCTTATTAGTTAGTTTTTCATCTTTACTGCATATCAATATCTTTAAATCAAAATAATTTGTCACTCTACAAACTACGACATATACAGTCCATGGCTAAATACTATTGTTTTAAAAGAGACATGCGTGCAATTATTGACTTTGACACTTGTCAATTGTCATTGTATATGATACCAACAATGTAAATTAACTTTTCTAGAACTTAAAAGACAATTTTACATCGGATAGAGTTAATGACAATGTTGAGAACTTGAGATAAGAATATTTTCTCCAACATTGCTTCCTTTCAAAATTTGTGTTTAAACAATGTGATCCTCAAAATTTATGATGATTAGTCTTGTTCCATTGTACAACTCTGCAGCATAGTCAATGTTTCTTAATATCAGTACTAGAACACTAATTTTAAGTGTCAATTCATGGTTTGACAACCCCGAACACTTTATACTATTCAAAAACTCTATATAATAAATGTCTTCGAACAAACTTGAATTTTTTTTGCCCTGCAAATAAAATCTGAACTCAAATAAGTTCTTCCTTTCGAATGATTAGTTTTATTAAATTATATTTGTATTTTATGAATAAAGAAATTTCTTAGAAGAAAATAAGCTAAAATGAAAAAACTAAATTATTTTTACGGTTAACTATTATTTTTGTTTGTAAATTATTTTGATTTTAATAACTTTCCTTATATATTATTTTGTTTTATTGACTTCATAACTATTATTTTGTTTTATTTTTAAGAATTAGTTTTACAGAAAAAAAAAATTTGTTCCGTAATTTTTTATTATTATTTTGCTAACCTCAGTTTAAATTGTTTGTTTTATTGACTCTGTAACTATTATTTTTGTTCTATCAAATATTTTTTTACTAACGTAATTTTGTTTTACATAACTATTTTTAATAATTTGTTTTAAACTTTTGTTCCGTAAATTATTTTTATAAGTATACTAACCTCAGTTTAAATTATTTTTGTTTTATTGACTCCGTAACTATTATTTTGGTTCCATAAAATATTTTTATGTAACTAATGTATTTGTGTTTTACATAGCTATTTTTAAAATTTTGTTTTAAATTTTTGTTCCATAAATTATTTTTATTATTCCAGTAACCTCAGTTTTAAATTGTTTTTGTTTTTATCGACTTTGTAACTATTATTTTTGTTCCATCAAATATTTTTATTTTACTAACGTATTTTTGTTTTACATATATATTTTTAAGAATTTGTTTTAAACTTTTGTTCCGTAAATTATTTTATTTTACTAACCTCCGCGTTAAATTAGTTTTGTTTTGTTGATTCAATAACTTTTATTTTTATAGCGGTTTGTTCCATAAATTATTTTTATTTTACTAACCTCTTATATTTTTGTTTTCTTGACTCTTAACTATTATTTTTGTTTTAGTTACTATTTTTTATGTTTAAAGAGAGAAAAATGTTTAAATATAATTAAATATAGGAGATGGTGGTGATGAGTGATAAAAAGGAGGAAAGGAGAGAGAAAGAGAATACAATCGTAGGAGTAGAGAGAAAGAAAATAAGAAATTAAAAAGTCAATAATTCAAAAGTGATATTTTGGAGGGAGAAATCCACCCTTGCCATTATATATATATATAGATATATAGATTTTGACTTTTGAGGGACAAAACATCAGTGCTTCCTAATAGTCAAAGAAACGTGTTCAACATTGCGTTGGAATATAGAGTCATGTAATTTAGATTAAGACGCTTCTTGCCACCTACATGGTTATACCTTAAAATACTTATTATTTAAAAAAAGTTTTAATTTTAATGAATATCTTCTATAATCATTTAAATTAATGACATTATTTAATAAACAAACCTAATTATCAATTTATTTCTATTTTCTACCGCAATTGAAATAATATATATATACTTTAAATTAAAATATTATATGTTTTGATTACTACAATTACTTTTATTTAAATGAAGCACATTGATATTTGGTGGTAACTATTGTTAGTGATTTAATAATCACATATGTACAACCCCTCCCACCAACAAAGTTCTAAAATTATTTATATTTTTAAATTAAATAACATATAGCAGCGGTGGAAGATGGGCTGATTGTTACGTAAACTAGTGAAGTAAAAAGTTGAAACTCACCCCAAAATTTTGAATTTAATTTTCATAGCTTTTGGCATGTAATTGATTATATAGATTTAAGGCATTTAGAATTGTAATTCAATTCCAATTCAAACAAAATAGTTAGTTAGGAAACGATGAAATTAGTTTTGGAACCCTATTTTAAACCAATTCCAATTCCAATTAAAAAAATATAGGATGATGGATTTGGTTCCTTCCATGAGAGATTCTAAACTGGTGCTACATCCAATAGATGGCACCTTCTGAAGTTCTGGCCTTAGTAAACCCCAATAGACGTTCTCACGCCTTATATATAGTAAAAAAAAAATAAACGATCTTAAAAATTTTAACTCGTAAAATGGAGTGTCACTTTTTATATATTCACCCATCAATATACAATGAATGAAAAAAAATATATAGTAAAAAATAATCTTTAAGATTAAACCAATTTTTTTTGCGTTTAAGGGAAGGTAACAGCCGGTCAACCACTAGAGGGCTAGGCATCTAGCAACTTCCTGATTTGAGCATATATTACCCAACTTTCCTGCCAATTCATTTTCTGTAACGGGAGCAAGCGTAATTAATTACGGGGAAGCCGAGAGGGAGGGAAGGCTAATTTAGCAAATAACCATCAAAATAAAGTCCCATTATTTTACACAAATTGAGACCTTCTCATAAAATGAAAACACTGGTTAACCTTAACCAAATGAAAGAAAGTTGCCTCCTCCTCCCCCTCTCTTCGATCGTCCTCCTTCCCTGAACCTCGCCTCGCCTCGCCTCGCCTACCCAGTCCCCCTCTTTCTCTCTCACAAGGTCGCACATTTCACGCACAGACTTCTCTCTTGCTCTACATGCAATAATATATATAATAAAAAATGGGAATATGCTTCTCCAGGAAAGCGACGGTGAAGAAGACTCATTCCAAGCGCATAACCAACCAGCCATCATCGAGTGTTGTTGGAAATTCTAGCAATCGCTGGTCTCGCATTCGATCCACCAAGAAGGACAAGTTCGACGACGCTGCTATTCACGAGCAAGCTCTCGCCGCCGCTCTTCTCTTTCAGCAGCACCAGCAGCAGAATGGCGGCGGCGGCCCTTCGCCTTTTGATCGCTCTACTTCTCTCCGTCATGGAAATTCCAAGAAACAGCAAGGTTTACCTCGTAGTTCGAGCTCCAGGCCTCGTTCTCTCGCCGATCCTCTCCTTCAACCTCAACATCTTGTTAATCAGGTTTGCTATTTCCATTCCGAGTGGTCGTTTCGTTTCGTTTCGATGACTGGTCAAGTGTTGAGCGAATTGCGTGGTTAAGCCAAACTTCTTTAGGATTAAAACTAGTTTTCTTCATTAATTAATTTATTTTATTTGACAAAATAAATTGCTCTTCAAAAGTTAGCCAAATATGGAGATTTTTTTTGGGGGGGGGGTGATTTTGAACTCGGAGCCACATTTCATTATTTACTGTGTTTACGGGAATTAGAAATTGTGGTTTGATGTGTTGGCTGGCTCTAGTTCTATTTCAAGTTATTGGCCTTGACCTGTAACTCAAAGATTTTATTTGTGTTTCATGGCAAATCATTCATTATGTTTATTCTATTTTTGCTTGGATTCTGTTGTTATTGGTAACACAACATTTATTGTTCCCTTACATTTTCTGAAAGTATGATTCCCAAGTAGCCTAATGAAATCATTTGGTTATTGATATATCTACAATAATCAACATTACGTTATATGCATTTGAGAGCTTAGTCGAATTGGGTTTTATGATTCATATATACCACAAAGAATGGCAAAAATGTTAAAAAGGTAAAACCACTCATAGACATCAGGCTTGAATGGAAAACGACAGCCTGGCGCAGCAGACAGCTGGCAGGTTACTACCTTATGTGATGGAAAAGGTACAGGTTAGGGTGTGTCATTGACCAAGGAACACTGTTGCCTTGCCTTTCAATGGCCACTCAGTTGGCCAGTTTGGAGTAAAGTGTGCAATAGACCCTTGGTAGATTATTACATGTTGGATGTGTTTAGGAGCTTTGTCATCCTACGTATGGGATCATATAATCATATTGTAAAATGCACGCACTAGGGCAGTGAATGAGGAGGTTTACAGATCCCCTTACATCTCCTCATTCCCAAGTCCTAACTAGATCTAGGTTTATTTTGTTAGTTCGTACTATTTTTTGACTCATAAAGTCTATTAATATATGATCCTCATATTTTTGTATTTTTTCTTTCTTTCTGGAAACATGATATTATCTCATGTGTCATGTGTAAAGATAGGTATCATGTTAGTGCAATTTAAAGGAACTATAGAGAAGCAAAAGTACGAATATTAAAAGTATAGATAGGGAGTATGTTGATGGCCGCCTAATTGAATGCTCTTGTTAATTCCCTCCCCCATTCCCAGGTTGTTTGGTGAAGATCATATTTTTAACTTTCATGATAGAATTGTAGATCGAGGGAAAAGTGTTTGATAACTTCATTCCTCATTTTCCTGTATAGAGTAATGCAACCTTTCCAAGGCCCTGCCATCTTCCTAAGGCTGCTAAATCTATTACTTTGTTTCTGCCGCCCTGCATTTCTACTATGTCTACAGAAAGTAGATTGATAGTATAATGAAGAGGGCCTTTCTGTTATAGTTTTCATTGACTTCATTTCTCAAGAGATCCATTCTACAAATACTTCATTTCTCAAGAGATCCGTTATAAGACGTTGTATATCTGTGAGCATAGGAATATACGTAAACATGACTACAACTTACTCCATCCGTCCCAAGATAAGTGTCCCCTATTGACTTTACACAAGTTTTAAGAAAGTTGTTTACTCTATTTGATTTTCTTTTAATACACTTAAAGAAAGTCTCAATGGTATAAAATCAATGGGCCGCTATTCTTTTTACATCTTACGATAACTATGGAAAGGACACAATTATTTTGGGACGTCCCAAACTGGATGAGGGGACACGTATTTTGGGACGGAGGGAGTTGTAGTTTCATTGTTTGTCAACTTGTTCTCGTGGGATAGTTCTTTTCACATTAATCTGTCCTACTGTATTTAAAAGTTTATATGCTTCACTTCAAGCCTTGAACAGAAGGTAAATCTTCTCAAGACATCTATTTGAGTGGAAGTTCCTGTCATTTATTGTCTGCTGTGCCCCAGTTTCTTTTCTAATGTGTATTGCTTCATTTCTATGTTGAGTAATGTTTCTTTTCTAGGTTTCACACATATGGCCTTGATGAGAATTAATTTTACATATGATTGCGTCTATTCATTTTCTCCTAATCATTTGTTAGTTTCTAACTAATTTTCTATTTGACAGGAGGTAAAGCTTGACAATGTGGAGACCAACCATTTTGTCCTTGTTCATGGTGGTGGTTTTGGTGCATGGTGTTGGTATAAAACTATAGCACTTTTAGAAGAAACTGGATTCAGAGTTACTGCTGTAGACTTAACTGGTTCGGGAATCCACTTGTTTGACACAAACAGCATAAAAAGTCTGTCACAGTATGTGAAACCACTTACCGATTTTCTGGAAAAGCTTGCTGATGGAGAGAAGGTTGTTTTCTCACTCGTCACCACCATTCCATTTTCTTCCTTTTCATATTTTATTCTTTTCTTTTTCTTCTTTATAAATTGTGTGCACCTGACAAGATTGAGAAGAGAGGCCTAAGATTGGCTGGCTTAGCTTATCTTTGGAATCCAATCTCTATTTGAGAAGTTATAAAACTGAATAGTAAAGGTATTTAAAATTTTGATCCGTCATTGTTCTCTACTTCTCTACAGGATAAAGAACTGTAAAGAACCAGTTTTTCAGGAAGTACATGAAATTTTTTCCTGTATTCACTAGAAATATATTTAAAAGAAAAAGTGAGTGCCTTTTTTGAAGTTTGACAAAATTGTATTAGATGTGTTTGCTTGTTGCTCTTTATTGCTTCCAGAAAATCAAGTTCACTAGACCCATTCAGGAGACTTCAGGGAGGTTTTTTCTAGTTGTCAGAAGTTAGGTATCCTTCTTAAGGTTGATTTCAAGAGGTTTTGGAGGATTGGTCTCAAAAAATTAAGGAGACAGCTTTGTCATACTCTCGAGTTAAGCGTTAGTATACAAAATATATACAGTACCATAAAATAGAATGAATAAATAGGCCAAATATGACCCCAAGGGGTCGGAGAGATGTCAAGGGCACTTAGGCAAAGACGTTGAGGTCCTTGGTTCCAATCCTCATACCAACAAGGGGTCACACTTACCTATAAAAAAGGCCAAAGGTATATTATGGTATAACATCAACAATTATCAATAAGATGTTGGACCACGAAATAAAGTAGTTACTTTTTTTGATGCTTTTTAATTGGATATGTAAAGCCTTGATCATTTTAACATGTTGCCCCTGCCTTTAAGGTTCTGCTGTAAAACCAGAGTGTAATACTCATCTATATTATTAATCGTGCTAATCCTGTCCACAGCTCAGCAGGAACATGTCCCCTCTTTACTCTTTTAGGTCCAGTCTCAGGATAACACTTCTGTCGGTGATGAAATTTTCTGGAATTCAATTGCTTAATATTTAACATTAAGTGGTACTGGAGCTGGTTTGTATGAGGATTTAATATTCCAGTTAGTTGGAAGGTCCGTTGGAGATCATTCTGGCACCTGGATCCAAATCTTCCTCAGTCTTCAAATGTTCTGCACTTTCGCGGAATTCGGCTTCTTTTTTTTGTCCAGCCAAATATACTTAAGTATTCATATTATGTGAAAATCTTACAGTCTCTTTATTCGTGCAGGTGATTTTGGTAGGCCATGATTTTGGTGGTGCATGTATATCATATGCTATGGAGTTATTTCCATCAAAAGTTGCAAAAGCTGTTTTTGTTGCTGCGTCTATGTTGACTAGTGGACAAAGTACTCTTGATATGTTCTCCCAAAAGGTTTGCTCCTCAATAAAGTATTGCTCCAAGTAATATTTAAATTTTTCTGTAATCAAGTAAAATGAGTCAAACTACATGCAACTGGCTCGAACCCCCTTGGTTAGAGCTTATTCACTTGTGATTGCAAGATAAACCAACCAAACTTTATAGCAAAAACAATATTAGAAACCAAATTCCCGAATTCACCCATGAGAAGCGTGATTATATCCACTTATGCCTTGTGATTGGATCAATCGCTTGGGGTCTTGACTTCACTACCAACTCATCTCCCTGCTGGAAATAATAGTATTGTAAATCGAGGAGCGGACTCGGTTGGTATGCTGTATGGAAATCCAATTGCCTTCAAAAACTGATGGAATGACAAGTATTTTTGAGTTTCTAGAACACTGCTTATTCTCTGTCATGATGCCCATACTCTCCTAGTTCTAGGAGACTGTAAAGAGGAAAATAATTAAATAAAAAGTAGTTGGTACAAAATGAAAAATTCTCCCCAAGAGTCACTTAAAACTCAAAAATGGACTGTACAGACTAGGTCAGCTAGCTGCTTAAGGTGTAACTTAAAAAAGTTTAGAAATGATTTGGGCTTGTATGGAAAACTAAGTTTTCAATTGGTTGGTTTTGCATTTTCGAATCATTTTTAGCAAGTGACATGTAACTGCTATTGCAGGAAGGTTCGAATGATTTGATGCGGCAGGCTCAAATATTTTTATATGCAAATGGAAACAATCAGCCTCCAACTGCTATTGACTTTGACAAGTCACTTTTAAAGGACTTATTATTCAATCAGAGTCCTGCCAAGGTCTCTCTCTCTCTCTCTCTCTCTCTCCACACGCACAACATATTGCACATGGCAAAATCCCTATCTATGTTTGCATTTTGATGCTGCTTACTTTATTAGAAATAGCCAGTAGGCTTGTGGTGCCTTCAACTATATACGTGTGTTATCATCATTAAGAATCTAATTAAATTACTGGGTCTGGGCACTGCTTGGTGCAATTGTATGTTACAGAATGCGGCTTCAAATATCTTCAGGAAAGTTAGGCACCTATCAGTGATGACTTGGTAATCACAAACAATTAAACAAACAGCAGTGTGTACTCCTTAAATCACTGCAGCATTTGAGAATTCGATGTGTAAATGCATCTCTTTCCAAATTCTATAGACTTGTGAGTAATATTTGTATTTGATCATCTGTCAGAGAGAATGGTAGTTATAACCTATGGGTTTTCAGGGCAGTAGTCCCCTCTGAAACGTTTTCTGAACCACCTTCTTCCAACTATTTCATGTTTGTTACTTAGTATTCAATTGATTTATGTCTTTTGTTATTTTATTTTGTTGTACTTGGGGGTTGGGGTTGGATGGTTTAGATCTGTTATTCCCGAGAAACTCAAACAAGGATCATATGGAACTGAGAAAGAGCATGATGCCTGGTTCTCGTTTTTTTTAATACACTACTGACAACCCAAGGAAAAGCTTTCTTGGTTGCTTGTTTGGCATGCACATTCTTTTTGAGCACCCGTATTCTTTGCATTGCGCTTGTGCTAATTCCCCACTTTTCTTGCCTTTTCTAGGATGTGGCATTAGCAGCTGTCTCGATGAGGCCAATTCCCTTTTCACCAGCTTTAGAGAAACTCTTACTGACTGATGCAAACTATGGGTCTGTCAGGCGGTTTTATATAGAAACTCCTGAAGATAATGCTATACCGATCAAACTGCAAGAGAACATGATAAATGGAAGCCCGCCTGAACAGGTTTTTCGTCTTAAAGGTGCTGATCACTCCCCATTTTTTTCAAAGCCTCAAGCTCTACACAAGCAACTGGTGGAGATTGCAAAGATTAAGTAAAGTGAAGAGAGTTTCTTTTCTTGATTGCGTTCCGGAGACTGTCCTTGCGGAGTTTGAAATGTTGACATGAGCCATCAACTAGTGGTTTCATGCCTGAGCCCGAACTTAAATATTTGTCTGAGATGCATGCAATTTCGTAGATAGCATGTTTTTTTTGCAGTTGTATGCATCATACATGTGCAGAACCGATTGAAATTTTCATATAAATTCCTCTCTTAGGCATTGTCTTCCTCTTTTTATTTTATTTTATTTATTTTTTCTGTTTTTTTGGACATTAGCATTACCTTGTCTAGAGAAGAGAAAGCAGCTAGATATGGAATAGTAATAATAACCCACATTGATATCCTGTGAAAATTCCGTGATCGTATATATGTTAATTGTTAGCTCATGTGAATGTTGTGTCAGGGAATTTGAATATGCATCTCGGTCCAGTACAACCGTTCAACACTATTTTCACTACATTTTTTCTGTAAAACAAAGTGCAACTCTTTCAACAAAAAGGGATTTCATTTTCATACTTAGCAAGCGTCATTTGGTACGCTGGGACATGGGAAATTGTACCTTTTAATCTTTTACTCCCTCCGTCCCTAAATAATCGTCCTAGTTGATCTGGCGCACAGTTTTAAAAAAAACAATTGACTTGATTATTTATATTGGTTTAATGTGTAGTTTCCTTTAATATTTATGCGTATGTGGCTCATAATTAAAATAGAGTGAAAAAGTAGGGGTAAAGTAGTAAAAGGATGTTTTAAAAAGGTAAGTTTTAAAATGAACAATTATTTTGGGACGGACGAAAAAAAAAAAAAAGACGATAATTTAGGGACGGATGGAGTATTAGGTATGTAGGTAGGGAAATTGTACCAATTGTACACATTTGATGTTTATTTGGTACACATGAGTAGTGATTCATTATTTTTATATTGTACTACTACTATTTAAGCTATTATTACTATAAATAACATTAAAAAAGGATTATTAATGTGTGCAAATTACAAAACGACCACCACTAAATACTAATAGTTTCGTAAAGGGCAAATTATATGAATTGCCTTCAAAGTACTTATGCTCTTTTAACAAATTGTCCCTTAATTTTTTAAACTTTTCTCCAACGTATATGAAATGATTCGCTATCTTTTAAGAGATATTTCACCCCTTCAAATAACTGCGATTCACAAAAGAGATAATTGAAAATCTCTCCTAGGATACAATGAAGTTTATTTGATTGAAAAGTGTGGACTTATTGATCAAGCCAAGAACACTGTGCTTGAAAATTGTTAAGTTATCCATTATTTAGTCAGTGATACTCCATTTGAAAAGCAAAATTAGCAATTTTGGAAGAGACATGGTTCTTCTAAAGAGATTCATCTCTTCTGGAACACTCACCTTTCAAAAGGTCACACATCCTTGAAATTCTACTTTGAATTTGGGGCTCAAATTTGCTTCTCTTTCAAGGTAGCTCCCCCGGACCAAACTCTGTTTCAATGCGACAATATTTAAAATTTGGCAAATATTTTAGATAAGAAAATAAAATGATTTTGATCCTCACGAAAAACTAAGATCTAAAGGTATAAATTGTGTATTTTAAAGCAAGCACAAGCAAAATTTATGAAAAAAACGTTAATACAAGACTAATTAATTTAATTTTATCAAAACACACTTTTGGGCCATTGTATTTTTCAAAAAATTACAATTAGACCGCTGAGACGTTCGAAATTTTCGGGATAACCACTGTACTAAATTTATCTTGCACGTTAACCCCTTTTTTGGATGAACGTTAAGTTGAAACGTTAAGTTAGGTTAAATGTCTATTTTGTCCTCATCTATATCATCATCACTGTAACAAAATAACCCTATCTGGGTTTACAAAGTTTCCCGCTATAGAGCTAGTCATTTAAGTTTGTATGCAGAAAGGGGCTGTTGTGACTCCAATTTCAAGTCCAAGCACAAAAGGAGCTGGTCATTTAAGTGAATCCCTGCATCAGATTCGAGATATCTTTGGACTGCTTCAACAAAGGTATATTCATCGCAATCAAGCTCGAACGAATGCCCATTTTCAGCTATGTGAACCAAAAGATTCCCCCTTTGTATCACACCTTCCGAAGCAATTGAACTCATCTTCTCTCTCCCTAAGCAAACCCAATCTACAGAAGCAAATTTTCAGTAGATCCCTTAATTGACCAAAGAGAAAGAAATTTGAAAAAAAAAGAGCCCAAACCCCAATAGACCCAGGATTCGCTCAAAGCAATTTTCAGTTGTATCCTTTGAAAAAAAATAAAAACCTTGTCTACGTCAAACCAAGAATCATAATATGTAAGAACAGCCACAATTTTCAACAAACCCAAATCAAGGTTTCCTTACAAAACCTTAATTATCTCAAACCCAGAAAGGAAATCTAAAAAAACAGCCAAAATATTCACACACCCACCAAATTTTTCCAACACAGCCCTAAACTTATCAGAACCGAACCTCAGTTAAGCGAAAAGGAACCCAAATCAACCAATTCCCGCAACCAAGTTATGGAAACCCAACAAATATAAACCCTCAGAGACACCCAAATGATAATGGACAACTCCCAAACCAGTAATGTGTTGAAAGAAACAACAAAATCAATTTCGTGAAGCAAAAGAAGAAAGGAGAGAGAAAGGGATTTACTTAAAAATGGGCGAAGGAACAATCTTGTCACGAAACACGTTGTGTGTTTAATTAATAGGCAAAACACATGTGGTCCAACGAGGGATTAACGGATTAACGGAGGAACGGATCACTGGGTTTTAAAACTTTGTAAACCTGGATATGATTACTTTGTCATAGTGATGATGATGATGAGGGCAAAATAGACATTTAATCTAACTTAACGTTTAAACTTAACGTCCATCTAAAAAAAGAATTAACGTGCAAAATAAGTCTTGTATAGTAGTCATCCCAAAAATTTTAACGCCTCGCAGACCCAATTTTTTGAAAAGACCAAATGTGTTTTTAATTTTCATAGTCATCCCTATAGGTGAATGCGTCAATTCAACACTTTTTCTTTGACGAGGAACCTTTTTTCATAACTTAAGCGAGGGAAGCATTCCAAATTTCTAACGATGGAATTTGAGGGACATTATATCATTTTAATTTTGAATTAATATATATTTTGGTTCCTGGATATTTGTAAAAAGAATAGTTTGGTCATCGGATTTTAAAACATATTCATGTGGTCCCTTAATTCTTTTTTTTTTTTTTTGTCAGGTTCCCCCTCCCATCGTTACTGTTACACTTTCCGTCTTTTTTTCAAAATGCCCAAAATACCCTTAAGTGATTTCAAAAAAATGTAAACATAATAAGATGATTTTTCAAAAGGTCCCAAATATAGGGGGGTCAATCTGTCAACTTAAAAACAAATTCATCTTCAACTCAGTAATCTATCGCTCTCCTCAACCCAAATTAATTCCAAACTCTATTTCTTTTGACGAAGCATGTAAAGAGACTGGATCATATAATTTGCCAACTATCGGCAATTTAGATTCCTCCAGCAATACCTACAGCCAGCTTGGGTATGAGAATGAGAGGGAAGAGATTGGATATATATATATAACCACCGGGCAGAACTTCGAGTCGTCCTTCTCGAATCAGATAAAACCCTAGAACTTTGAGAGGGCCCAGATCCATCAGTATCAATCTCAGAGATGGTGATGGAGACAAATTTTATTATACAGATTGATTTTTTACACACCCAAGTTCTGAAAATCTTAACTTGGGTTCTTTTGATGATGGTTGATGCTGGAAGAAAGAGCTCGGAGATGGCAGTGGAGACGGAGTTCGTATTCAGACTAAAGCATGGGCGGCTAGATATGAAGTTGGATCTAAGATAGAGATGAAGTTGGAGAGAGAGCTGGTGGCAAAGATGGAGTGGGTCGCGGCTTAACATGAAGAGAGGTGGCGAAAGGGACAAAGATAGATCGGAGATGAAAAGAGGACAACGACTATGGATAGAGATGGGGGGAGTTTGGTGATGGTCCGGCAATGGAGAAGTGACATGACCCAACCTCAAATCTCTATACGAAATCTGGGTCAAGCGTGTAACATCAAAACTAAACACACTAGTCCGAAATAAAACACGTGTAAAGCTGTTGGTCCACAATAATGCTCAAATAGGCTAGAAGGGGGGGTGAATAGCCTATAATGCCAATTTAAAAACTTTTCTTTTGGTTATAAATAAAGCACAGTTTTAGTGGCAATTGTCGTTTTAACAAGTTGAGCATGTCTGCAGGTAGAGGCTATCGGTAGACTTGCTCTAAGCAGAAGTATAAACTCTGCCTGTAAACTGCTAGTCAAATCAAAATCCTGTTATAAAGGGTTTGGACAGCGGAAGATAAAGAGGCTATGATTTGGAGAAGTCTTAAGTGGTTGTACACGAATATATGTTCAGAACAACAGCACACTTATTACTTCTTTCAAATGCAGGTTTAGGAAATCAATTAGATAATGACTTTTCTAAAGATAAATCATTTATAAAAGACTCATAGATATATAAGGACTGAGAGATAAAGTATTTATAAGAATATATGAATTTATTCAAGGATAAATTACATATTACATTAGTCTAAATAATCTATGTACAGTTTCTGATATTGTCTACCCTAGCCACAATCCTTACTTAATTATCCATTCAAGAATCTTTAAGTAGCAAAGGGCAATAGGAGACCAGAACGAGAAAATGTTATGAGAAGAGGATTTTCGGGGTCGTTCAGATATAAAAATATATCTGAACGATTGAGTGCAAAGCACTCTTCCTTCCATGATGATTGATTATTGCACAATCAACAGCATGTGTATGGGAATACAAATCTGAAAATATGAATGCAATATCTATAAACAAATCTTCATTTTCGTCAGACATTATCTAACATCAATCTTCAGATCTTGATCTCTGTCTATCGAAGTTTCTGATCAATCTCTTCTCTTCTCCAATCTTTTCTTCCTAGAAATCCACTGAAAGTGTTTTGCTAAGATCTGGATGAGTTCACTGCAATCTGAGTTGAGATCAGAGATACGTTGGTGAAGACGATCTCGTTGATGATCTTTTTTCTTTGAAGTTCTTGAGTAAGTTGAGTTACTCGTTGCTCATCATCGTTGATTGATGATCTTGGATGTCTCACTAAAAGGATCTTCGGTCTATCTATATAATTGTTGAGTAAGAGAGAGGATTTATATAGACAGGAGTCAAGATGATCGTTGAGAGATAAAGACATAAAGTTTATATCTGTTTGAAGATGTAGTGGTTGAAGTCTATCGAATATATGATCTTTCACTGTTTGGGGCAGAGATTTAGTCCTGTAGATCTTGGAACTTGTTGTCTGTCAGACGGTGTTGATAAGTCTCTAAAGAGTAGGTCTGATGTCTGTTGCACTGTCAGGTGGTCTGTTCAATAAAGTAATTGTTTTTTGACTTTAACAGACTACTTGAGTGAGAGGAAAGTCTTGTAGCTTTAGGTATGTCAGGTTTGGACATATTTGACTTGATTTGAGCTGCTTCTTGACTTTTCTCTGTAGCACGTGCAAAATTTAAAGTCTGCCGGTAGAGTGCTTCGAGCCAGTGGAAACAAGTCTTCCGATTCAGGAGAACTGATGTCTGCTGGTGCGAGCAGTTTAACTTGTAGCATGTCTGCCAGTGGTGGATCTTAAGAATGTTCTGATCTTTATTACTGAAGGCTTTTGACATAGCTGCAAGTCTTCCGGTGTCGAGTGCATCTGAAGTGCTGGTCTGTTTCAATCATCATATAGGAAGGTAGGACTTGATCAGATTGCAACTAATCTAAGACCTATGTGATATCACACGAGTATCCTTTTAGCCACTCGTAATGACTCACTTGTAATGGGGGCAAGCAAATATATATATATATATATATATATATATATATATATATATATATATATATATATATATATATATATATATATATATATATATATATATATATATATATATGCAAAGTGATAACTTAATTATCAGGAAGCATATTCCAACAATCTCAACAATCTCCTCCTATTTTCTTGGAGTCATTACAAAATGACATATACAAAGCACTAAAGCATTTATCAAAATATAGCAATTACATGTCCACAATGAATGATCATTTTATCTCAAGACATGTCATATGTTGATAATTACATAAGTGATGGCTTTGGTATAGTCTATTATTGCTATTACAGACTCGTTAAATCAAGGTACTGAACAAGTAATGCAATAGTAAAAACAATTTAGATCACTTAGAATTTTTTGAAAGATGATTGAACATGATCTAAAAGGTTTTTGAGGTCTTACTTGCACATAATTTTTATAAATTAAAAGCTTATTTTGGTAAGTAAGAGTAACAAATCCTTAAGTAAATGTATGTTTTTGAAAGTAGTTCAATAAGGATTGCTTGTGATACCAATTTTTGAAAAAAAAACAAAATTATTTTTAAAACTTTTTATTTATGTTGAAAGTAAAGGATATCTGTTGAAAGTAAGACTCAACAGAGGGTTTCTGTTTTAATTAAGGTTTTCAACAGAAGTGCCACGAAGGCTGAGCATGATTCACAAAGAATCAGCTTAGGGTGAATTGTCACATTAGTGTGTGTGTGTTCCATTTGCTCTTGGTTTAGCGAAATTTAGTTATGTCATAACTTTCCTCCTTATGATAGGTATGTTATCACTCTCCTTATAACTCTCCTTTTAAAGTTAATACCAAGTTATATGTATATGTCATATAACTCTCCTCCTTAATGGTTGCAAGCAATAAGAATTAATCTTGAAGGACAGTTGTAAGCAAAAATAAAGGAAGATACTAGAAGAGATGCAGTATAATAGAGAAAATAACAAAAGAGAAAAGTGCTAAATAACGCAAGAAAGTACTATCAAGTTCTGAATAGTACAAACTAATTTGAATCTCCAAAACTACCAGTGCTAGAATCTAGAGAATAGTTCCTATCCTGATCAGAAAAACTTCTATTGCCGAACAATTCTCGAGTGATTAGCAATTCTCCAGTGACAGGAAGGCGTTCGTCCTCGTGAATCGTGGAACGAATGGTGTGGTAAGAGCATAGGAAGTAGCTGATAATCCTAGCGTATTTGAGAATACCATGCCCATTCAGTCGTCTTCGCTGAAAAGATCGACAAATGAGGGAGAAGACTACTTCAGACCAATTGATGATATGAGAGTCGAGAATAACAACGGTGAAGTTACGAAGTTTTCTGGTGTCGCTTCCTGAGCCTGGTTCATGAAACAAAAGACATTTGCTCAGAATTTCACCAACACGGTACATGTCTAAGGGATAGTTGAAAATAGCCCATGTACTGTAGTCATCTCGAGACTGGTAGCCAGTACGGTGCAGCCATGATTCATTGAGAACAGAATCATTGATGGAGTCAGGGCCAGCAGAGGGAAGGTTGAAGACTCTTGATAGGCTGTCGACATTGAGGACGAGATCAGTACCTCGAATGCGACCGTTGAGGCTTTTACCATCTCTTGTTAGATGCATCCTTGAGTAGAATTCGTCGACCAGTCGAAGGCTGTAGAATTCTTCGCGAAAAGAAAGGATGGAGACGAGTCCAGAACTGTGGAAAAGATCTAAAATCTTTGCTCCAACAGTATTGTCAAGGAGAAATTGTTCTCCTTGAATCATTCGACCAAGAATGTAGGATTTACGGCCTACTATGGTGACGAAAGAAGATTCAGGGGGAGCGATTGGGCTAGAGACGCTGTTGGAAGAAGAATCGGCCATGAAGAATTTCTCAGGAAAAAGAATAAGCACTGATAATAATCGTACAGATTGGGTAACGATGGAGATTTATCAAATATTGTACTATATATATTCAGTACTTTATGAGATCGAGCAGGAAGAACACACTGTTCGAGAACCGTCGTTTGAGTATCCACCATTGAGCAGTAAATGATTGAAATGAGAAGCGGCGTAGTAATCATTTCAAAGCTCAGTTAGAGTGGACGTGATTATTGGAAAGGCGGCGATTCATGATAGTGATATTAAGTCTTCTAGGGAGTATGAATTTGGACAGATTAAAGACTTAAATCGAGGATTTCAATACCAATAGTTGAAGGCATAGATTAAATGTAGGCTTAGGGTATTGAAATGAATTTGTTGATATCGATGAGCAAAAATAATGAAATAAATTTCGTAAAAATATATTTAGGAAATATGATAGGTTTTAAATATTCCAGATATCCTAATAGATAATTTACGAGGCATTCTGAATCATCTACACAATCCTCAGCAATCTCTCAAATCTATAGAATTTTTGGAACATAAATTGTTTCAAAAATATTTTGAAAGTAGTATTTCATGAAAATGTTTTGCAAAACAGTTACGATTTTTGTGTTCTTTATTTTCTAGAAGAAATTTCCGAGGCTTTCTGAGTCATCCACACAATCTTCAGCAATCTTCCAATTCTTCTAGTCTTTCCAGAACAAAGTTGTTTTGAAATCATTATAGAAAGATTTTTGAAATATTATTTGAAAAACAATCAATCATTCCTAAACGTTTTATGTCAAAGATATCATTACACAAAGTTGATCAGCAGTAAGAGGTCTGAAACCAATTTTGATGATTAGTTCCAGTAGAGTGTGAAGAGTGCTGATACAAGAGTGTGAACGGCAAAGATTGAAGTCTGCAATTCAAGAAATTGTGAAGGGTAGAGGTGGAAGTCTGCAGTTCAGGTTCACCGGCAGACATTGAGGTCTACCGGTGTAACTGATAACTTTAAGGAAGTATGCAGCAGTAATGAAAGTCTGCTGATACCAATTAAAGGTTATGTGAGGTTATCAGTCTTTTGAACACATGAAAGATGATAGCCATAGGATAGCTATTATACCAATTGAATTTTGTGTTCAAGAAGGGTGGAAGTTTACTGAAATTTTAGAGTTGAAGGATGCCAACCAATTGTTGAAGGATACCAATTGTTTGGATGATATCAATCATTGAAAGATAAGTGATCAATAAACTAGATATTGAGGTATGTCGATGTCGAAAGAATGAATGACAGGGGAGTCGGCATGGATGAGGGTCTGCTGATGAAAGAGGTCAGCAGGTATAAGGTCTACTATAATAAAGAATATATATAGATAAGTTTTGCAGACAAGAAGGTTTGCTGTATAAAGATGGAACAACAAACATTGAGGTCTGCCGATACCAATTGAAAGAAGAGTATTATAGCAAGCATTTCCTTTGGAATGTCTTGACTTCTGGAAGGATGGACCATAAGCTTCATCGACAAGGAGAACGAAACAAAGGTGGAGAGAGAGCAAAATGCTTCTTTTTATGTGGAAACAACAACAACAGTAATAATAGTATCGGTACTTGAGTGATACCAAATTCTGCAGTTGACTCCTCCTCACTGGTATAGTATATGCGCTTCGATCCTTTTGGGGGAGAGAACAGGGTCTGTAGGTGACAAGAGTAGAAAAGAGATTACCTACAGATTTCCTTTTTGCCTTAGCAGCTGTTAGGAGGTTCAGCTGCTTCATCGGCAAATATTAACTGATGACCATGCTACTTCATAATAGAATCCCAATTGAATGATACGAGCATTTAGAAGCAAAAACGGAAGACAACAACCTTTTAAGTTAGAGAACCTGGATCACAGAGAAGCAAGTAACTCATACTTAGTTTGGCTGAAGGTACTGAAAGAAAATGATTTTTGCTTCGAAGTCAACAGCTAAGATGATGACTAACCTTTTGAGGGAAAGGGAGTCATCTTTGTTCAAAACAAGGGGAACAAGAAGGAGTTTAGAGCAAAGTTGTCATTGAACAGAGGAAGCAGTAGATAAGAAGAAGAATTTAAGGAGACTGCTAATTCCTCGAAAGGTCGTTGTTTCAACAGCAGAGATAAGGTCTACCATTGAAACTAGAGAGACCTGAAATTTTGGATGGGAATTAAGATTCACCAGAACAACATGGGTTGAGATGAGATCTATAATTCCCGATGAAGTAGTTGCAAGATATGCAATTCCTTCAAAGAAATCCAAAACTAAAATTATCCAAATTCCAATACTATTTCTTCAGATACCAATTGTTGAATACCAATGGTTGGATAGGAAATTTTAAGAATAAGGATTGGTTTGTTGTTGGGTTAATAGCAGAGTTATATTTGTTGTATTGAATTCAGAACAACATATTTAAGAAAAGTACATATACCGAAATCATAAGCAAATATAAGATATCATGCTATCAAGGAATGTTCATACAAAAGCAGATAGACATGAAGTAAAGATGCTTTGAACAAGTTCTCATTTAGATCAAAATATACTAGAATACAAAGAGGATCTAAAGATTACAAAGTTCATTACATCTTCCGAAGACTTAACTACTCCTTTTAAACAACTAATCTAAACACTTGATACAATTCTAAAGATAAGGATGTTACAAGGAGATGTCTATGAAGACCATGGACCCAGATTCAGCTAACCGGTTGGCAAACAGAATACATGTCCAGATCAAGGGACTCAGAGTTAGCCAAGGAGTGAGTGGGACACAACCTTTTCTCCTCTATAGCAACCTCTCTACCAAACGTAAGCTTGGTTTTCTCTATCCCAGACATCCTGCATAAACATCTTCTAGAATTTTCTAGATATCAGTTTCAATGCAGGCGCTCATCCTCGGGAGTTTGAGAAGGAAAATCCGAGGAGAGACGCATTTGGCTCGCTGAAGATAGGAGGATCTTCAACACGAGGGGGAGCAACAAATGTGTGCGAAGATAGAGGGAAGCGAGAGATATATGCTAAATGGTTGTTAAGGAAAGTCTTTATGCGAGAGGAATCCTTGAAACGAACCAAACAACTTTCGAAGAATCGGAAGGGTGATTCCAAGTTGTTGAGAAGAAGTCTTGATCTAGTGCTAAGAATTCTCCTAAGTAACATTTTTGAAGAAAGGGATTTTGTATCAATGTCTATCATAGTGTTTGAAGTAGTTTGCAAGTGAAAGAGAAGAAGGAAGGAATGTCTCTATAAATACTCGCTGAGGCAAGACACTGGACTGACTCATTTAAGAGTGAAGAGTCCTCTCAACCACTCTCATAAAAGTTATACGGGGAAGAGTGAGAGTTGGTATTAATTTTTAGATATCCAGTAAAGTTATTTCTTTGGAAGCTAAAAAGATTTTGAAAAGAAGGTTCAGCTTTCTAGAGAAGATAAAACGTCTTCAAGTGGATAAAACATTTTTCAGTGGGATTTGACAAAACACATCCTTTTTCAGAAGAGTGTTTTGGGAAGTACAATTCTCATATTTTAAAGTCATTTATATCTTTACCGGGATTCTATGAAATCTATCTTTAGCTTTTAAGAAATAGTCAATTTCTAAAGCTTTATCTCAACCTTTGTAGAAATTGCAAAAGTACCCATGTAGTTTGCACATTTTCTACAAGGTAAAAACTTCCATAAGTCAGCACATAGAACCGAGCTTATGAAGTACTGAGCAACAGGAGAGTACTTCAAAGAAAATGGTTTGATGATGACAAAGAAATTTTCTATAGAAAAAGAGTCATCAAACCAGATGAGTAATTCATAGATCATACTTTAAAGGAATGGAAAGAAGCAAAGTATGACAGGAAAAATTACTCAAGATATATTTGCTAGAAAAGAATAGATAAGAGCAGAGCAAACAAATATAAGGTTATGCAAAGATGATATATTCATGATCATGATTAGCAGAGAATCATAAACGAAAATCAGTCATATATCATAATCCAGAAGGAAGAAGACTGAATCAGGTGAATAAGGTCATGTGCTTTCAGTCAAGCAAAGCCTCTTAGAACTGGAAGAGAGATAATAAAGTGTGCTTGTGGATTTATGAGAAAAAATACGTTTCTGAATAAGAATCAAGAAGATCATTAGCAACATCTTATGAGCTTTAGGAAGCTCCTGAAAAATCTAGATACTGGAACAAGTATTTCAAGAAGATCCGTGAGAAAGAAAGACTGGATCTTGAATTTCTCATTCTCCCTTGGTCTTTTTGTGCAAAGATAAACAACGAAAGAAGGAGCACAAGACAAGGGATGTACCTTTGACAGTTTTCTGGATCAAGGTAGACGTTCTTCAGACGATGTCGTTTTGAATCTGAGCTGATAAGTTTGTAGTAGATGTTGTCTAAAGAGTAGATTTCCTTTGCAAACAATTCGTAAGATTTTGATTCATATTTTCTTGGATTCAAATAATTCTTTGAAATGTAGGCCAAGTTCCCAGAAACTAAATATCATATAAAAGAGGGACCAATCAATGTTTCATGATATAGAGTTTTCGACTCTTAACCTTTTTCGGGAGAATAGATATGAGTCCCTTTTAAAATTCCTTCACAGTAAAGTTTTAGAATATAAAATTTTTTCTCTTGAGAAGGTGTTAGATTGATTTCAATCGTTAGCCTTATATCAAGAGAACTTTAATCAGAAATCCTTTTAATTGAAGCTTCCATCTGAGAATTTTTCATCTGGAGATAGTTATTCATAGTGTCAATTGATATAGATATCTGTCATATGAATAATTATCTCTCATTCATCATAGTAATCTTCTATCTCATGAAATTTTAGAAAACAAAATAATTTTTCAAAATAAGTATATTTTTCAAAAAAAAAAACTTATCTCAAACTGAAATCCTTGTCAAAAGTTTTTAAAGGATAAAAAAAATTTCTTTTGACATGTATTTGAACTGAGCATTCGAGGATCGCAACTCTCACGAGGTTAGTCCTGCCATATAGCTAGAAGAGTCTTGCTCTGATACCAATTGTTGGTCCACAATAATGCTCAAATAGGCTAGAGAGGGGGGTGAATAGCCTATAATTCCAATTTAAAAACTTTTCTTTTGGTTATCAATAAAACACAGTTTTAGTGGCAATTGCAGTTTTAACAAGTTGAGCATGTCTGCCGGTAGAGGCTATCGGTAGACTTGCTCTAAGCAGAAGTATCAACTCTGTCTGTAAACTGTTAGTCAAATCAAAATCCTGTTATAAAGGGTTTGGACAGCGGAAGATAAAGAGGCTATGATTTGGAGAAGTCTTAAGTGGTTGTACACGAATATATGTTTAGAACAACATCACACTTATTACTTCTTTCAAATGCAGGTTTAGGAAATCAATTAGATAATGACTTTTCTAAAGATAAATCATTTATAAAAGACTCATAGATATATAAGGACTGAGAGATAAAGTATTTGTAAGAACATATGAATTTATTCAAGGATAAATTACATATTACATCAGTCTAAATAATCTATGTACAGTTTCTGATATTGTCTACCCAAGCCACAATCCTTACTTAATTATCCATTCAAGAATCTTTAAGTAGCAAAGGGCAATAGGAGACCAGAACAAGAAACTGTTATGAGAAGAGGATTTTCAAGGTCGTTCAGATATAAAAATATATCTGAACGATTGAGTGCAAAGCACTCTTCCTTCCATGATGATTGATTATTGCACAATCAACAACATTTGTATGAGAATACAAATCTGAAGATATGAATGCAATCTCTACAGACAAATCTTCATTTTCGTCAGACATTATCTAACATCAATCTTCAGATCTTGATCTCTGTCTATCGAAGTTTCTGATCAATCTCTTCTCTTCTCCAATCTTTTCTTCCTAGAAATCCACTGAAAGTGTTTTGCTAAGATCTGGATGAGTTCACTGCAATCTGAGTTGAGATCAGAGATACGTTGGTGAAGACGATCTCGTTGATGATCTTTTTTCTTTGAAGTTCTTGAGTAAGTTGAGTTACTCGTTGCTCATCATCGTTGATTGATGATCTTGGATGCCTCACTAAGAGGATCTTTGAGCGATCTATAATTGTTGAGTAAGAGAGAGGATTTATATAGACGAGAGTCAAGATGATCGTTGAGAGATGAAGACATAAAGTTTCTATCTGTTTAGAGATGTAGTGGTTGAAGTCTATCGGATATAAGATCTTTGACTGTTTGGGGCAAAGATTTAGTCCTGTAGATCTTGGAACTTATTGTCTGTCAGACGGTATTGATAAGTCTCTAAAGAGTAGGTCTGATGTCTGTTGCACTGTCAGGTGGTCTGTTCAATAAAGTAATTGCTTTTTGACTTTAACAGACTACTTGAGTGAGAGGAAAGTCTTGTAGCTTTAGGTATGTTAGGTTTGGACATGTTTGACTTTATTTGAGCTGCTTCTTGACTTTTCTCTATAGCACGTGCAGAATTTAAAGTCTACCGGTGGAGTGCTTCGAGCCAGTGGAAACAAGTCTTTCGATTCAGGAGAACTGATGTCTGCTGGTGCGAGCAGTTTAACTTGTAGCATGTCTTTCGGTGGTGGATCTTAAGAATGTTCTGATCTTTATCACTGAAGGCTTTTGACATAGCTGCAAGTCTTCCGGTGCCGAGTGCATCTGAAGTGCTGGTCTGTTTCAATCATCATATAGGAAGGTAGGACTTGATCAAGTTGCACCTAATCTAAGACCTATGTGATATCACACGAGTTGCCACGCTAACCGGTACGCAGATCTTTTAGCCACTTGTAATGACTCACTTGTAATGGGGGCAAGTAAATCAATATATATATATATATATATATAATATGCAAAGTGATAACTTAATTATCAGGAAGCATATTCCAACAATCTCAACAAAAGCCCCTGCTAAAAATGAGCTAAACAAAAACCCGACTAGCAAACTATTAATTACTAATAAGATAATTGAAAACACCACGGTACTAAAGGTCGAGAAACAAAAGAACAAAGTCAACGAGTCATTGTTTTGACTAACACAACGCTCTAAAGCCAACCAACACTACAATATCATATACAAACACGACTTTGCACGTCGGCAACAAATGAATAATATCATACCAAACACAAGCCCAATGAAAAGTTTACATAACTCTCCTATAAACTCTTGTCCTCATAAAACACAATTACAGCCTCCTGGAGTGCTGCATACCAAAGACTGTCAACGTCTAATAAATCTCGCCGACCTCACCGCGTACTTTCTGTCTGGTTGAGATCTAAGGAAAACAAAAGGAACGTGGTGAGTAAACTAAACTTATTAAGTTACTACGTGATCTATATGACATGCTGTTATGCACATATAACCAATACATAATACACAATATACGATATATCAAGTATAACAATTCATATACTTCCATACAATTCACGTTGATCATGTTATAATGCATATTGACTCAATGTAATATAAACACATAGTCAGGATATAAATTAGTATCTCAAGTATCTCAATCTGATTTGTATCTGAGTTAAATCTACAAGAGAGCTTTTGACTTGTCTTGCTATAAACAATGTAAATGTACATATAATATATTGTCTAAATCTGATAGTATCCAGAACTGAAAACCAAAGCTATGTCTGAACCCAATAGTATCCAGAAAAACACCGACCTTGGGACTTAACCAGGAGTCTCATTACCCCGAGTTTTTACCCAAGAGTCGTAGTTGTGTTTCTGATGTTATACGCATGTTGAAATCATGTCTGAATACAATAGTATCTAGAACCAATGACCTAGGGACTTAATTAGGAGTCTCATTACCTGGAGTTTTACCCAAGAGTCTAGCCTGCTGTCTCTAATGCGAATTGATCTAACAAAGGCTACATCATTATTACGACCAATAACAAGGGAGAGACTCATGCAACGATCCATAGCGATCACGAGATTTAACTCTCGTAAAGACTACTGTCGTCCATTGTCAACACAACCACATATGCCAGTTGGACTCAATGCACTGCACAAGTAGTTGTTTACTTGTAATAAAACACAACCATTGAGTCCCAAGTACGAGGGCTCGACTCACATACAAGCATGCTTATTTGCTTGAAAATAACACGGAAACATTTATTTGCTTAAAAATAATTAACACATATATGATATTTCATATAAAATGTCTAACCCAAAATATTCATCAATATTGTAAGAACCCAATACAACACTCTTTATATTTTATTGTGTCAAAATCGGCTCCGTTAAGTCATTTATTTATTATTTATAAATTTCGGGCATCACTGCGATTTGCAGGATTCGTCCCTAACACAATCTCACCAATAATTAATTCGGCCCAAATGATAATCCCAAGTATTTAAATACACGTATCATTTCAAATATTCAATAATTAATAACAAGATTATTTTTACTCCAAATTCAAAACAAATCACGTGGGGGTAGCTCACAGTACATTTATGTCAATCCTACATATAAAGGGAAGATGATAGTAACTTACTTTCTTCGAAAAATATTGATAAAAACACATAATATTCGAATATAAATGTAACCTTCAACACATAAAACACTTATGCGGAGTCAAAATTAAAAACAAATAATTTTCCGTTAATAAACCAAGCTAAGAAGATCAAAACTCAAAAATATACGCTGAAGCGGACAGAAGAGAGAAATGAATGAAGATGAGAGATAATCTCTCACTTAACCGGCCAAAAAAGAGAAAAGTGGAAGGCCCCCCAACCGATCCAAACCAAACAAAGGAAAGGAAAGAAAAACAAACAAAATTGTTGTTTCACTTGGAAATGCAATCCGGCCAAAACCAACTAAATGGTCTAGTGATGAAACATTGAAAGATTCAAATTCATTGTTAGTCAATTTGAGGTGAAAATCTTATTGATCGGTCAAAAGTCAATATTGTCAAAACAATTAAACTCAGTTAAACAATAACTAATCATTATTAATTAGTCAAGTTTAAAATAAAATATATTTTAACGATATAAAATAAACATGTAACATACGATAGACTTCGGGTCATTCTAGCCAAAAATAAATATTTTCTAACTCTAACATGTCATTTATATTTCAATGTTATAAACCATAACTAACATAACAAAAGTCCAATATGAACTTTAGAGTCCGTTTGGTACAGCGTTTTTAAAACGCAGCGGTTTCAAAACGATGCGGTTTCTTTACAAACACGTTTGGTATGTAATTTTTAAACGTTATTTTCATAAACTTGAATAATTGTCAAAAAGACAGTTATACCCTTTGATCCACACGATTGAGAATCATGCGAGAATATATATATATATATATATATATATATATATATATATATATATATATATATATATATATATATATATATATATATATGTATATATATATATATATATATATATATATATATATATATATATATATATATATATATATATATATATATATATATATATATATATATATATATATATGTATATATGTACATATATATCTATATATATATATATATTGTCACAAACACGTTTGGTATGTAATTTCTAAACGCTATTTTCATAAACTTGAATAATTGTCAAAAAGACAGTTATACCCTTTGTTCTACATGATTGAGAATCATGCGAGAAAAAGCTTCATATCATATATATATATATATATATATATATATATATATATATCATCTAATAATCTAAAATTATGATCAAATTACAATTTACAAGATTAAAATTTTTAATCTAACAATTGGATTTCATTATATAAATTATAAATCTCAAGAAAATATGAATATCAAAAAGTAAATTTTGTGTCAAAGTTACAAATTATGTATTTAAATTTAAATAAAAAAAGGGAAAAAATAAATAAAAGAGAAAGATAAAGGATAATTTGAAAATATAAATTAACTAATACTCCCTCCGTCCCTAAATTCTCGTCTTCCTTTCCTTTTTCGTCCGTCCCTAAATAATTGTCCAATTTGAAATTTACCTTTTTAGAACATCACTTTTACCACTTTACCCTTACTTTTTCACTCTACTTTAATTATGGGCCACATATGTTTGGGCTTTAAAGGAAACTACACATTAAACCAATATAAATAATCAAGTCAATTGTTTTTTCTTAGACTATGTGTCAGGTCAACTAGGACGATTATTTAGGGACGGAAGGAGTAATAGATATTTTTTCTTTCTCACATTTCCCAACCCAAAATATCACTCATCTCTTCCATTTCCCCAAACCCACTTTAAGAAAAAGAGAGTTTTTTTTTTTTGGGAGATTCAACCCTCCTTCGGCCCCTCTCTCTCTCTCTCCCTTTCTTTCTCTACACATCACTGATCACTCCATATTTCCTCAAATCCAAGCCCTCTTTCTCTCTTTCTTTCTCAACAGATCATGCTCTGTTTCTTTCGCCTCCGCCCTCTCTAGACTCTCTCTCCAAATCCAATCCCTCTTCCATTTCCCCTTGCCTCCTCATCTCCCCCTCCCCCGATCATCTCCATCCTTTTGAAGGTAGTAGCTTGAGGAAAGAAAGAGGTGGTGTTTTGGGACCAGCCATGGGAGGTGATAAATGAAGAAAAATGCAGGGGTATTTTGGGACCAACCATGGGAGGTGAGCGTTTTCTTACGACATTTTTGAAAAAGCGATAATTTTCGGCGTTCCACAAACGCACCGTTTTACAAAACGTCGCGTTCCATAACCACGGTATTGATACACTCCGATGGCTAAAACGGAGCGTTTTGAGAAGCGTTTTTTCCAAAACGCGGTAACAGAGGCCTTAAATACGACACACATCAAGCCCAACATATCTTGAGTTGAAATGAACTTTCATAAGGTAATTACTCAAGTCCACAACCTAAAACATATAAATAATGCAAAACACATAAATAACACAATCGAACTTCAAACGTGCTATTGCACAAGTCTAACTCACGATATAACCAAGTTCTCACTAGAACTTAAAACTCAAGTCAAAATACTATTTGACTAACATGCTAGTATTGCAAGTTTAACATTAATCAACTTGTGATTAATAAATAAATATCATAATAAATGTAAGGAAATTCTCAGCCGCTACAAGAAGACTGGATTAAAGAAGATGAAATCGAAGCTGGTGGTAGATGAGATTGATGTTGGGTTTGGTCAGATCGAATGAGATGGAGACGAATGGAGTTGGAGAAGTCAATCGGAGGCCGACGATGGTGAGAGAGAGGGAGACAGCAAGACTGTGGGAGAAGATGGGGAAGGCCGAACTGGAGAGAGAGAGAGAGAATGAAGAGGCATATCACAAAGTTTTCCCTCGATTCCCCGAATTTCCTTTTTTTTTGAATTAACAACCAACCCTTTTTATTTTACACTTCTTAAAAAGTTAGTTATAAGAAACTTGTTAGTAAGGGTAATTTAGTTATATTGTAAAAAAACAACATAAAATATAACGATAAAGGTGGGAGGGAGAACTTGATTAAAAAAAACGAATTAAGGGACCACATAAATATGTTTTAAAATCAAAGAGCAAACTATTTTTTTACAAATATTTGGGAACCAAAATATATATTAATCCTTTAATTTTAAAACGAAGGAAAGGAACCCCACTAAGATTAATGGCCAAAACGTGCTTTCTGTCTATCTGTCTCTCTCCGTTCCTAAAACCAACTGCAACTCAACATGTACCAACAAACCAGCCACATGTCGCGTTGTTGCAATTGTTTTTAAAAAATCGACAAGAATTCCAATTTTTATGTTAATTTTGGTAAATACTCCTATGTGATGGAACAAAGTGTTACGTTATATATTAAGTGACGTGATATCTAATAAATCTTATTTTATTTAATAAACAATATAGGAAAAGTATTCATTTTAGTTATCATGTTTAATTTACTTTAAAACTCTTGTACATGTGACTAATAATTAAAATAAGAAAATGTAAGTATAAAATGATAAAAATGTAATTCTAAAAAAAATTACAAACACGACAGTTTTTTTATTGAGACGGACGAAAAAAGAAATAAAGCGCATTTTTTTGGTTTCGAAAAAATATTAGAACGTAAAGCATTTGAAAACTCTTAAAAGTAACTATCATAGTTTTTCATTTTAAAAGATATGACAAAAAATTAAAAAACGAGTTTTACGAATATTTTATATAACATACTTCATCCGTTCCTAAATTATCGTCATCCTTTCTTTTTTTGTTAAAAAAATAATTGAAACTTACCTTTTTATCATTTTTACCACTTTACTTATTTTTTCACTCTACTTTAATTATGTATACATTAAAATAAACTACAATTAAACCAATATAAATAATCGTCATTTTTAAAAAAACGATAATTTGGGACGAAGGGAATATTATCTTTTGAACCGACAAGTTTTACAAATATTTTATGAAACTTACGGTGTCTTATATGATTAAGTTGTCAAAAGATATTTGTACGTTAGTTTAGCCCATAATTTAAAGTGAGAATTGAATGAATCTTGCAAAGAAAGATAAAACTTGAGGACCGCATCTTTCTCGGCTTATAACCTCTCCTATATATTGAGAGAGAGGGAATTGGAATACTCCTTCAAGTCCGTTTCTCTCCTCTCTTTTAAAATTTGAAATTCCCATCATCTCTCTCTCTCTCTCGTCCTCTGTCTGCCGTCAATCGCCACCAAGTCCGAATTCCATTCATTCACCTGAGAAGGTATGGAATCTCTTCTATACTCCTATCAAGGATCCACCGTCTTAAATTTTGTTATTTCCGTTCACCTTTTCTTTGATTCATTTTTTTATTCTTTGCATTGCCCGTTGATGATCATACATTTCATGCGCTGAGTTTGTAAATTTTGGTTCTGATTTAACGCGTTTACATTATGAGTTCATTAATTATATGTTCTCCTTGTATCATTTGGGATCCTTTATTACCGATGAGATGAATAAATTACAATCAAGGTGATTTTGATTTTATTCGTGCTAATCGAAGGATTATTCATGGATCCATTGATTTGATCTCGCGGCAGACAGAAAAAAAATAATGTTGTTTCATGGTAGCTCAAATGATTGAAGAATTCATTGTTGCGATCGTAGCAAGGAAGAATAAAAGGATTAGTTATGACATGAAATGCTAATGAGTCCTTCATGAGACTAGTTTCAAACTAATCGACTAATTTAAGGAAGGTCAGAAATAATTCCAATATACCTTGGGCCTGTTTGAGTACAAAATCAATAAGCATATCTTCGTACAGGAGAATCGGGGTTGGGGCAATTTTGTTAGCATGATCTTATTAGATACGGAGTGCTTTTATATATCCTGCATATATTGAATTCATTTAGTATAGATGTAGTTGAAATGCTGGATTGGGACTTCTGTGTCCAATTATGAAATGTGTGATAGGAGTATGCATCAAATCATTTCTCTCATTTCTATGCAATGTAGGTTCTAGGGCTGTAGTATGCATTAGATCATTTCTCTCATTTCTACGCAATGTAGGTTCTATGGCTGTATTTGTGGTTATCTTATCATTTTTGTATGTGAAAGGGGACAGTGCCTTGTTCTTATTATGTAGTCTAGGGTTGATGCATTAGATGGAAGCAATGAATAAACTAGGCTCTGTTCCTTAGGAGTTTGTGTCAAGATTCTCGTCCATTAATTTGGAAACGGTGTTCTGAGTTCAAATTTCCTTTTTGAATAAATAATAAAAAAGAATGGGTCGAGGAGTCAGTGCTGGGGGAGGCCAGAGTTCTCTGGACTACCTTTTCGGAAGTGGATCTGCTACAAACAGTTCGCAATCAGCTGAGAACTCTGTGAAAGAATCTGCTAATGTGCCTTCTCAGAAGTCTCCTGCTCCAGAATCTGCCAATACGTCTCTTCAAAAGTCTGCTTCTGCTCCAGAACCGGTCAATAACAGGATGCAGATTCCATCTGTTGCTGGTGCGCAAGACAGTAAGAAAAACAATTACTTCAGGGCAGATGGTCAGAACTGTGGCAACTTCATCACGGTAACAAAGCACTCATATTGTTCATACTCTATATTCCTGGATATTTTGTTTCGTATGGTCTGTTTGGTTATTGGAAGATACGTAGTGAAGAACAAACGTCATTGTCTTTACTCAGCTCCCCAGGTCAAATGCTCTAGACATCCGTCAAACAAAATCATAGACTCTATCGACATGTCAAGAAATAATTTAAAATAAATAAATATTCAAATAAAACATGAATAATTTATAGAAAAATGTATAATTTTTGGAAATGGTATATAACCCATTAAGAGTATAATAACCCCTTTTCTAATAAAGGATGACCTGATTACCCCTTTTCTAATAAAGGATGAGCTGATTGATATGTATTCATTAGAGACCTGTTATTGTTCTTTTTGTTTTGCTTTCAATTGCACCCTTCTAGTACCAGAGAGAGCATCTGAGTTTTTCCCCATCAGAATTTGGTGCGCGAGACTGTGAGAGTATCTTTTTCAGATACTTTTCTGTGAACATTAGTTTGGGTTCAAACGTAGACTTGTACCCCTGTTTTGCAAATTGATTTATTTCACCCTGCATCTGTTGTGCCACACATGCATGCTTTACATAATGTTCTGAACATTTTCTTTTTTCATCTTGATAATTACAAAATGATTGCTTCTGATTTTCTCTACTGAGGCGATTTAGGATAATGCTTCTATTTAGAAGTTGGTATAGAAGGTGTATATGTTTCGTATGAAGTATGGATGGCTGATCCCGTTGAGCTGATTGAAAGCTAACATGTTACAAATACTTGAGAGCATTTATGTTACTTCCTTGCGATGCATGCTTGCTAAATCCCTCATTAACCAAAGGAGTGGAAAGAGCTGAACACATTGGTTTTAATTTGCCTTGCTTGTTTTCCTGTTTCTTACAGTATCAATATATTACATGCAATTCATCCGTATGGAAAGAGTAGACCATGGAAGTTGATGGGTAGTACGCGCCCCTGCCTTTTTAGCTTAAGATCCAATACTTACTTATCAAAACTAACTTTGTTTACGATTAATGAGTCAAGCTTTATGATTTAGTTCTGGTTTGGGCTCATTGAACTATCTTGAACTTATTTTGCATAGGGGCCTTACCATACAGTATGGATGTTACACTCTCGTTTGAGAAAAGTTATCCTTTGTTAATTGAATTAACCCCCTGTATTCCATTCCTCTTGACCTTGGGATATCTCTTTATTTTATATGCTCTCATCTTCTGTAAATATTTTGATGTTGCAACTCTTAACATAAGTTGTTACTTCTTTTATATATTTATAAATCTTGGTGATGAGTTGACTACAATCAGAGATCCAACATTCAAGCAACTTTGAGAATAGATTGATTTAATATAGTAGCTACAGTTGTTGACTATAAGGTCATGAGCTTATTTTATAATACTGGTAAGTGTGATTGAAATTGTATAGTTACTCCCCTAATTGGCCTTGAGTTGCAAAACAATGACAAAACTGGCATCGAGCATTTCTTCAATTGGGTTTTCAGCATTTTTCATCATTATTATGATCCAAGGATATATGATCTTAACTTGGTTACTTTCAAAATGAGTTGGGGAATACAGCTTTGTTGTTCCCATCTGTTGATAGTTTACTTAGATTTTAGTATATAGCATTCCAGTGATTGTGAGAGGATGATGATGACTGCAGCATTTCTCAGAATAGGATAATCTGCAGTCTTGTTGCATTAATTGCAAAGATAGTAATAATGGAACAGGGCTAGTGCACTAGGTGCGAGGAAGCAGATTACCCTTTTCCCTTTTTGGCTTTTCCTGGAGGAGGGAGGGGAGTAACATTGTTATAAATCTAAATAGCATAACTTGCTTTCATGCATAACTATTTCTAAAAACTTCCTCCATCAGCTCAACAACATGACTGCCATTAATCTTATTGTAACTGTCTTTGTATCATTATATTAACTTGGTCATGTGATTTATGCCATCTGAGCCAAATTTGTTGTCTTTTGATACCAGGATCGACCCTCAACCAAGGTCCATGCTGCCCCGGGTGGTGGTTCTTCCCTGGGTTACCTCTTCGGCGATGGAAGTAAATGATGTCTCTTGAAGACGGGATCTAGTTGAGTTGCTTTATACTGGCTTGGACAACAAAACAAGATTTAGAAAGGATAACTTGAAATTATCTGGTTGCACCCATTTTAACATTGTAATAATTAGCTTTCAATGGATTATTGAGATTGCGTTTGTTTAGCCAGGGTAACTAAAAAATTCTAAGACATTGCTGAATGTCCCTGAAAACCTGTGACCTGATTTACATCAGATGATATATTTTACTACAAATTACTCTTTCCGCATACAATCTACTTTTAAGTTACTCTAGTAATAAGAACACACGTTCAATTTTCCAAGAGATGAACTTGCATGGCTCCAATGCCTTTAAAAATCTGTGGTGATGTATATATATATATCTTGAGCCTTGTGAGGGTATAATTTGGTTGCCACATAGTCTGCTACTGCATATGATCAAGCAAATTGCAGAACTATGTCTCCACTATGTGCAGTAGCAAATATTCAATCAGTCATACATACGCCTTGTTGTGAACTTGTGACCAAGGGTTGACTCACCAGAGAAATAAAAGTCTGATTGATGTGATATCTTTACAAAATCTGTTCCTTGAATTGGGTCGCCGTTACGGGAAACAACCAGATTGTATGCTAAGGTCTCTGTATTGGATGTGCTCAATAGTCAATATCTTTTGGACATTGAATCATGCCCCTGGCTTCATCGTTCTTGCAATATTCCTCTTGGTTTTCTATGACCTCAACTTCATCCAAAATGGCAGCACTTTTACTTCAATTACTGCCTTATGTTTTCTTCAATGTTACACTTGGGGTATGTCGATTGATTTTTTGCATATTAGGGCATTTTTGTTGCAATTGACGGTCAAAATGTGGTTTCCATTAATTTTTAGACAGAAAGTAGTCATGTGCTATTTTTATGGGGTTGCTTTTGCAATTTATTGCAATTTGAGATTGAGAAATCCCTTGCACCATTAGGGCGGTTCTAAATTTGTTGCTTCCATTTCAACATTGTTATTCCCGTCGGGGGAGGGGGAGATCGGTACCGGGGAGGATAGTTGCGTTCAATTTTTTGTTAAAGCAACGTGGAAGGAGGGAGGCCCAAGGCAGGCATTGGAGTGGCCAGCCATTTGGGGGGTCAACTTGTTTCGTTGAAGGCAACTACGAAGGCAATGACTTCTATTGACTATTAGTCTATTATGCTAAAGCAACTACTATTTTGGAAGGATTGCAGGGACTTGGACGCATAGTTTCAATGTAGTCCTATTTTTCTCCGACATCAGTAAAATGGATTAATTTTGGGTTAGTCCTCTTTTCTGAAATTGTAACCATTTTCCTATCGTTTTTTTTTTCCAACTATATAAGTCTACTTTTATTAAATAAAATAAAAAAATCAATATTATCCGTCTTCTTCCACTTCATCTCCTGTGTCTTCCTTCTCCGCAAAGAGAAAATTACCGGTGAAGAAAATAAAAGAAAAGGTTAGTCAATCTTTCGAGAAGACGAAACCTATGAAAGAGTATGTGGTTGGAGGATGGGGGTTAAACGTCAATGCATGAAGCTATGCTAGATTATTAAGTGGGTAGATTACTCCTATTACACGATACTGAAGAATTGTTATCCTCTTTTTCTTTCAGCATAAGGTCACTTAACAGTAGATTATCCTCTTTCCTACAATGGTTGAAGAAGACCACAGACCCAACAAATCTAGTTGCGATTCAAGCGTCGGTGGATGCAATGCAAGCGTCGGAGTTGGCGATTTAGGCATCGCAAGTTTCGATGTGGGCATCGTAGGTTTTGGTTCAAGTCTCCTTGTCGAAACCCATGTAAATTTTCATCTCTCCTCTTCTCTTGTCGGAATCTCTTTGTTGGAATGGAGATGGAAGCCAACAAAGTCGGCAACTCTATAGAGGAAGAAATTGGAAATGGCAACAAAGTCGGGATCCCTTGAATATGTCTTGCTTATGAATCTAGGGGCACTTTCCCGAGATATTGATATTGTACAAGTTGCTTTTTCCATGGAAACTTTTGAGTGAGTGAGGAAAGAGAAAATCCCGAATGCAGATGCAGAGGCGGAGGGCATGACATGGGTTTGGAGTAACTGTGAATTTCTGATGAACGAGAACAACTCATGCCAAGTTAAAAAGAGTGGTGTTTTGTGCCAACATTTGTTTAAGTGTGTGGAATTGATTTTGTATATCACAATGCACAAAATTAATTACAGATGCTTAATTTTTGTATTGCAATTCCCAAATTTTTTGCATTGTGATTCCCAAATTCATTGTGATGCCTAATTTTTTTATTTCAATGCCCAAATTTGGGCAGTGGCTTTGTCTGCGCGCATTTTCTTCATTAAAGATATCTTCATCATTTTACCCACAAAAGTGTATTTAATCGGTTGAATAAAAAGAAAATAAACGGGAGAGATTATAATTTTTACAAAAGGGACCGTAAGATAGTAATTAGCCCTTGTAATATTCCAAGATTTAGTCCTTTCTATGTGACATGGTCTCATGTAGTTAGGACTTAGGATATTTAATGCTTATGATGTAATCAAGGTAGCTAGAGATAGATTTGAGATGACACATAAACTGACTAGAAAGACCTCTCAATTCCAATGTAATGTAATGAAGTGTTAATTTATAACCAAAATAAAAAAGATAGCATATACTTGCTACTGTTCTACTCTACTCTGCTCTAGCTTGCTTGAGTTGCAAATTGAAGACAATACATTTGTTCAGCAGAGTTTTCAGCCTACTTATACCTTGAGGCCAAGCCAAGGGTTCTCTACATACTTCCTTGCATGGAGCAAAACTATTTCACTTGAAGAATCCCCATCAGCTCTGCAACTGAATCATCATTAATCTCAGTCAATTTGACTGTATCAGAATTTTCTAATAACATATGTTTTCTCTTGATTCAGGATCGGCCTTCAATTAAGATTCATGCTGACCCCGGGAACAGGGATATTTGCTTAATGCAGCTTGAAGAACAACACATCTTTGTAAAAACAAGCTTTCAAAATAAGCAACTAAAGATCTTCAAGGCAAAGTTGTCACCATAGTGATAATCGTGGTGGTAAACTTAGTATTTTCCTTCAAAATATCTTGACGCATCTTCTTTCACACTGATAAATTAGCTTTAACTGAATGGCCAAGCCAGTGGAATTTGAAAACACTATAAACCTTAGATCTGACTTAATAGCAGCTAATCTAACGGACTATGATTGATGCAAAATGAGTTGTGAAACAGGATTGAACACTAAACTACTATCCCAGTATGGCAGCATCAATGCCTCCATTGTTCTACTACAACTAATATCTAGCCACTCTGCAGCCCGTCATACCCAATAGATATACAAAACTTATGAGAAGAATTGGTTAGTTTCCACCTGTTTCTACATATCATTGGGTATGATGCACAACAAAGATTAGGTCTCCATTGTGCACACTACCAAGGATAAACCATATTCACCCAAGGCTAGTTACCTTCCACAGAGAAACAAAAGTTACATAACCAAGGAGGGGAGGATATAATTGTGGAGTCGTGAATCTAGGGAATGGAACTTGAATATCTGTTTCTGTAAATTGTAAACGAACCTACCTTCACAGAGTTGCGTACCAAAATTCCAAACAAGGAAAATTTGAATTGGCAAGTACCTAATTACCTCCATGAATAAACACAAATTTTGACCCTAGATATAGAAGCACTAGGATTACAGTATAGGACATAATACATTCCATATACAGCTTTTCTGCATGGTGTCTGCAATTGTATCTTGCAGAATTGCCTGATTTGCTATGATCTAACAGCATTACTGGTGCAAAATTTAGCTACAAGCAATGGAAGACCTGACATTCAGTCCAAGAGAAAATAGTGTATGAATGCCAAAGTCAAAATACAGAAGAGTTGCTTCCATACTTAACATGGGGATTTGACAGGATGTGCTAGTTGCATAAAGACTTTAAGTGGAGTAATAGTCAATCAGTCGGCACACAAACCAAAAAAAGAAGTGGAATTACTCTTAACAAACTGAAGAAAATCAAAAAGGATTGTGAGTTCATAAACAAAATTCATTCATCATGTCTTAAGAAGTAATAAATATTTCATCCGACAAATACCAAAGTCTGAATTCTTCTATATCAAAAATGACATCTGAAATTTAAAACAAAATTTGAAAGTAGGGGGAGAGATGCAGCTGACTCCGGTTGCTTAAAAACCTAGCTTGGTGCGGCGCCAGTGCCTGCGCTTGGCGTTGTACCTGGAAGCATAATTACAAAGTATAATGAGAAACCAACGATTAAAGTAGAATTTAGGGATACGATTAGCAGAGAAAGTAATTACCGGATAGTATTGTCGGTCCTCAAGCGGATCCAGTGAGGGATAGGCCTGTTCTGCCTCATCTTCTTCGCCAGCTTCTTCTTTATCCTGAATGTCTTGTGCGACGGCTGCAACACCACACACAAACAAAATCAGTTTAGAGAGACAGACAGAGATGGAGGGAGAGAGAACGAGTTAGAGAGAGTTTAACCATTTTTCGAATCTGTGGGCTGCGAATGGGAGGGGTGCAGCGGCGGAAGATATGATATGTAAAAAACCCTAATTCGGCAAATGATGAACTTAGCGCGAAGCGTTGACAACGGTTTTTGTAGGCTGTGCTGCCGAGTATTGGATCATCCACACCGAACTTATCCAAGCCGTCTAAGTTTGATTTCCTTTTTATTTATATATTCTTCTTACACTTATTAAATAAAGTCTTATTTGACGTGGACACTCAGTTTAAGAAAAAATAAAATCGAAAAATACCAAAAAGTTCTACTAATATTATTTTTTTCGTATCTACAAAGTCTTAAAAATAATTTTTCTATCTAAAAAGTTTCAAAGTTAAAATTCCATTACAAATAGTCAAAAAGTTAATGTTTCCGCTAACGTTATTAGGATAAAAACATATAACCTTATTTTTTTCAATGAAGGCAATTTTGATAAAATAATATTGTTAATAATAATAATAGAGGTATAAAAAAGTTAAGTTTTTGAATTTTTACGATGAAAGGATTAAAGTTAGATTTTATGAATAGAACAAAAAAAATATTTTTTCCTATATGATTTTTTGAATAGACTTTTGGTAATATTTTCTAATAATAATAATATTGACATAAATTAATCTCTTTGTTTCTAAATTCTTGTCTTACAAATTACGTATTTTTTGGATTTAAAAGATACATGTTAAATTTTTTATTTGAAAAACATCAATTTTGACTCGAAAAACCAACCAGAACAGTAATTTATGAAAGAAAGGAGTTTAAAATAATAATAATAATAATAATGTAATTATTATTATTACCATTTCTATTACTATGTACAATACATTCTTATCACTAATACTATCATTGAAAATAAAAGAAAATTTCATCCAAAAAAAAAATTATTCAAAAGACGTTAAAAAAAAGAGTTCATTTTTTATTGGTTTGTATTAAAGTCTAACTTTGGGAAACTTTGGATAGAATAATTATTTTTGAGACTTTTTGGACATGAAAAATTTTTAGTACACGTGCATCGGTTTTAATAAGTTTTTTTTTTTTTTTTGCAAAAGTTGTTTAAAATTAGATGATTTTCTATTTTTTTATAATTATAATACTTTGAACAAAATAAAAATAAGGTAAATATTGAAATTAATCATATGAATGGGTAATTAAAATATTTGCGTACACATTTTCTGTAGGAAAAAAAAAACTTAAAAATGAAGTACTCCCTCCGTTTTCAAATTATCAACATCTTTGACCCAACACACTGTTTAAGAAAAAGTAATTAAATGTATTATAATATTTGTGAAATGTGTGATTTCTTTTAATATCCTCAAGCATGTGAGCATAATTAAAGTAGGTAGAAAAATAAGAGTAAAGTGGTAAAAGTGTTTTCCTAAAAAAGAAAATTTTGAAATATGACAATTATTTAAGAACTGACGAAAAGGGAAAGGATAACGACAATTTGAAAACAGATGGAGTAATTAATAATTAATAGATATATATTAATTAATACTTTTATGTTCAAGTTGATCATTTTAATAAAAAGTTACTACATGACAACGGTGACTTCTGTTGGTAGTAATTAGTAATTAATAAATATAAATTACTGAAATAGAAAAGTAGCATAAAATTGTCTTGATAACATATTAAAATCAAATAGTATGGAAATGAAAAGGAATTAAAATTGAAGTGTTTCAGTCAAATCAAATTTGTATAAATTAAATAGGATAAAATCTAATTTTAAATTAAACATTATTTGACAACAACAAAAATGTTTTTTTATTTTACAGAAAGTTGACTCGCGATAGTCATTTTATAAAAAAGTTGCCACATGGCACTAGTGTTTATTGTTTTAGTAATTAGAAACTAGTTTATACCCGTGTTCGAATAATATTTTTGTTTGCAAAAACTATTTATTATAAGATGATTTTCTAAATTTGTTATAAGTAATTAAAATTTTAAATTAGAATACTTTGAAAAAAACTAAAATAATGTAAATATTTAAATTGATCAATGAATGGGTAATTGAAAGATTTGCATATGAATTTTTTTAGAAAAATAAATTAAGAAACAAAGTAATTAATAATTAATGTATATAGATTAATTAGTAATTTTTTGATGAAATTTATCATTTTAACAAAAAATTGTCATGTGGAAGCAGTAGCATATGTTAGTAGTAATTAATAAGAATTAAACTCTCATCCACTACCGATATAGAATCTTTTATAAACAAACAAATTTTTTAATATAACACGTGTGTAACCAAAATCTAAGTAAATCAATACAAATGTTCTAATTGACACGTGTAATTAACTAAGGGTCGATTGTGTAAAAAAATTCTACATGATGCTGGATAAAAACTTTATCAATTAATAGTTAATAGATACATATTAATAGAAAAAAAGTTAACATAAACTTGTTCCATAAACAACTTATATAAATAAAATAGTAGGAAAATGAAAATTTATGAGAATCGAAAAGTTTCAGTCAAATTAAATTGTATAAATTAAGTAGAATACAATCCAGTTTTAAATTAAGTTATATTTGACAAAAGAAAAATCTTTTCTTATTTTACAGAAAGTTGACATGTGACAGTTATTTCACCGAAAGCTGTCATGTGGCATTGAAATATTTGCGTATGAATTTTCTGTAGAAAAAAATTTTAAAAATGAAGCAATTAATAATTAATAGATATAGATTAATTAGTAATTTTCTGGTGAAATTGATCACTTTAACCGAAGTCGTCATGTGATAGCAGTGACTTCTGTTAGTAGTAATTAATATTAAATTTTCATCCATTTGTGGTGGGTAATCTTTTTTACACAAATGGCATTTGAACACTACACGTGCGTAACCGAAATCTAAATAAATCAAGACAAGGATTGTGATTGACACGAGTTATGATCCAATGGCGGCTTGTGTAAAAAAGATTCTATACCGCCAGTTGATGAAAATTATACTCGGTTGATAATTAATAGATATAGATAGATTAATAGAAGAAACAATTAACATAAATTGTCACCTAAATAACTTGTATAAATAAAATAGTATAAGGAGGTGAAAATGGATGAGAATTGAAAAGTCTATGTCATATCAAGTTAAACTTATATAAATTAAATAGGATAAAATTTTGTTTTAAATTATACTATACTTGAAAAAACAAAAACAAAAATTTATCTTATTTTTATAGAAAATTGACATGTGGCAATCATTTTACAGAGAGTTGACACGTGCAGCAATGGTTTCTGTTTTAGTAATAGTTATTAGGTTATTACTCGTGCGATGCACGGTTGACTTAGTGTTGTTTCTGAAACTTAATTTCGTAGATAAAATTTACAAACTATTTGAATGAACCAACAACAATAAGATGTTTACATAATTAATTAATAAATAAAAACGTTAGATCTGTAGCGCCCCGACCCCCAACTCTATATGAGTCTCGGGTTGAGCGCCTAATAAACACATAAAACACCTGCAAAGCTCCTAGTAATTACGAGCTAAAACAAAACAAACCTGATAAAACATAGTGGTTCTTGTGAATAATATAAACACCACAACTTCTGAAAAACCGGGAAAATAAAAAAACCACAAGCTATTACTCGTGAACTAAACACAATGGCTCCAGGCCAACCAACTAGTGAAATATAATACATCATTAACAATCAAAACCTAAGGCATAGTCTATATAACTCTATACATCCCCGACCTCACTGCTATACAAATAAAGCCTTCTAGGATCTACAACTCAACAACATGCTAGGTCTCGCGTGTCTCACCGATCACACGGGAAATTCTGATCTCGCTGGATAAATTCCTGGATAACTGCACACTAAAGTAAACAAACACGGGGTGAATGATAACTCAGTAAGTTACTATATGATCTATATGGCATGTTATTATGCACATATAACCAATACATAATACACAATACACGATACACCAAGTATATCAATTCATATACTTGCACACAATTCACGTTGATCATGTTATAATGCACATTGACTCAACGTAATATAAACGCATAGTCATGATATAAATCAGTATCTCGATTTGATCTGTATCTGAGCTGAATCGGCACGTGAACTTTTGACTTGTCCTGCTGTAAACAATGTAGCTGTGCTGCTGAAGTAATACACATTTATAACTATACCAGAAATCCATAAGAACATTGTAGATGTGTTGCTGTCACGATACATATAATATACTGTCTGAATCTGATAGTATCCATAACTAAAAACCACAGCCATGTCTGAACCAAATAGTACCTAGAAAACACTGACCTTGGGACTTAATTAACCAGGAGTCTCATTACCCCGAGTTTTACCCAAGAGTCGTAGTTGTGTTGCTGTTGCAGTACACATGTCAAAATCATGTCTGAACCCAATAGTATCCAGAACCAATGACCTTGGGACTTAACCAGGATTCTCATTACCCCGAGTTTTACCCAAGTGTCTAGCCTTCTGTTTGTCATGTGAATTGCTCTAACAAAGGCTACATCCTTGTTACGACCAATAACAAGGGAGAGACTCGTGCAACGACCCGTAGAGATCACGAGATTTTATTCTCGTAAAGACTATTGTCGTCCTATTGTCGACACAACCACAAATGTCAGCTGGACTCAATGTGATGCACTAGTAGATGTTTACTTGTAATAAACACAACTGTTAAGTTCCAAGTACGGGAACTCAACACACATACCAAGTATGAATGTTTGTTCGTAAATAAACACAGTTGTTGAATTCCAAGTATTGGAGCTCAACACACATATCAAGCATGAATGTTTGCTCGTATATAAACAACACCAAACATGTATTTGCTTAAAATAAACACTATAGACAGATCATTTTAATGATAACGAACGCAACGTTGTAAGCACTAAACGTTAAACAACACAAGAGTAGGCCACTGGTCCTACCACAAACATCCACTACAAAAGACAAGTCTGTAAATACTAGACATCATGCTCAACCACCAACATAGGTCAATAGTACATATTACGTCATAAAATACTACACGACTACTAGCGAGTATTTGAACACTATGTCTTATAACATGCAATGTTGTCACTAGCTATCTGTGAGTATCAAACACTAGATAGCCGAAGCGCAAGTCAACGACTTTACTACACAAAATACACCAACTTGCTGCCAATAGCAATCCATATCATCCATAAACTTTATATTTTAGTTCACGACTATTTAGTACCCAAATGGTGTATATATGATGATAATAGCAGGTTCTCAATACCGCTATTTATAACTATGTCAAACAATGCCTACGAGCATTTTAACTCTTTATATAAGTCTTGTAACATACCCACGATTAACCTCATCTAGGTTAACCACTCTCCACCAATACTACACCCAAGCTTACAAGTCATGGATTTCAAATCAGTCATAGGAGTAGGCCATGAATGTCTACTATCCAACAGAATACCATGCACAATTACATATATTTAATTCATACAATAATGTCTCGTAACTGACTTGCAGTTACAATATCTTGTAACCGATCCACATTGAAACCTAGCCACTTTTCTTTAAGCGTAGGAATCAATTACTTAATTCATTAAACTTAGTTATCTTAAATACTGGCTCTACTAAGTCACAAACCTAAAAGCTATTTGTCGTTAAATAGCTTTAATATCCATCTATGACATATAGTTATTTACACTCATAACTAGTACGAATCTACCTGGCATTTAGTACATACAAACAAATATCCATTGATTGTTACAATTCCATGTAACTGAAATTCAGATACTATTTCCATATCTTATAGCATCTATTTTAACTTCAATTAACTCAATGTTATTTATTCCCAAAACTTAATAAACTTAGCATATGAATAATATCACTTAAATTACTTTAATTCCCTACAGGAACTAAACTTCTTAGTTGTCTTAACTATTAATCAACTACAATTTGTCATCGTAAAGTCAATTACAATACCACAATAATATTTTTAACATATAGGAGCTAATATATCATTCCCTAATTTAATAATTTATTGTCATATAAAATAACCATATAGGGTCAATTATAATATTATAACATTTTCGAGCCACAATCACTAATTATTACTTAGCTCATAAACATCAAATAACAATTTCTTGTTATCGCATCATAATATTTATAAGGGTATAATCATTCCCTAAATAAATACAAACATCATAGGAGTTAGTTACACTACCCCATATAATTTATTTCACTCAACTTGACTCCATAGAGTCAATTATTCAATGAATCAAATTCTACAGCGGTAATAATTACGACTCCATAAATTACGGATCATAATTTTCATTTTGCATTAACACCCTATTTCATTCTTATCGGCTATTTTATCGATTAAATGGAGTAATTAATTATTACGAACATGTATACCAATTACAAGCTCAAAACAATTAACAAGTAGTATATTTTCTACCCGTTAACTAATATAACCCCCACAAAAACATCATATGTAGCTCATATTATTGCATGCATAAACAAATAAGTGTATTAGTAACTTACTAATTGGTAGAATTTCTGTCGATTAAATATTAGTTACTACCACCCAAAACCGTCCACGACACTAACCCGCAACTTCTACAATGTACCGTCATTACCGTACAAACTAGTGAACCCACCATTTCTCTATCATACGGCTGGACAAGGGAAGATGAATACCATTCGAAACTAGTATCTTGCAAAAGAAGTCAGCCCATGATGAGTTTTATTAATAAATCATGAGTTGTTTAAAATAAAAAAGTCATTTTAAGGTGTTAATCTATTTGTTACTCGAATTTTCTCTTTCCCGGCTGCATCAGGAAAAGAAAGGAAAGATGATAGACTTTGATCATGCCATGAGAGGGGGGTGCTGAAAGCCTCGTCGCACGTGACTGGTCCGTGATGTCGTCGGTCGGATATCTGGCTATTTAGTCTGTAAAGAGAGCAGATTAGGAGGTGGGAGGTTATCGGCTAAAGCCCTCCGTGTGAAAGTCAATAACAAGGATAATATATGTCGAACTCGGGCGTTCCCTCGAGCTAATAATGTATTGTATTGAGCATGTGCAAGAAAGAGATTGAGAGGTTGAGGAGTCCAGCCCCCTATAATGAGGGAGGACCCTTCTATATATAGTATTTCACGGGCCTTTACTTACTTTGGGCTTGGGCCCTTCCTTTGCTATGGGCCTTTCGGCGAATACTTTAGGGGGTGTATTTTCGGTGTACATCAATAGCCCCTACTCCTTATTCCTTGAGGTTTACCTCAATGGTAAGGAGTACTATTTGCTTGTGATTCTGTCTTGTCCTGCTGAGAGTTAGCGATTTCTGCTTTTGAGACCGGAGAAGGCTTCCTAATCTTGACCGTTCGAACACGGCATGAGATTCTTTGCACATGTGCTTGAGTTGATCATGGTATGATAATTGGTGCTAAGGCTTCGAGTAATTGATCTTCAGTTAAGTGAAGATCTTTAAAGAGAATAATAACTAGTCCTCGCGTATCGAGGATCTTCAAGAGAATAATAATTGGTCCTCGCGTACCGAGGGTCTTCAAGAAAACCAGGCCATAAGGCCATAATAAGAGAGGATCTTCAAGAGAATAATAATTGGTCCTCGCGTACCGAGGGTCTTCAAGAAAACCAGGTCATAAGGCCATAATAAGAGAGGGTCTTCAAGAGAATAATAATTGGTCCTCGCGTACCGAGGGTCTTCAAGAGAATAATAATTGGTCCTCGCGTACCGAGGGTCTTAAGAGAATAATAATTGGTCCTCGCGTACCGAGGGTCTTCAAGAGAATAATAATTGGTCCTCGCGTACCAAGGGTCTTTAAGAAAATAATAATTGGTCCTCGCGTACCGAGGGTCTTCAAGAGAATAATAATTGGTCCTCGCGTACCGAGGGTCTTCAAGAGAATAATAATTGGTCCTCGCGTACCGAGGGTCTTCAAGAAAACCGAGCCATAAGGCCATAACAAGGTTTATCCTCAGCTTGGCGAAGATCAATAAGAAAACCGGACCATAATAAGATATATCCTTTATATTGCAATCATTTGGGCATTTGTAAGCTACTATGGCATTTGTAAGCTTCTTCGGCATTTGTAAGCTTCTTCGGCACTTGTAAGCTACTATGGCATTTGTAAGCTTCTTCGGCACTTGTAAGCTACTATGACATTTGTAAGCTTCTTCGGCATTTGTAAGCTACTATGGCATTTGTAAGCTACTATGGCATTTGTAAGCTTCTTTGGCATTTGTAAGTTACTATGGCATTTGTAAGCTTCTTCGGCATTTGTAAGCTACTATGACATTTGTACATTGCGACCTTCCTCGCGTTCCGAGGATAAGGCCGTTGACCCCCACCTCGCGTACCGAGGATGGGGTGGCTTCCATAGTGCTTCATATCCAAGGTAAGAAGGACCATTTACTCATAATTCTTTTTGGTAATGCCAGAAATTTTGCTTTGAATTTCAAGAGAGTTTATGTAGTCGACAGTTTTGAACCTTGGCGGGGAACCTGTGTGTATATTTGACCCTTTGATATGATTCCTCCTCAGCTTTGTGATGGTTTTTAAGATAATAATAAGTGTTCTTTGGTTGACGAGATCTTCCAAAAAGGTGACCCATAAGGCCATAATAAGACTTGTCCTTGGCGTGGCGAGGACTTTCAAGAAACCCGAGCTATATGATGCTGCATGGTATGAGACTTAATAGGAGTGTGATGTATCGATTCTCAATAATAATATAAAGCTCGGGCATTAGCGCGAGCGTGGCGTGCACGGGCACGAAAATAATATGAAACTCGGGCATCGGCGCGAGCGTGGCGTACACGGGCAGGAAAATAATATGAAGCTCGGGCATTGGCGCGAGCGTAGCGTACACGGGCACGAAAACAATATGAAGCTCGGGCATTGGCGCGAGCGTACGTGCTCGGGCACGAAATAAATTTGAAGCTTGGGCATTGGCGCGAGCGTAGCGTACACGGGCACGAAAATAATATGAAGCTCGGGCATCGGCGCGAGCGTAGCGTGCTCGGGCTCGAAATAAATTTGAAGCTCGGACATTGGCGCGAGCGTAGCGTGCACGAGCACGAGAATAATATGAAGCTCGGGCACGAAATAAATTTGAAGCTCGGGCATTGGCGCGAGCATGGCGTGCGCGGGCACGAAAATGATATGAAGCTCGGGCATTGGCGCGAGCGTGGTGTGCTCGGGCACAAAAATGAATATGAAGCTCGGGCATCGGCGCGAGCATGGCGTGCGCAGACACGAAAATGATATAAAGCTCGGGCATTGGCGCGAGCGTGGCGTGCTTGGGCACAAAAATGAATATGAAGCTCGGGCATCGGCGCGAGCATGGCGTGCGCGGGCACGAAAATGATATGAAGCTCGGGCATTGACGCGAGCGTGGCGTGCTCGGGCACAAAAATGAATATGAAGCTCGGGCATCGGCGCGAGCATGGCGTGCGCGGGCACGAAAATGATATGAAGCTCGGGCATCGACGTGAGCGTGGCGTGCGCGGGCACGAAAATGATATGAGGCTTAGCCGCGAGTTAGATGAGCTCGGGCATTGGCCTAGATATGGCGAGCGAGGATCTTTCAAACAGTAGTCTCAATCATCGTCGACGATATGATATAGATGAAGATGTCATGTAAATAACTATTGTGGCCGTCGTTGGGCTTTGTCACAGAAGAGTGTTGTAGGATCTCATCAACCATGGTAGTAGTAGCCCTACACTTCTTGAGCGTAGGAGCATCCCCGTAGATCGAGAAGTAGTAAAGATTTCTATTTGTTTCAGGCCTCAATAGCAGCCCCCTAGTTAACTTATTGTTATTAACTGAGCAATAATAAATCAATAAATGTCTTGGCTTCCCGTAATGTTGTAGTTCTAGATTCGGTATAATAATGTTTTTCGAAATCTTCCTTGTGAATAATCGTGTAATAGATGGGCACATATGCTCGTGGTTTTTTTTAGGCTGTGTCAGTTTGTATTTTATACTTGAAAATTTCGGAAGCATTACTGCGAATGAAGCATGTTCCATATTTAACTACAATGTGTATTATGAATTTTTCCTTGCGTAAATAAGAATGTAATCATATTCGCATTTAATGCAAATAGCAGCAAAGAACCGTAGCTATTGCACAAGCAAAGGATCATGTTTTATCACAAATATTTTAGTTTTGCAGTATTTGTAATAGTCTGGGTATATTGATCATATAAGACGAGATCATGCAAATATGTTCATATTGTGCGAGAATAAATCATGGTGACGACACGTCACTTTATAATTTGTTGTTTATTTGAATGCATGAAATTAAGGGCATATCATGCTAACATAGTATAACTAAATTAGGCGTGCATGTCGAGCAAATAACATAAAACAGTCAGTTCACGAGTTTCAAGTAGACAATTTTTTGACTTATTGATATGAATAGACGAGTATATAGCTTGACATAAATTAATTTTAAATTTGATGAGACTAACGAGCTCGTGTGCATTTAATCAAAATAATGTTGTCAATTTTGTAAGAAAACATTTTGTTCATTACGATGAGAATACAATCACATAAAATTGTCAAAAAGTTGCTTACAGAGAATCATACTTGTCATGGTAAAAAATATCTCATCCAATCTATTAATCCATATTATTGTTTGTTATGATTTGGTTTAGTGAACGCTGATGTCATCACTGGGTCAGCCGAATGGCTTTCCCCCTAATTTGATTGCACGGACAGCTCTCCTCCACTCATCTTGAGTTTAAAACCTTTTGTTTATTCCTATTTTAATCCTTAGCTCATTGTTTACTCAAAACAAAAGATCAGGTGATTTTTGAATTTACCATGCCGTGCTCCACACAATAACAATTAATGGCATGTGATATTGTGTCATGGTGGCAGGTTTGTATGAAAAGGAAGTCAGACAATATTAAATGTAGAACAGAGAGTAGTTTTGGAACAATGACACCTGACCTGAGTAGCTGGCGAAGATCAACAACACGTCAAATATGGCTGTTGGGAGCGTGGCCGACGATGGATCGACGGTGAAGCTTTCAGCCGTTTTTGGCAGCGCGTGGAGGAGAGTGGCTACTCCGTTGGACTTGATTTTTGCGTCATTGGCTTCGTCTGCATGGGGCGCATCTAATGGTGACCTTTGTTTTATGTTTCGTTTTCGTTTTCTTCGTCAAGCTCGCATGCACAGTTTGTGTGTTTGTGTTCGGCGGTGGTGTTCCGGCACCCTTAGAACGAAGTTCCGTCGAGGTTGACGAAGTGACTAGAGAGGAACGAAATGAAGTCGTTTCCGGCAACGGAACCACTTGATCACGCCACGAGAGGGGGTGCCGAAAGCCTCGTCGCACGTGACTGGTCCGTGATGTCGTCGGTCGGATATCTGGTTGTTTAGTCTGTAAAGAGAGAGCACCATTAGGGAGCTGGGAGGTTATCCCAGCTAAAACCCTCCGGTGTGAAAGTCAATAACAAGGATAATATATGTCTGAGCTCAGGCGTTCCCTCGAGCTACCGGTGAAATAATGTATTGAGCATGTGCAAGAAAGAGATTGAGAGGTTAAGGAGTCCAGCCCCCTATAATGAGGGAGGACCCTTCTATATATAGTATTTCATGGGCCTTTACTTACTTTGGGTTTGGGCCCTTCCTTTGTTATGGGCCTTTCGGCGAATACTTTAAGGAGTGTATTTTTCGGTATACATCAGACTTTCACTCTAGGCCTCCAGCAAATATATTCGGCCAAGAGTGAGTCAACTATGAAGCAGGAGGTGGCAACAAATCCTTAAAGCCCACCGATCGATTCTCTCTCCTCGGTGTAACAAAAGTATGATAATAATTGACAAACTTCCTACCAAAATATCTCAACTAATTATCCAAGGCATGAGTCAATAATCAAGGCATGAACGATCTCCTTGTTAAAATTCATTTCTAAAGTGTACTCATATAATGGGTTGATTTATAATTGATCAACTAACACTAATTAATTCAACTTAAATACCAACCAATCTTAATATTTACACATGTAATTATATGCTTAATAATACTTAACACACAAGTAAATCAAGATTAACCTCGGATAAAATAGTCAAAAAGTCAAATGAATACAAGTCAAACAATAGAAGTAATACTAAAGCTTTACTAATAAATCTCGATATAATTATCGAAAACTCGGGTGTTACAAGATCATACCGAATCATCAAACCGAAAATTCATGCAAATTTTGTAGATAGAATTTACAAGTTGTTTCGTAGTGGTTGTTTGTGGTGTTGATGGAATACGTTTAATCAAATTTAATAAAATTTATTTTAAATTGACCGAGTTTTTGTAAAATAATAAAAATTAAAAAACTTCTACCATAAGAATTGAGGAGTCTTAATTAAATTAAACTTGTCTAAATCAAGTGTGATAAAATCTATCAGGTACGAACCGATTTTGTAAGAAAAAAATGGTAAATAAAAAATATAAATAAAACTTTTACCATTAAAATTGAGGAGTTTTAATTAATTGAAAGAAATGTGATAAAATCTATTCCAAAAAAAATGTTTACCATGAAAATTTTGAGTACTAATATAGTGAAACACGTTAAAATCAAATGTAATAAAATCTATCATTAACCGATTTTTGACAACAAAAAAAGGTAAAAAAAAAAACTTTTAATATGTATAAAAGAGGCACCTATTTTAAAATCTACCCGACTTTAATTTTTGGCAGAAAAAAAAAGAATTTATATAGATATACTTAGTATCATATGCATGGTTTTAATAATTTTTTTTTTGTAAAAGTTGTTTATAATAAGATGATTTTCTAAACTTTTAATAACTAAGTAATTTTTTAATTAGAATAATTTGAAAAAAAACAAAAAATAAGGTAAATATTCAAAATTGATCATATAGTCATGTAATTGAAAGATTAAAATCAATGAGAATTGATAAAATCTATCTGCAAAAAATTTACTATAAAAATTTGGAGTCTTAATCAAGTGAAACGCGTTTAAATCATATACTAAAAAATATATCTGGTATTAATCAATTTTGGAAGTAAAAAATGGTAAAAAAAAAGTTTTACCATGTATAAAGGAGGCATAGATTTTAAAATCTATTCGGTTTTAATTTTTGGTAGGAAATTATATATATATATATATATATATATATATATATATATATATATATATAGTACTGTATGCACGATTTTAATAGTTTTTTTTTTTGCAAAAGTTTTTTATAATAAGATGATTTTCTAAATTTGTTATAAATAATTAAAAAGTGTAATTAGAATAATTTGAAAAAAAATAAGGTACTCAAAATTGATCGTATGAATAGATAATTGAAATATTAAAATCTATGAGCATGGGTAAAATCTATCTACAAAAAAACACTTTTACCATGAAAATTTGGTGTCCTAATCAAGTGAAACGTGTTTAAATCAAATGTGATAAAATCTATCTCGTACTAACCGATTTTAGCTGCAAAAAAAAAAAAAACTTTTACCATATATAAATGTGTCACTGTTTTAAAATCTATTTGTTTTTTATTTTTGGCAGCAAAAAAAAAAGAAAAATATTTACAACTTTAAAAGAAGATGATACATGGAAGCACATAATTCCTTTAAAACTTTAAGTGTTCAAGAGAAAGTCGTCATGTGGCAGCAACGACTTCTGTTTTAATAATAGTCAATAGATAATTAATAGATTAATGATTAATAATTAATAAATACATATTAGTAGAACAAATAACATATAATTATCTCGTGGATAATTTGTCTAAATTAAACATTATGAAAATGAAAATGAGATGGAAATTAAAGAGTTTCATTCAAATTAAACTTGTATAAATTACATAGGATAAAATCTAGTTTAATTAAACTATATTTGAAAAAAAAAACAAAATCTTAAATCTCTATCATAAATTTGCTTATAAAACTATATCTTAAATTTGTTTTATCTTATCAAATTAATTTAGATTTTTTATTTTAAACTAATCGATTTTGAAAAAAAAACTTTTACCATCTCGAAATTGACACGTGGCAACACACAATCTCTTTAAACCTTGTAGTTTTTTCACAAAAAGCCGTCACATAGCAGCAGTGGCTTATGTTTTAGTAATAGTTATAGATAGATTGATAGATATATTAGTAATTAGTAACTAGGTTAGTACCCGTGCGATACACGATTTTTTTATTTTGGTTTTGTTTCTAAAACATAGTTTGGTAGTTATATTGGATTGAAGGTATAAATGAGACATAAATTTATTAGACATTTTATAATGTGTTTGTAACTAAAAATACCTTATGATCCAAAAATAGATGAAATTTTTATGTGAGACGCTAATAAAGTGATAATAGTGCTACAATAGTGTGATAAATTTTGTTCCAATACTTTTGTTTTCGAACTCGAAGTAGATCAATCAATCTTTTTCTAACATCAAGGATTTACAATTTTTGATTTTGCCCACTACAGTTATCAAATGAATCTACAATCAAATAAGAAGATATTGTATACAATTTTCATAACTTTTTTATGTACTTCAGCCTTCTCTACTTATTAATTAATACGGAGTAATAGATATGTATGATTTGTAAGTTTCCTATAAAGCCCTTGTGCATGTGGTCATAATATATATATATATATATATATATATATATATATATATATATATATATATATATATATATATATATATATATATATATATAGCCTAGATAGTCTAAAAATAGTAAAATTCTGCCAAAAATTGTTTTCCTAAAATAGAAAGCTATTTCTATGTAATAAAAGTGGTGGACCATGTATTGAAAACATAAATTTGATTATATATCCATTGTCCTATTCAATCAAATAATATTTTGGAATATGAAAATCAAATATTACCTTGGAATATGAACAAGCTTATAATGATTTGAAAACACAGTTACCAAAATATTTCAACACCATCAAAATATTAATTTTATTGACTATTTTACATGTTAATAAATCAAGATCGATTTTTTTTAATAATATTTTATACGTTAAAAATTTATGATCTTATAGAAGATAAAAGATGACGAACTTAAACAACTTCAGTATTCTAAAAATCTTATTCTTTTACTTTTATGTAAAAGTAAGATAATCCCTACAAAAATGTGTTTATTAAAATATTAGAAACACAAAAAATAAAATAACAAATCATTATTCATAATTTCAAAAGAAAAAAACCCGAGCATGTAGGTCAAACAAAAAAACCTTGAACATTAACTAACGAACCACGTTTTAGCAAATTCGATCTAGATTTTTTGTAAAAATATTGCTATTTGTTCGTTTTTTATGCTTAATCCCCCAAATCTAATCATTTTTTATTTAAAAAAATCAACTAATATTTTATTTTAATTTTTTTTACCAACTAACCAATAAAAAGCTCGGACATCAAATTGTAGAAGCTAAAATCTTTAATGTAAGCAATTTTGGAGACATATTTATCTCAAAAATATCATTCTCCATTAGTACAAACGAAACGAAAAAAAAAAAAAACTTGATCACAAAATTATAATTCATATCGAAATACTACTTAACGAACCTGAATTTCACCACAATTGTAGAAACAACTTATTGACATATTTGAAATTAAATTACATGTCTAACGAAATGGACAAAAAGTAAAAGTAATGGATTGAAAAATCTATAAAAATATAAAGAAACATAAATAGGCAGATATTTTTCAATTTCCATCGTACCCGAATTTAATATAACAAAATGTTTCAACACCATCAAGATCTTAATTTTATTGACAATTTTACATGTTAATAAATCGAGGTCAAATTTTTTAATAATATTTTATACGTTAAAATTTTGTGGTTTTATAGAAGATAAAATATGAAGAACTTAAACAATCAGCTTCAGTCAACTTGTATTCTAAAAATCTTATAGTATACTTTTATGTAAAAGCAAGATAGTCACCACAAAAGTGTGTTTATTAAAATATTAGAAACATGAAGAAAAAAAAATAACAAACCATTACTTATAATTTTAACATGAGAATATAAGTTAAACAAAAGTTATAATCAATCATTGGTAATATGATATGCAATGACGATTAATAAAAGTTAAGGTCAATTATTGTTGCACGTGTAACACTTCCTGAAATATGGTTCGTAGAATCATAGGTGATGAAGTATTCCTTGAAAATTCAAGGATTCAATTTTTTTTAAAAAAAGATCGAATGGATTCGGTCTCAGATCGAGATTTTTAGGTTAACAAATCGTTCTGGTATAAAGATTTTATTATGAGATAAAGAGAAAAAGTCAACAAAATAACACAACAAATATTATGTATAATTAAGTTAGATCCATCATAGTACCGATACAATTATTCATTTATATTTAAGTAGTTGCAATTCATTCTTTTAATTTTATTGTCTTTATTTTAGTTGAATAAAATTTAATTAAAAAATATATATGTCCATGCGTTTAACGGACGGGTGTAAAACTAGTTAAAGTAAAAAAAGAAAAAGTAAGGATAAAGTGGTAAAAGTATTTTCGTAAAAAAGAAAAGTTTAAAAACAAGACAATTTTAGAACATAAGAAAAAGGGTGAATTACCCAAATCGTTCATAAACTTTACAACTATTTCCGACTTCATCCTTGAAAAAAAATCGAACCTTATTGGTTCTTGTACAAAAACTTTTAACGGGGATGGTCCTTCCGTCCACTTTCGTTATTTTTTTCCGTTAAGTCAATGCACATGTATCTCACGTGGCATTGACTCGGGGTATAATGGTCATTTTATCAACAAAGTATATGGACCAGACAGATTAATCTGAATTTTTGGCTTAGGGAAGGGGTGCAATTGCAAATTGCAATTCATTCTTTCATCTTCTCCAAAAACAAATCTGCAATAACGCATGAGGTTTTTTTCTTTTTAAGATCTGCAAAAAAAATTTCCAGCCACCATCGCCGATTGTGAGAAATTATAACTACTTATATATTAAAGTAAAAAACATGAAATAAACTAATTAAATATCTACATTTTAACTATTTTTATATTAAACTAATTAAACTATTTTTATATTAAAGTATTTTTACCTCTTGGAGCGTTAGTGTCTGAACCCGATATATATCTAGGCTTAAGCCCTCTAGGCGGTCTACATATGCTTCCACTATCATTCCGGGGAAAAAAAGTCTTTTTTGTTTTTTGTTTGTTTGTTGTTGTTATTTGTTGTTTGTTGTCTATTGCTTGTTGAAATTTGGGCAGCGTAACTGCTTGTACTTGTTCCTTTTCACATTGAAATTTAGGCGGCGTGACTGTTGTATTTGTTGATTGTCGTGTCTGAATTTTGGCGACGTAACGGTTGTATTTGTTGTATGTTGTGTCTGAATTTTGGCAGCGTAACAACTTGTATTTGTTGATTTTTATTGATGTCGTGTGTCTGAATTTTGGTGGCGTAACGGTTGCGTTGACGGTTTTTTGGAACCGGGTTTAGGGCGAGAACCTACTCGTTTAACTAGGTTTATATTTGGACGGTGAGCATAAGTGTTTAGGGAGGATCACTCAGCTTAACAGCGCTCTGCTCTGTAAAACTTTATGCGTAAAATTCTTCTCTCTGTATTTTCCTTTTGATCTCTCTCTCTATCTTTTTTTTTTTTTTTTTTTTGCACTAGGGAAGGCTCCTATTTATAGGCAGTGAAGAAGCAGTCTTAACCACGAAGGAAGATGAGATATTTTGTATCTGTGCTTGAAATGACTATACTTTACGCTAAAAAAAAATTATACATTAGAAGGAAACAACAGAGGCTTAAAACCAAAATGGGCGCCGCCTATAACAGAAATATGGGCAACGCCCAAAACTGTTGTGTGGGGCGCCCAAAATGGTGTTGGGCAGTGCCCAAAATGGTCTCATGTCTTGGGAATTTTCACTTTCCCCCTGCTGTTATCGTTTGTCCTTTCCATTTTCTCGTTTCTTCCTTTGACACTTTGAACCCCCTGGAAGTTAACGTTCGTTAGTCCTTTTGACTTGATTTAACATTTTATAGAATGTTACAATTAGGTGTACAAAATTGGGGTGTCTATACCGGCCAATCTTTCCTGTCACCAATCCATGAGCGCCAGCCCAAACTTGAAGATTTGCTCCAGATCCGCCACCACCCTTTCCGCCACCAATAACCCATTTAACATACAATTAACACACATATATTCTCTATATTCTCTCTTTCATTGCAAGTCATCACTTCATCTTCTCCAGCCTTCTTTTTCCCGTATCAAGGCTATGGAAGCAAGAATAGATGATTAGTGATCAGTCTCCAACTTTCTTTCAAAACCCAGATTAATCAGATCTAGATGTAACTTTTCGAAACCCAGATTAATCAAAGTTTCGTCACAGGCTCCATACGTCGGCCCGCTCTCCCTCCAGCGATATTTCCTTCATCAATTGGCCCTCGGTCACTTACTTCTTGAGAGTAAGATTAGCCTGTTCCATTTAGTCGAGATGATTCAGGAAGAGTAAGATCTTATTAGGTCACGAATCGGTTTACCAATTGAAATCCTTCGCTTTAAACTTCTTGCTTGACTCGATCTTGAATTTGATTATGGAATTCTCCCATAGGGAAACAGAATCAATGAACCGATCTTACTTATGTAGAAAGCTAGAAGCAGAATAATTCAAAAAAAAAATTGACTGAAGATGCGGCTATCAAACCTGCGATTTTAGGGTCATCACTTAGGGGTTATGGATGGTTTGCTCTGAACAGGCGTCTACTCCATTTCTTGTAGTATCTTCCTCCGATGGAAATAGCACATAGGCTACTTTTTTGTTTATACAATGAGCCCTCAAACTCCTTTATTGGTTTATACAGGCGTCTACACCATTTGAATGATTACCGATTTTCTTATTAATAATTACTCTTTTGTCGGCCATGGTGGAAGAGTAGGGGAGGCCGAAGGGCGTTAGGAATGGGAAAGAAAGGGTTTACAAATTATAATTTAACTAATTACATAATAACCCTCGTATGTAGTTTAAAAAACAAAATTATTATGGGTATTTTTGTCTATTCAAAAGAAAAGAATACATAGACAAATTTACCCCTAACCAATACCACATGAGACGAACGTGTGTTGACCTAATAGAAAAAATATAACGAAATTGGACGGAAGGACCATTTGCCTTAAAAGCTTTAGAAGAGGGACGATTTTTAGGAATTTAGGACGAATCTGGAAAAAGGTAAAAAGTATAGGGACGAAATGGGTAATTCACTCGGAGAAGAATGAAAGCTAAGGATGCTCTAAGAGAACATGTATAGAGGTTTTTAAAGTGGTCAGTATTTATTTTGCTTCCTTTCTTTAATTCTTATGTGTTTTTCAATTGAGTAATGCTAAAGATACTCTAAGAGCACTCAGAATTGCACTCATAATTGAATACCAAATGACGTGGCATTAGTACATTTCTTTTTTTTACTAACCAAATATAAGTTAATTTTAACCCACGTTAAACAATCAAAATTAATAATAAAAAAGTAATAAGTGTGTTTTTTTCCTAGAGATAATTTTAGACCATACAACCTTAGGCAATGACAAAGATTCTTTTTCTTCTTATTATGAGGCGCCGACTGATGCCACCACCAATGACATCCCATTCCACGAATCTCTATTTCTCTCTCTTAATCGCAAATGATATTTTTTTTGAAATCACTCCTAAACCATCCAAACTTTTTTGAGGAGATGAGCGCAATTCATCTTCTTCGACACCTACAATTGCCACCGACGAAGACTTCCCATTCCATGAATATCCAAGTCTCCCCCCCCATTCTTTCTCCATCACAGTTAAAATAGATTGTCATGTGTATGTGCAAATTAAAATTTTGATTTCAATAGTCATTCTAACGGGTACAATAATGCACTAATGTTGTTGTCGGTGGTGTAATAAACCTTTTTGCACGGGCATTTCTCACGATTTTCTTATTTTGAATTCATTTGTTTCCTGATAAAAGCTCTAAGTACATGTTACTATGTATGTTAACACTGAAATGATGCCTTAATGAGTACTTAATTTTTTTTTTGCACCAAATGGTGTGGTATATATGTCGTCTTTATTTGACATTTCATGAGATCCACTATGCATTATTAAGTGATGTCAACTATATGACACATAAAATGCCACATCAATTGATGCACATTAGTCTCTCCACAAATACTCTTATATTCTTTATTATTCTTCTGATTTCAGTGCAAAGAAAAAAATTGTAAGTTCAGTAGGCAGCGAAATAAGGCTAGGGGTGAATAGTCTTTAAAAAACTTTAAGGGTTATTTTGAAAACCTTTAAAACTGGCAGTGGAAATAGTACGTTATCACCAAATAGAAAAACTGTCTATCTGTTGATAAACAAAATATTTAAATAGTAAAGGTTTTAAGTAGATCACTGATATAAGAAATGAACTGAAAAATAATATATAAAATAATTAAGTGAATAATTTAAGAATGTAACTGACTGACACTTAAATAGATGAAACTTAAGTAGATAGAAGCTACTTAAGTGTTAGAAACAGTTATATCGGCTGAAAGATAAATAACACAGTATTTAGGAGTGGTTCATAGTGTAAGATACTACGTCCACTACCAAGTTGGTCAAATTTGGATTTTTGAAGTGCATTAAATATTATTGAAATTCTAAATGATCACTAACGGATCTGTGTACAACAAAAATCAGCGTTTGAGTAGTATGATTGAGAAACAATCACACTCATGCAACAATCAAGTATTCCTTAAAGATTCAGAAGAAGTAAGAAATGAAATACCGTTGAAACGTAATTATTTAGGATTTACTTAAAACCATTAGAGAAGACTTTAAGATCATAAACAACTTGTAAGATAAAAAAGAAACATTTAATCATACCTCACTTACTGGTTTAAACTCTAAATATTCTTAGGACTTTAAGTGAAATCTCTAGGAATAGATTGTAAACATCTTGCTTGATTAATTAATATTAAAGACATTGGTTAGTTGTTATCTAAAAACTAAATTGATTAGACTTTAGTAAGAAAATATCTTGAAATAAGAGGGTATATTTGTTGGGGGAAGAAGAAGATGCTCAACAATGAAGAAGATGAAGAAGCTAGTTGAGAAGAAATGATGTTTGATTGTTGGGATGAAGGAGGTATATTTGTTTGTGGTGAGGGGTTTAATTATATGTTTTTAGGTTTAAGAAATGAGGAAGGGGGTTTACTAATCAACAAGAAGCATATAAAAATCTTTATAATTGAGAGTATTTTTGTCATTAAGGGAAAAAAAGGAAATGAAGAGTCAATTTATAGGAAAGGGGGCTGAATAACGCGACTCATTAAAAAATTAAAACTTAAAAGATAAAAGCATCAAACTAAAAAGTTAGTAACTAAGGCGGCTTATGCTCATTCCATTCATTATGTTCTGTCTAAGACCCCGTTTGTTTAACGGAAAATGATTTATGTAAAATGAAAAGATTTTGTTTACAAGTGTTTGAGATTTTTTTTTGAAAATATGTCAAAAAACATTTTCGACTGTTTGGTAAACGTACGGAAAGTGTTACAAAAAACAATATATGAATAAATACGAAAAATATATTTTAATATATATGCTCATATTGGATATAAGATAGTATTGAACTTTAAATAACTTTCCTTTAATAACCCTCAATTATCAACACTGGTGTCAAATCATTAAGGTCCAATCTTTTTTCATTCTCACAAATACAATTTTTTGTTGTTGATAATTGATATAATTTTTTTTAAATGGACAATGTTTAGCACGTCTCTAAATAATATAATTGACACTAATTTTAGAACGTAGTGAGTATTTATTAAAATTATAATTTATAAATACTATGTACAAACTCTATTTATATTTATAAACAATTTATTTGTTAAGTAAAATATTGTATGTATATGTAAATATGTGTAGTTTTGAAAAGGAACGGAAAGGTGTTTGAGTATTTCAAAAATAACTTACGAAAAATAAATTCGTAAATTATTCTCTGAAAAAAAAGCTTCATTTTCCTTTAAATTGGAAAAACTTTTACGTTACCGTTTTCCGAAAGTAATTTTCCGTAAAACAAAAAAAAGTCTGAAATTAGCCAATTAGGTCTAAAATTAAAGTAAACCTAAGAATCAAAATATCAAACTCTCATCTCTTCGTAGTTCCTTCCGTCTTCGACTCTGCCGACTGCGGCTCTGGCTCTGCGCGTCTCTCCGCTCTCTGACACTCTTCGCGCTCTCTCTCCCTCAAAAAATCAAGCCATCCTGCTTCTAGATCCGGCACGGCGGCACCGCCTTTCTGTCACAGCCTCACGGCACTCACAGGTATCGCTCTTCTCTCCACCTCTCCCACCTTCGCCCAATTGTTCACATTTCTCTGGGAACCCTATCCCGAGTTAGGGTTTTCGTTATAATTGGTTTTCGTTATCGTTGGGTTTCGTTGTAATTGGTTTTCGTTATCAGTCTATCCCGAAGTAGAGAGAGAAAGCTCTGCTGCACTGCTAAAGTGTATCAAATTCGCAGTTGCAGAGAGTTTTTCGAACCAGGGAAACAAAAAGGATGACAACGGTCGTGCCTACCTCCGAAGAAGATCCTGTCCTCTCCGTCGTTCGTTTCACCTCTGAGATTTCCTGGGCCGATGCCGGTCCCGAGGTACCAATGTCTTTATGATTCTCTGATGATTTGTTCAAATTAATCACCCTTTAACAATTAATATATGGTTGAATGCCATTTTATCTTGGATTTTTTTTTTGATTTCATTTTTGTGTGAATATTTGTTTTCGGGCGGTAATTTGATTTATATATTGTCACTCTTGAAATCAAACATGTCAACACATGTTAGGTATGCATTTTAAATTGAATTTCGTATGATTTTAGGCCGCGGAGCCTCAAGTTGCTAGATTATGCATGGAGGCACAGGCATGTGTGATTTCCGGTAGATGGTTGGATTTGGCTTCACTAATGCTTACTTCTGCCGACCTTATCTTTTCTAAAGGGTCAGAGAAAGGTTAATCTCACACTCATCTCACATTAAGTGATTATTGATTGTTGTATTCTTACCATTCTGAATCAGGTAAATAGTTTCTATTGCTGAACTTATCTAATGAGGCTACTATTAGCTCCTTTTATTCCAAACAGTTTTTGTAAATTCAGCTGTGTGTATTCACGATCACTTAAAGTTCTGAATGTTTACAGTCAGTAATAAGTTCATAGGAATGGTTTGCTGATAATCAAGTTAATTCTGTCCATCTTCAAGAGTTTCTATTTGCCAATCATAAGATCATGAATACTTTCTTAAACTTATTTATTTAATTTGGTGTTGTGGGCTTAGTTTTCAGACTGGTTCAGTAAGTTGGTACACCCTAGAAGTGATAGAGGGATTCTTTGAGTTGGACGGAGGGTATTCAACTATTCATACCAGGGTATTTGTTGTAAGTGGAGGTTAGGGAATGCTGATTTCCATAAATAGTGATCCAAGTTTATATATCAACTCAATATGTTGCTTCTCATTATAAAAAGCAAAATAAAATTACAGCATTTGCATGGTGGATTTAATTTATATACCAAACTTAATTTTTCTAAAATGAATCAGAATACGTTTTTCTAGATGCAACTGCTTTGATAATATACTTGGAGCTGTTCTCATGATGATAGGCATGAGAGCATGTTGAGATTAATGATGTTTTTCGTTGGGTCGATAAGTGTTGAGGGCACGTTCCCATTCTTATCCAGTACGTGTTAATACCATTTCACATACAGTTTGCGGCTAGTTTCTTCTTGCTTGCCTCCAAATGTTTTTCAGCTATTTCACTTTTCCTTGGCTTATCAGGATGTCTATTAAAGTTGTATCCAAGACTCCTCTGAAATTATATAATCATCAAGTCGTTTTTGCTTTTGTTTACCATTTGAAACTTTTTTACATAATTTGCTGTTTGTATTTTGCCTCAGATCTCGAGTGCATCTTCACCGTTATTTGCAATCTTGTTAAGAAGCCTGACAGCCTGGATGAATCACTGGAGATGGCAAAGCTAATATCCACGAAAATTACCCAACAACCTAATGATAAACCTGCTCTGCGCTTGAAAATGTAATTATTTTGATCTTAGTTCTAAGTTCTAAGTTCTTAAAATTTGGGGAATCATCTCATATTTCTAAGTTCTCTTTTCAGCATGTTCAATCTGTACAACTTGTTGGAGAACCCCTACAGCCGGTTCTTGGTTTACATGAACGCCATCAATTTGGCAGTCAACGGGAAGGTGGTTGAACATATTATACCTTCTTTCAAAAATATAGACAGTTTCTTGAAAGAATGGAATATCGGCATTCAGGATCAGAGAGAGCTTTTTTTATCCATTTCTAATATTCTGAAGGAAAATAAAAGGTGAAGCAGCAATGGATAGCCTCTTGTCTGGAGAACTTCTAATATTTTTCTCTGTGCTAATTTATATTGTCAATTGATTCATATGTATTTACAGTTGTCTGCTTTGTGTGATTTCAGCTCAGCCAAAGATTCTTTTAAGTTTTTGACCAAATATCTGGCAACATTTTCTGGTGAGGATGCATCAACAATGGTTGAGGCAAAGGAAGAAGCTGTTCGTGCTATTATTGAATTTGTCAAAGCACCTGATGTGTTTCAGGTATCCTCTGCTCTTACTGTTGTTTGAATATCAGCATAAGTGACTCAGTAGGGAGCAAGCCTTGTAATGCAGGTTCGATAAGTAATGAGCTCCTGGTTCTTAGTGTTCGTTAGGGAAAAGGCAATTTCAGATCTTAGATGCAGTACGAATCTTGCTTATACCTGCATTTGATTATGAGGAATATCTACTATGCTTGGATGAGAACTTTATGAATTTGCATAGCCCACTTAAGTAGTTTGCAGGACTGCGTGCTCGAAAAGATGATGAGATGTTGAGCTGAGACGATCTAGTTCTCTATATGAACTTAGTTGTGTGCTATTCAATTCCTTGTGATCATGCGTGTATTGACGTGTTAGTTTTTAACTTCTATAATGAACAGTGAACCCCCTTTTTCCCAACATGAGTGCCTCTTTTTTGTTTTTTCAAGAAAATTAAGGAGGTGGACTTATAAACAATTGTAGTAGCACATATACAAAATTACCCTGAGTGTCTATATTATAGCATTGCAGATTGACTTTGGGACATGATAGTTTAGAAAGTTGAATTTAGTTTCTTCATTGGAAAGGAATACTCATTTTGGGACGATTTCTTTCAAAGGGACAGTCATTATGGGACCGAGGAGTAATACCTTTTTAATTATATAAGCTGCTGAATGAATAAAAAATGATGCCAGGTAAATTAGTTACAGCAATATCCTTGTTTGCAGATAAGTGGATAAGTTAGAAATATTTGGGGGGGGGATAAGATGCTCTTAAAGAACATATAACCCATACAGAGGGAATATTGATGTGGTGTGGGTAATCTGAGGGAGAATGAGGAGAAGATGCTAGTAGAACGGTCTGACGGAAATGATTCGGCCATAGACCAATTATGTAAGCTGGACCATCTGGGCTATTCAACCTATAAATCGGTGTTCAGTCGTTGCGTGAAAGCATTAGCTGCTCCAGCTTTGTTATTGTAGTATTTTTATCAGCATTGGGTATTTAGCAACCGTGTCTGTCCGTAATAGTTATCTACTGCAAATTGCTATGTACTTGAGCGTTTGGGTTGGAGAGAATCATGAGAAATGATGAGGTGGTGCCTTCAATTAGGGGTGGCTAAATGGGTGTTATGGATAATCATGGGTTAGCCTATTATCCATGGTTATGGATAATAAACTAACCCATAATTATCCATAACACCCATTTTGCCACCCCTACCTTCAATACAGCAACTGAAGGGTCAATCATTGTACTAGTTATGGTTGAGTGAATCTTACTAGAGGGAATATTGTTCTTTGTATTCTTTGGCTATACAGATGTTGTGTCCTCTTGGTGCAGTTTTATACTATTATTTTAGTATTTAAAATCTATTTCTTTCTTTCTCCGGCAACAACCTGTCAGTGGTTTTTGGACCACTTTTCAAAGTTCCTCTTTTGGTATCATATTTGATGAAATGAAACCCAAGAGTTTGTCATTCTTGTTTGTCTCTCCATCCCTACTCCTTAACTTTGTGCAAAAAAGCCCTACTTTATTTATGAAATACTGAAATACAACTCCTTTCTAGAAAAATAAATTGTAAAAATGATTACCTCCCCTTTCTGAAATTTATGTTAGGAAGCTGATTTATTGGATTTCCTTACCTCACTTTTTCCACTACTACAATCAAGTGAATTTTCCTCATTCTCCTACTTGACTTGGTACTCCTATCTAAGGTAAAAACTGAGAATAGTTTCGTTTTACCATTTTTGCGTAGGAAGAAAGATGCACTTATACTATTCGCCATAATTGAAATGTACACGCCAAATGAACTAAGAATTGGATCCTCTAATACTTATCTTGCATCTTTCCCTTCCATAATGCTGTTAGAAAGAAAAGAGAAGATGTTATTACTGCCAGTTCTAAATTGTAATACTGGTTTTCCATGTGTTGTCACTGTTGACTTCAATGACGGTTACTATTTATGCTAATTTCTTCTGTTAGGTATGGCTTGCGATGTACTTGAATGAAAGCAATAGCCAACTACTTGTCTGTTTCATATAGTGAGATGAATTAACCTTGTTTTTTGTTGTTGTATGATTTACTAAGTTGTTGATTCATGGAGTCTGGTTGTGATAGGTAGTAGTTTTTGAATGGAGAAGTTGGGGTATCCGAGCATGCACTGGGAAATCGTTTTCTGCTAATTGAAATTGGTTTATGCTTGTGTATTTGGGTGGGTGGGTTGTTGGGGGGTGGGGGGGAGGGAGGGCGTATTAGAACTCCGGTTAATCTTCTCAATTTAGACATTGAGTTGTTACTGTGCTCAAGCTAAAAATTTCATTTGTGATGTGACAGTGTGATTTGCTTGAAATGCCTGCTGTAGCTCAATTGGAGAAAGATGCTAAATATGCATTGGTTTATCGTCTTCTAAAGATCTTTCTCACTGAGAGACTGCATGCCTTTGAGGAATTTCATACAGCAAATCCTACATTACAGCAATATGGTGATTATCTAGCATTTAACTTTTTTGTGTTTTAGGTGCGAGTTAACTTTCATACATCATGATTAACATATATTGGCATTATGCTGTTGGTTATGGAATGGTGCAGGTCTTGTCTATGAAGACTGTTTGGCAAAGATGAGGTTGATGTCATTGGTAGATCTTGCCAGTGATGAATCTGGCCAAATTCCTTATGGTTTGATCAAGGAAACTCTTGGGGTAAATCTGCATTTGGTTATTTTCTTCTGTTTGAAGCTTCTTGGTGTTTACATCTTTGTTTATCACATTTATGTGGGTTCCTTTACAGATCAATGAGGATGAGGTGGAGCTATGGGTAGTGAAGGCAATCACGGCGAAGCTAATTGATTGTAAGATTGATCAGATGAATCAAGTTGTGATCGTGAGGTGTGCCAGAATTCTCTCTTCTGCTTAAAATAAAGCTTAAACTACCCTTGTGGTACAGGGTTCATTGGCGTCTAATTTTAACTTCTGTTTATTTGTCTGTAGCCGGTGCACTGAACGTGTGTTTGGGCCGCATCAGTGGCATACCCTACGCACGAGGCTGGGGACATGGAGGGTAAAGTGTTTTCTTTGTCTATATAATCTTTTTCTATTTTTTACTGCATCTGTTTCTTTGATCTAGTTATGAAACTTAATTGGGAATCTGATTTTCTTGTTTGATGGAAAATTTATTAATTCTAACAAGTATAAATATAATTGTTTCAGGGTAATATCGCCAAGGTGATCAACACAATTCAAGCTAACAAGGTCACTGAAGATGCCACCCAGGCAGTGCAAGGACTGATGATCCGTTGAGTTATTCTCATTGTGCCATTTATCTTTGTCTGATAGCTCAATCGGGAGGGGGGTGGTTGACCATTTTCGTCGGGAGTTGTATACGTTTTTGCAGATTTGACAGAGACAAGTTATTTCGAGTTGTATTTGCTCTTCATTGCTCAATTGTAGTTTTTACTGTTAAATGAAGATTTTTGGCGATCATAAAAACAGTACTCAGATTTTCTTCAGTTCTGACTTGTACTTCTCCAATTTCTATGTATGTCTTTAGAAATGGCAGCCCTTTTACAACCTTCTCTTTGCTCGACCTTAGACTGATTTTTGTGTTTTCATTTTCCCAAGGCAAATTCATAGTTTGGTCCTATGATATTAATCATTCTGGTTTTTGTATTATTTTGGATTTTGGATATCATCACCAATTAGTGCTCGAGAAGATATCTCGGATCACCACATAGTGGCACACTGGCTACGTGATATTTCGGGATCATTGAATATTTTCTCTTGTTTGGCCTATGTTGTCACGACTTCATTCACCTTTGCGCCAACATTTAGAATCAAATTTGTATCATATTTGAGTTGGGAAAATTACTTATTTTACCTATGTATTATATGGTAAGACACAATTGATTGTGTGCTTTGTAATTTGTATAAGATAAAATTAACAAATATATTCAAATTTAAAACAAAATGTATGAAATGTATAAATAATTAATACAAAATGTGGCAAAAATCGTCAAGCTGCTGTTTAACTTCGTTAACAAGTCGCTGACATGGCTGCCAAAGACTAAATTCGTTGTTGAGTAGATATCTCAAACCCTTTGGTGCGTTTTTTACATGCACTTCGACTCCTTCTTCAACGAATCTCCATCGCCAACGTCATCCTTCAAGCTCTGTCTTCTCTTTAGCCGCCGTCTCCATCCAGTTCACCCCCCATCGTAGTCCACATGTCCGACAAGATCTCCCATCTTTTTCTCACTCTCAACCTCGATCTCTTCGCCCAAATCCAACTCGGCCCAGCGAGCTCCCCCTTTTTTCTTCTCATGTCTCGCAGCAACCAGCAAGCTTTCTCAAATCTCCTGCCCTCAACAGTCACAGCGAGCTCCCATCTTCTCCCAGCTCCAATCTCCATCTAAAGATCCAGCCAGCTGGCTTCATCTTTAGTCGGTGTCTTCTATATCGCCGCCCATCTTCCGCTATCTACCCGACTCTAGTCAAGACTCCCCAGAGCTGACCGAGCCTCTATCCCCAACCACCATCTCCTTTGTCTTCTCAGTCTCTTGTTCCACTGCCATAACGCCGGAACCCAGCAGCCGGCTCAATCTCCAACCGCTGTCGATCACTTTCCTACTCCGATTTCACCTCCATCCCGCTGTCACTTCGAAGCTGTCCTTTACAGCGCTGCATCCCAACCACTGGCCTTGTACTGTTCCAGCCCCAACCCTCAACAATCGTCGGTTAATATTACCCTTTCTTTATGTAATGAAGCGAAAGAAAAAGACCCGCTTCCATCGTGCCTTTTTTAACCGTTCAGGATCCACGCAAGCAGCCACGCAGGTGTCTACATCATCCCTACTTGACAGCTTGCAAACAACCGTAACTGAATTGATGTCATTTACCTTTAAAATATAGTACATTGGTTAAATTAGTCTTATACGAAATATATGGTCAATTGTGTCGCCCCCAATTAGTACGTTGGTTAAAAAAACAATTTTTCCTATTTGAGTTTGAATAGTACTAGGTTTATTACTATTTCAACCACCATTGTTACCACAAAGTTGTCTTTCACTAAAAACACATTTGACCTTTACAAGGCTTAGTAGTAAATTAAACCAAACAATTTTGTTTGAGTTAGAACTTCTAAAAATTTCGATCACCCGATATTTTTGTCGAAACTACCATTACTCAATCGAGAAACAAAATGTGGAAAATATGACCATCGGATCATGAATTTTATTTTGTACGTCACCCATATCACTGTAAGTAGGTCTGACAATTGTAACCCATTACCCATTAACACACCCAATCCAACCCACTAATTACCTAACCCATTAATATTTTTGGGTTGAAGTGGGTAACCCGTTTCGACCCAATAATATTAACGGGTTGGATTGGGTTAAAGCGGGTCGGACCCGTTACCCATTTTGACCAGTGATTTTTTATGTTATAAATTTGTGTGTTTTGGGGGGAATTTTTTGGGTTGAGACGGGTCGACCCACTTTAAATAGTTATCCGTTTCAATCCGACCCATTCCAACCTAACCCATTTCAACTCATTTGACATTTGGGTTCTAATGAGTTTTGACATATTTCAACTCATTACCCATTCCAATTCAACCTAAACCCAAACTCAAACCCAACCCAACTCACCCAATTGCCAGACCTAACTGTAAGAGTAAGGCTATTTAATTTCTCCTGCTCTCTCTCTGTGTGGGTGAAAAGAAAAGAGTTTACTTAATAAATACATGTAACAAAAATATTTATAATTTGGCAAAGACTTGTGTAGGACGGTCTTACGGATCTAAGACGGAGCCCCATTTAGAAATTCGCGGGTTAATAACTAAACCCGTTAATGAAAGTCATAAAATTCAGTTAGTCGAAGTGGTTAGTAGCAAGCTTCAAAAGTTTCGCCTAAGGTGGTCCTAGGTTTGACACCCCTCTACAACAAAATTAATTTTTAGTGCTCATTTCCTCTATTTGCTCTGGTGCCCCACGCCTTGCAGTTTAAAACCAAACGTGACACATTAAAAATACAAAAGTGACATATTTTAATGTTAAAAGTGACACTATAAATGAAAATTTATTATAATTTTTATTAAAATACAAAGTAACACTCTTAATACTAAAAAGTGACACATTTAATACTAAAAAGTGACACTCTTAATACTAAAAACCGACACATTTAATACTAAAAAATGACACTCTTAATACTAAAAAGTGACACTCTTAATACTAAAAAGTGACACTTTTCCTTAAAGAATTTACCGGACCAAAATGAATCATCTCGTGTTTCAAGTTCATCTACTACATACCTAGATCCTGCTCGTTCTGTTACGAAGGGAAGGAGAAAAAGAATTAAGGGAAGTATTGAAAAGGGCAAGAAAAAGACTACTGATTTTTCTGATTCCCATCAAGTCAAGGAATTTGGTTCTAAGACTCCTAATGCTCGGTTATTTTAGACATATTTTCAGTAAATTTTGTAAGTTTGAGTAAGAAACATATACTTTACCTTGAAAAAGTTATAGTTTTGTGTTTTTAACGATTGACACTTGAGATTATATACATTTCTATGAATGAGAAGATATATTTCAGTAGTGTTCAATTGGTTATTGCTGTTAAAATCAACAGAACACCTAAACGCAACACCTAAAACCCTAAACGCAACACCATTTAAAGACTAAAATTCTCTAACTACCCCTAGCTACAAACATTCATTTACACCCCTCATCATTTAATTCCCTAAACCAACCCACCCACCCACCCCCCCACTCACTCGCCCCCCCCACACACTGTCACCCATCTCCCTCTCTCTCTCACTCGGTCTCCCTCTCTCTCTCTCTGCTCCCAGAAAGCAGCGACCTTTTCCCCCATTTCTGTTCCCTCTCCCTCACTCACTCGGCTCTCCCCCCTTCTCCCCCATTTCTGTTCTCTCTCCCTCACTCACTCCAACAAACCAACCTAGATCCACCCTAAACCAAGCAGAAATCTCAATTTGAATACTTCCATGTATGCCAATCTCTCACCTCTTCTGTTTTAATTTGGAATAAATTACAGATCTGAACGTCTTCTGTTTCAATTTGGTCTTTTTTTTTTGAATCTAGCATAAAAGAGCCGTGACTCACCGGCGGATGTTTGACAAAACTACCGTGACTCACCAGCGGTAGTTTTATAAAACATCCGCAAATGAATAGCGGATATTTTATATAACTACCGCTGGTGAGTCACGGTAGTTTTGTCGAACATCCGCCGGTGAGTCGCGGCTCTTTTTGATTAAAACGTGTTTTTCCGAAAAAAAACATGTATTTTTTTTTAAAAAAAAACTTATTTGATGTATTCATTTTGGACATGATTGTTAGATAAAACATTCGCGAATTTGTGTGGACATGATGGTTAGATAATTTTTATTTGTTTATTTTGGCTTGTTGTGATGCATTTACTATAATACTATGATTGTGCAAAAGTAACAATATTGACCCCTATACTTTTTGAAATTTAACAATTCACCCCCTACACTTTTTACAAATTTAACAATTCACCCCCTACACTTTTTGAAACTTAAAAATTCACCCCTACATTTTTGACAAATTTAACAATTAACCCCTATACTTTTACGAATTTAACAATTCACCCCTACAGAAAATAACAAATTTAACAATTCACCCCTACACTTTTTGAAACTGAACAATTCACCCCTACAGAAAACGAAAAATTTAACAATTCACCCCTACACTTTTTGAAACTGAACAATTCACCCCCTACACTTTTACAAATTTAACAATTCACCCCTACACTTCTACAAATTTAACAATTCACCCCCTACACTATTTGAAACTGAACAATTCACCCCCCACACTTTTACAAATTTAACAATTCATCCATACATTTCTACAAATTTAACAATTCACCCTTACACTTTTTGAAACTTAACAACTCACCCCTACACTTTTACAAATTTAACAATTCACCCCTACACTTTTACTTACAAATAACCCCTACATTTTTACAAATTTAACAATTCACCCTTACACTTTTTGAAACTTAACAATTCACCCCCTACTCTTTTACAAATTTAACAATTTACCCCTACACTTTTACAAAGTTAACAATTCACCCCCTACAAATTTAACACTATATTTAAAAGTGACACTCTGATTTGATGTAACTAAGTAAATGTATCACAACAAGCTGAAATAAACAAAATAAACTTATCTAACAATCATGTCGAAACAAATTCGCGTATGTTTTATGCCAATAAACTTATAGATAACTTATCATTTCATAACTTAACTTGTATTTATTTTTTTGTAATAGATGGATTCCGAACGTCGACGAGAGAAACGTCCAGTACAGGCAGACGATCAGGGTCGACTACGTAACAGGGTTGTCACTGCGCCAGAACGCAGGAAAGCTGCTAATCATCCAGGACATGCATCCACTAATGAGGGGGATGAGGGTGCTTATGCGCGGACCCCCGTTCACGGAGATGATAGGAGTTCAGACCCCACTGATATTTCATTTGAGGCTCCTTATAATGCTCCATTGAGGGGGAGAGGGCATTCACCGATTACGAGAGAGGATCAGGAGATGGAAGCCGAATTAAACATGATGGGTGGCATGATGGGTGGTATGGGTGGCATGGGTGGCATGGGTGGTATGGGTGGCATGGGTGGTATGGGTGGTATGGGTGGCATGGCTGGTATGAGTGGTATGGGTGGCATGGGTGGCATGACTGGCATGAGTGGTATGGGTGGCATGAGTAGTACTTCGAGCATGTTATGCGGGCGTGGGAAAGGTCCAATGAATGCTGATGTATATACTGCAATACGAGATAGACACCGGTTAGTTGATGAAGAGGACGATGAGGAGGAGGATTTGGGTTTTGGTTGACGACAGAGAGCGGGCCGAGCACATAGTAGAGGCAGAGGTAGAGGCAGAGTAGGAGGTCGTGGTGATGGTGGTGATGATGACGATGATGATTCAGACGATGATGGCGATGCGTATGGTTGGATGTTGATGGAGCCACATGGAGGTGGACCCGAGAACACTGAGCTACTTTCTGGATTTCGTGGTCATATTGCATCTGAAATATGGAATGGCGAGGTAATTAATTATATTGACCAAAATAATATTGACAAAAATTTATTAAATTGATTACGTAGTATTGTTTTAATATTGATGAGAGATTATTTCATTATGTTCAACAGGAGAGGCCAGTATTGAGTTGCCATAGCTCCGTGGACCGCCGAACAACATTGCCTTGGACTATAAATGATATGGAGAGTATTAAGTGGATCACCATGAGTAACATGGGACATTTGAGGGAGTGCATGTTGCCGCACTTGAACATGTCATTGATATCAGCCTTTGTGGAAAGATGGCAGCCGAAAACCAACAGTTTCCATTTACCGTTCGGGGAGATGACGCTGACGTTAACGATGTGCATTACATTTTACACATCCCAGTGGTTGGGCAACCCATTTTGGCAAGTATGAAATTAATCCAGATCAAGTCATCTCTAGCCATTCTCCTACGTTTGCCTACTACCAGGGTGGACAGTGAGGTGAGGGGAAGTGGTATTAGATTTTTGACATTGCAAGAATATTTGGGTGGCGAGACTATGTCAGCTCAACCGAGGACGGTTGGTTATTTGTTGTGGTTGCTGGGGACGACGTTGTTCATGGACAAGTCATCGAATCGAGTAAATGTTCACTTTCTACCGTATGTGCTGGATATCCGTGATATGCCCAATCACGCTTGGGGTGCAGCGACTTTATCCTTTCTATACCGACAGCTCGGTATAGCATCGAGGATTGGTTGTAGACAGATGGCTGGGTGCTTGTCTCTTCTACAGGTATAAAAATAAATTGTTTAGATACTATAAAATTTAAATTTTTTTATTCGACGCTATTATATTTGATGTTATTTTATTTGACACTATTTTATTTGACGCTATTTTATTTTATTGTAGGTCTGGATATATGAATACTTTCCTCAATTCAGACCAAGTATTTCAGCGACATGGACTTCTCGAGAGCCATATGCTAAGAGATGGACCTCTACTCTCGGTGGAAGAAGAAATGATCCCGATACTCTGTTGGAGTATCGTAGAGTCGTCGATCGGATGATTGTTGCTGCCGTAAGTATTTATCATTTATAAATAATGTATTAAATAAAAGGTTGGATATTTATATTAATATTTATTTTTCCAGGTTACTTGGACTCCTTTTACACGTAGACCATCACAGGAGGTACCGATCAGTTTGTTCTCGGGCATAATTCATTGCCGTAAAATCACTGAGCCATACATGCCCTATCGTTGCTTGAGACAGTTTGGATATATCCAAATTTTTCCCGGTCATGTATTCCGGCCGACGAAGGTTTATAGAGGTCCAAAGCCGTTGAAGTACATTTGTGTCCACGATGAGATGCTTCGCAATTTCCAACAATGGGAGCATCATTCTATAAACCCCAAGAGGGCTGGTTCGAGTGCAGCCAGGATTCCATCCGCCACCATAGATGGTTACGAGCAGTGGTTTCGGGAACAGACACATTATCGTGTGATGCCACCGGTTGATGATGATGATGATGATGATGATGATGATGATGATGATGATGATGACGACACTGAGGAGATGGGGGATCATCAACCATCGTGGATCACCCACGATCGCATGCAGCCGCCACAGAGGGCATCCCAAAGGCCTTCTCATCCATCGAGAGTTGCTGAGACATTTGCACGTAGATCGGCTGAGGATCGAGTCGCAGGTGTACTTCCTCATCTTAGGGCACTCCATCGGTCCAGACGAGATTCACTTGTGGTCTAGGGTACTTATATGTCGACTGTTGACGAAGTTATTCAACAGTTTGAGGATGTATTATGATATACTATATGTTTATGTGATATACTTGTTGTTTGTGTTAGAGTGTGATGTATTTGTTTGGACATGATTGTTAAATAAGTTTATTTTGTTTATTTCGGCTTGTTGTGATGCATTTACTATTTACCCCTATATTTTTACAAATTTAACTATTCACCCCCTAGACTATTCGAAATTTTATAATTAAGCCCCTAGACTATTCAAAATTTAACAATTAAGCCCCTGGACTATTCAAAATTTAACAATTAAGCCCCTACAATATTCGAAATTTAACAATTAAGCCCCTAGACTATTCAAAATTTAACAATTAAGCCCCTAGACTATTCAAAATTTAACAATTAAGCCCCTACACTATTCGAAATTTTACAATTAACCCCATACACTTTTACAAATTCAACAATCAACCCCCTACACTTTTCGAAAAAAATAATTTTTGTGACAAACAAACTTTGCAAAAATAACAATTAACCCTCGTAATTAATTAATTAATGTTTTACATAACAAGAAGTGTAAAATTAACTGTTAACTATCTACACTAAGGTAATTAGTAAATCGATCATGCCAAATTGGCAGCCAATGTCGTATCGTTGGGTCACAAGAAAGTTCCCACCTCGGAATAATAGGCAGATGAGGCAGGGGACTTGAAGGCTTCATCCCAAGTGCTATGAAATGGATACAATTCACCCACCCAAAGTCAATAATTGTGGACCAGGGTTGTGGCGGTTGTCCATCAACAGACCGTGCTTGCAACGGCAACCATGTATTGCAACCAAGTGATATATTAGACAAACAAGTCATAATCCTCTGATACCGTGTAGCAATGATAAAACCAAGCATGCCCAGATTCAACCAATGCTCAGTTGGAGCTGGAGAGGTATGCCAATTCAGACATACCACTGATCCTTCAAGGTCACCTTCCAAGAAATTGATGGCTGAGTAGAAGTCCCAGTAGTCAGAAAGTTCCTGCATCAAGTCATTACGCACCTGATCCCATTTTTCTTCGTCGTGATAAATAAAGTGGGCAATAACTCGGAAACCACAATTTCCATCCGCTTTGACATCTATAACATTTGATATGAAAGTGATCATCAATGGTAGAAGGTGAGAGGCGTATGGAATTGAATTACCCGTCGATGCTAATGAACTACGTCCTTTTCCTCTACCTCTACCTCTACCTCTACCTCCAGATTGTCTTTCTGGTTGGCGGTTAGCATGTTCATAACCTATTGATGCGAAAATTATAAACATTAAAGCATAAATCATTTACTATACACAAATGTAAAAAGTAATGTGACATATACATTTAACATTGTAAAACCTGAGAGGTCTCTCTTTGTCGAGTTCTTCTTTGGACGCTCTTTGTGACGCACTATTTTTGGTTCCTCAATGTTAGTTGGGGGATGTACAACATCGAAAAACTGTTTAGCATAGTGATATTGTTGCGATTCAGAAGTCCCGTCCATATCTGATAATAGGTTTTTGATCAAATCAGCCGCAGATTCCCTTGATGTACTCATATCTTGAACTCCACCCATAGACCACGTCTTCCAAAACACATGGATTTGATGGGGTTCAATCGGGACATTTACAAAGAAGCTTCTTCGAACCATTTTTCTTTACATCATTCAAGTCTTTTTTACCATCGTACCGAGGTTTTCCACCATTCTCACAACTCAACCAAATCTTACGAGTGTTATCAAATTTACTTTTACTTCTAGACACATAAAAGTACATATTCTCGGCACGTCCGGTATCTCTAACCCACTTTTCTGTTGCTTCTCGATCAATGAAATTTTCATCCGTCACAAAAAAAATGAGATACATCCGAAAATAAATTATTCTCGTTTTCGAACTGGTAATCCTATCAACAAATAACACAAAAATCATATTAATAATAAATAATGAAAAAAAAAATTCCAGCAAAATTCACTGAAAGAGCCGCTACATAGTAGCGGTTCTTCATATAAACAGCCGCTAGTAAGAAGCGATTCTAAATAAAAACATCCGCTACTAAAAAACGGACCAACCATGAAACAACCGCTACTAAAAAACGGACCTACCAGCAAAACAACCGCTTGTCAGTCGCGGTACTTTAGCAAAAAGACCGTTGGTCAGTAGCGATACTTTGAGTTTATATCCGCTGTGACCTAGCGGATGTTTTGGAAATGTTCGAAGTTTTTGTCCAAATTACAGTGAAAATACAATAAAAAATCAATAATTACCTGAAAATAATCATCATTGTTAGCATTTGCATCTTCATTAGGATTATAATCATAACCCATTATGAGTTGGGTGGAGGGTTTTAGAGAGGTTTTATTTTTGAAAGATGAAGGATTGTGAGGGGTGTTTAGATTGAGAGTGGTAGTAGTATTAGGGGGGGTGGGGGGTGGGTGTTGGTTTAGGGAATTAAATGAGGGGTGTTTATGAATGTTTGTAGCTAGGGGTAGTTAGGTAATTTTATTCTTTAAATGGTGTTACGTTTAGTGTTTTAGGTGTTACGTTTAGGGTTGCTCAAAATCAATAGCCCAAAAGTGACACACTTCAGTACTAAAAGTAACACACTCCAAGCATAAAAGTGACACTTTTATTGATACAAATTGTATGATTATAAAAATGAGTTGTTTTACCAAAAGTGACACACTTAATGCCTAAAAGTGACACAATTAATACCTAAAAGTGACATACTAAACATGACACTTATGAATAAAAATTTAAAGATAAAAATGATTTTTTTGCCAAAAGTGACACACGTAAAACTTAAAAGCGACACATTCTATATTTAAAAGTGAATATAGAACCACTCAAATTTGTGCACCAAATAAAAACAATCCTAAGAAGTTTCAAACCTAAGACCAAACATGCTGATTCCAACAATTTATAAGATTCACTATGAACCATCTCACCAAATTGGTTTTTATGACTTTTTATAACGTATTATTAATCTATTATGACCCACGAATTTCTAAATGGGGCTCCGTCTTACGAATAAGGATCCGTAAGACCGTCTTACAGGAGACCACCTCTTACAATTTATTATGTCTCCGTGACTACCCAACTGGCTACATCCTTAAATTATTGTCCCGAATGACTTAACAAACAAATTAAGAAAAATAATTAACTGAATCATTTATATGAGTTAAAGCCCCACGTGCATGTGAGATTATTACTAAAGTAGTAAAAAAAAAAGAGTAAAATGATAAAAAAATATTTTTTAAAAAGAAAAAAATATAAATAAGACAATTTTTTAGGAACTTATGAAAAAAGAAACATAAAACTTGATACTCCAGAAAAATGTCTGAGGACTACATAATTCACATTACATGTTCATAATTCTTGTGGATAGGATTTGCCCTTTTTTAAAGGGCATTATTGGTCCTTTCCAGACTAGTTCCATCCCGGGAAGGAGAACCATCGATCGACGATCATCCACTCTGTAAACAAATGTTCGGATAAAAAAGGAGGTATTCTTTGGAAAATAGATCTTGAAAAAGCTTGGCTTCTTTTACTTTAATTTTCCCTTCAATTGGGTTGAGCTTATTGAAATGCTCTTTCCACCTAGGATTTAGAAAATCAACAAATCTCATTAAGTGGATGTGGAGTGTGGACGATGCTTCTAATGAAGCTTCATCTACTGAATTATCGATAAAAAATGCAGCGCAAATAAAACGAACAAAAAACTAAGCAAAACAAACTTAAATAACACAATGTTAAGATTATGAAAGTATTCTTATGATAATACACATCTAACTCCTACAAGTTAGCGCATACCAAGTTAGAGTCTTTATACAAAGGAATAACTAAGCTTCTTAAAAAATCACATTGAAGAACAATAACAACTTGTATCTAAGTGTAATAGGACACTACCAAGGTGAGAGATTTACTCTACGACTTATAATGAACTGTATCTCTAATTCTCAAATTTCTATTACTCCCTCCGTCCCTAAATTATCGTCTTCCTTTCCTTTTTCGTCCGTCCCAAAATAATTGTTCACTTTGAAACTTACCTTTTTAGAACATCACTTTTACCACTTTACCCTTACTTTTTCACTCTATTTTAATTATGGGCCACATATACATGGACATTAAAGGAAACTACACATTAAGCCAATATAAATAATCAAGTCAATTACTTTTTCTTAAACTGTGCGCCGGGTCAACCCAGACGATTATTTAGGGACGGAGGGAGTACTTGGAATGGTATTAGCTAGAGCTGATAATGGGCTGGGCCGGCCCAACCCGAGATTAAATGGGCCTATAGAAGTGCTAGGCTGACTTGCCTTGTCTTAGCACATGGGCCATTAAGCCGGCTCGATTCAAAATAAAATCAACCATAAGATTATAAAATTAACAATTCAAAGTCCAAAAATAAGTAATGAAAAGCCTAATGTATGTAGCACCCGAAAAAATACAATAATTAGATAAAAAAAGCACGTCATCATCAATAAAAATATAAAATAATGTTTGTGCCTTATAAATTTCTTAATTCTTAACCAAAAGATTAGAACAAGGTTAATGCAGTAGCACCTAATCATGTAACACCAATTCAATATTGACTACTTGATATATAACTTTTGAATGAAAAAAAAATAACACTAGCAATCTAGCATAATTCGATTTAATCATATTGTTGAGTGTTTGGAAAGGCTAATGTCTGAATCAATGTTTTAATGTTAACTAGTTTTTTAACTCGTGCGTTAAACGTACGTTAATTAAATCGTACATAAACAAAATAAAGAGGATAAAAAATCTTAAAAGATAAAATAAGAAGAATCGGTTTATTAACAATTACACATAAGTATATCACTAATCATTATAGATTTTAAAAAAAAATCCGTATATACAATATTTGTTATCTTATCAGTTGGTTTTCATTTTCATTGCATATCAATATCTAGTTTCTTCAAAAAGAGACCTACGACTATATGCAATTATTGACTTTGACACTTGTTAATTGTTATTACATATGATACTATCAATGATAATTGTTTTCTTTGGAACATGAAAGATAGTCTTATATCGGATGAAGTTAATGACAATTTTAGGATAAAAACCTTTTCTCCAACATTGCTTCCTTTCAAATATTTTGTTTCAATAATATGATCCCCAAGATTTATGATGATTTTGTTACATTGCACAGCCCTGCAGCATGATCAATGTTTCTCAATAACATTACTGGAACACCAATTTTAAGTGTCAATTCATGACCTGACAGCCCTGAACACTTTATACTATTCAAAATCTCTATAGAATGAATGTTTTCAAACAAACTTGAATTTTTTTCCCCTACAAATAAAATCTGAACTCAAATAAGTTATTCATTTTGAATGATTACTTTTATTAAATTATATTTTTATTTTATAAATAAATAAATTTCTGATAAGAAAATAAGCTAAAATAATAAATAACGAAATTATTTTAGTAACCTTAGTTTAAATTGTTTTTGTTTTATTAGCTCCGTAACTATTATTTTTGTTCCATCAAATATTTTTATTTTAATAACATATTTTTGTTTTACTTTTTTATAAGATTTTTTAAAACTTTTGTTTCGTAAGTTATTTTATTTTACTAACCTCTGCATTAAATTATTTTTTGTTTTGTTGATTCTGTAACTTATTTTTTTATAGTGACTTTTTCCATAAATTATTTTTATTTTACTAACCTCTTATATTTTTGTTTTCTTGACTCCGGAACTATTATTTTTGTTTTAGTTACTATATTTTTTGTTTAAAGAGAAAAAAATGTTTAAGCATAATTAAAAGAGAATAGATGGTGGTGATGATAGAGAAAATATGGAAAAGACATGAGAGAGAAAAATAAATACAACCAGAAGAGAGAAGATATGAGAGAGAAATAGTGGAATTGTAACTCAAAAGTCAAAAATTTAAAAGTGTGATTTTGGAGGGATAAACATTCCTTTGCCATTATGTATATATAGATATAGTCTTATAGATATTGCATCGGGAAGAAGAGACATCGATACACATTATTCGTCATTGTATTTAAGGCTCGCAACATTTAGAATATATTTGTGAACACCTCTTTGTGACTGCCAACACTCCTGCCATTGATTGGTTGAGAGATAATGTTTGAGGCCGGTGATAAACTCCGAGACTAATAGTGTTGCATCCAATTGGGCAAGAGAAGTTTTTTCAAGCCTTTTCTATTTTGATTGTTCCCAAAGTATCAAACCTCCGGAATTTATTGCTTGGTGTCCCCCTCCTGTAGGTAGGCCAAAGGTTAATACGAATGGTAGTGTGAACAAGATAAATGACATGTGCAGTTTCAGAGGCATTATCCGTGACTCGAGAGCAAATTGGATGGGAGGCTTTTATGGCAAATTGTATATGTGCACAAGCCTCGAAGCTGAAATTCATGCTATGTTTGAGGGGCTTGAAGTGGTGAAGTAGAAACATCTGAAAAAAGTTCTCATAGAGACTGATTCTCAAATTACTTACTATCTAATTAGAAACGAGAGAGACATCAAGAATCAAATGACTGTCCTTATTGAAGATATGAAAGTTTTGTGCCACGGGCTCAAGACAACCATCCAACATTCCCTCTCGAAAGGCAACCAATGCACAAACTTTCTTGCGAATCTTGGAGGTCTCAGGAGCTCCCTTTTGTGTCATTCCTTTCCTCAAAGCGGATGAGGGGGGGGTATTGATTTTGTTCGGAGAGAAAGCCTTATTCGGCCCCTAAGGGGGTGGTCCAGTGGTAGACATGAGACTTCACATAGTGTGAGGTCCCAGGTTCGATCCTTCCCATGCCCCCTTTAGGAGGAAAAAAAAAGAAAAAAAAGATAACACATGGCTTAAAAACAAAGAGATAGAAATTTATTTATAATATGTTTTCTTTTGGAATCTAGTCTGGTGACATTAGAATATGTGTAGTGATATTCATTGTGATAAAGCTTACTAATATATATGAGCTCTTAAAACATATTATTAGGGCACATTACAATAAGCCAACACCACTTTATCCCTCTCCCGAGTCCCCACCAGTTTCAAGAAGATTAATTAGTACCAACATGATTGAAGAGACCTCCCCTACATAAACATCGGCTCGATGCACCCTAGACAATGGAAATATCACATTTTCATAAGTAAAAAAAATGGTGGAATATATATTTAGGTGATTCTGAAAAGAGAGACAAATCATTTCATAAATATTCCCGTATTTTCGCAAAAACATAAAACTTTATTCCCATATTCTCTTAAATCGTCATTTTAAAAATTAGAAAAACTATGATGGTGGAAAATATTCAATAAGAAGTTGGGTTATGGACATGTGGTCTGTCATTTCCCGCGATTGATAGAATCATTGGTGAGGTCGGTGAGATGACCATAAAATAAATACCAGTCAATAATCTCCAATGTCTTCCACATAAAAGACAGCAGAAAAGTCTTGGGCGCAAAATCTTGGAAATTTTCGACTGTGAATGCGTTCAAATAAGGGGGTTAGATGGGCAAGAAGAAACATTTAGATTGGGCTACATCCTCAATTATGTCTTCTGGGCGTGAAAGAGTCCCTCTCTTGAACAAGGAGGTACCAATTATCTCTTTCCTTTTAAATTTTAAATCCTTGTTATTTCACACAAACTACACTACACACACATATTCATTGTAAGCTATTGTTTTTGCTTCTTTTTCTTTTTGATTCATTTGAGCAGCCAAATGGGTTTTCGTTTCTTGAAGAAATCTCCTCATGTCTGTGTACTATATCCATTGAATTTGGACTTGCTGAATTGTTTTCTTGGGTCACTGTCTCCAGTGTTTAAACCGTTATTGAATTTTAAACAGTGGGTGTTGCTAACTATACCTTTAATTAAGTTTATTGACAAAGTGAAACAATATGAAATGAAGATTTCCGGTTTATCTTGGTGTTTTAAGCAAAAGGAAACTGAATCTGGTTTGGGTAAAAAATTGAACCTTCATAGGTTCCTTGTCGGATACCTTAGTTATTAGAGCTAAAAGATTTAAGTTGCTCTATTATGAGTTATTATTAGCTCACTCAAAGATCTGATTACACTTTTTAACCTAAGGAGGCATACTGACTGTCTTACACTAGATGGCCACGCGGTCTATGTCGTGACATTAAATCCATATCAAGTAAATACAAACCTAGCCACTTAAATATAAGGATCATGCGGTCAAACACCTCATAAGCCAATTGGTTTTAAGATGGATCCCGGACTTTGTTATTGGTTTTTACACGTGCAGACCCAATAGCCCACTATACGGATGCTGGGCTTAAATCTCTTTAATAGTCCATGCCACCAATATCAAACTTTCCCATGAATCAAAGTCATCAACTCTATCAGTATTCTGAAAGACCAATTACAAACAATTTGATCTCAATCATTAGTTTTGTACATGTAATTATCTGGTAAATTGATTCTTTAAGTCCAACCCCTTCATACAAACATACACCCATCACAGTGCGAACATTTTGACATTTTGTTTTTATCATGTAGAAGCCGTGCGTTCAAATTCATTTCCATTGGAAGATTCCCATCCCTCCTCCCTTCTCTAATGCTGTCTATATTACTAACTTTTCCCCCAGGGAGCAAAATATATCGAATAACCATTGCAATTCTTGTCCAAGGATCAGTCTTATCAAAACAAAAAAAAAGGGTTAGTTTTGGTACATACCCCTTTTGGTCAAGGAGAATATGGCAAAAACATAGTATTCAGTTAGACTTTAGATTACTTAAGCGGTCATGCATTATGTACATGCAGACACAACCCACAAACTCATGCGTTCCCAACCTCACACATATTGTCGGTTAGTTGCATATATTTGTTACCAATAAGCAACAGATATTTAGTTGCCTTATATGTGGAATGTATGATTAAATTTTTCAGCAACCAACTTGTTGATTCTTTTTATATTTGGTACTTCTGAGTTCATTGCTCTTAGAAAGTGAATCATACTCATTGGTCCTTCATGGCTACAGAGATGATGGTGTCAATTGATTCTTCAGATCAAGTTTTAGTTGATTTTCTGCTCCTTCTTTTCCACCAGAGTGAATAGAAATGCTCTAATTTGAAAAGAATATTCAAGCACTATTGTCTTGATTCTTATGGGAGTTGATAATGTGTTTGTATTGTGTAGGCAAAGGGAAAGGAAAATGAAAACGGGTCACTTAATGGTCCAGGGACAGACCTTGAGCATGGAGACGCAATACAGGTCATCTTTATTTATTTATTTTAAGTTCAATTGTATATTCTTTCTATCGCTGGAGTAAATCAACATTGTTCTTGTACATTCATTCAGGCATCTAATGTTGGATTTTCTAGGGTTCTTCTGCTGGTGAGTACACTCTGTATATGTGACCATTTCTTCGATTGCTGAATCAGATTGTGTAACTGACATCTCATTTTGCAATACGCAGGCAAAGCCTGATGCAGTGGTCCTTATTGTTGCCACTGTAGCACTGTTGATAGCTTCCACCTCCAGCCTGCTCATTGTATGTCAGTTTCTGTGTTTCAATCTAGTTTATTATGACAGATGTATAAGAAGAATGCAACACTTTTTTTTTTGTATTTTTTCCCCTTTCCTATGTAAGAATTATGGTTATAGTTTCATTTCTAATGCTAGGATTTAGATAGTAGATACTTTTCTAATTTATCTCACTGAATGATAGTTGACAATGTCCAATAAGGTTGTTCTCCATTTACTAGTCTGTAGTTGTCTGTACAGGTGAAAGAGCAATGTCCTAATGCTACCATGAAAGGAAATCATAATTTCGAAGGCAAATTCTATAATATTGCTTGCTTATCACCTCATTTGTAAAAACTTTGCATGTCATTTGACTTTTTTTGAGCAGCCAAAATTTGGTGGAATGGTAATTGACATTGTATCGAGAGATAGAACAACCCCTGAAGAACAAGCCAAAGCTTGGGATGCGGTCAAGAGCACTGTACTAGCTATTCTGCTGGTAGTTATCGTTGGGTATGATCTCCTTCCTTGCTCTTTTCTGTTGTTGTCTTTATCTAGTTATGGTTTATATGGGCATCATATAATTACAAGTTCTATCTAGATCCCTGTCCGCAGCACTTCGAGCTTGGTTGTTTTCTTCCACTAGTGAAAGGGTTGTTGCTCGCTTAAGGAAAAACTTGTTCAGCCACCTTATCCAGCAAGTGAGTCCCTACATACTTATCATTGCAATTCTTTTGTTGTTTGCAACTCAATCTGTAAGCTGTTTCATGCTGTGTTGGAATTCACAGTTCCATTTAAGCTATATGATTTGGGGACATGGACACGAGTGTGAATTTAGACACCTGGTGTTGGATACACTGGCCTCTAAAATTCAATAGACGAGAATACGGCCCTATATGTATAATGTATAGATAGATGCATGCAACATAAATGAATATAAGTACTTTTAAAGCTTGAATAATTACCTTCATTCCATCTTTTTGAACATATCTTGATTTGATATAAATAACCTTCGAGAGAATGTGGTTTATTAGGTGGCTTTCCATGAAGCCAAATCTTACCCTCTTTCATGAAACTCTAATTTTGTGTCTGCCCATGTTGAAAAATCGCATTTCTTTTGTTTTCTTTAAACTCAGTTTTCCTTGGAATGATGATTAACAGGAAATAGCCTTCTATGATGTTACAAGAACTGGGGAGCTTCTGAGCAGGCTATCTGAAGACACCCAAATCATAAAAAATGCTGCAACTACCAATCTTTCAGAGGCGCTACGAAATGTAACTACAGCAATTATTGGTCTTGGCTTCATGTTCTCATCATCCTGGAAGTTAACATGTTAGTGATTGGTCAATTATATGTAGAAGTTCTTGTTGCAATATTCAATTAATCAAGGGGGTTTACTCTACTAATGCTGCTTTCTTTTGTTAATATAGTGCTGGCCTTAGCTGTTGTGCCAGTCATGTCTGTAGCAGTACGTCAGTTTGGACGATATCTTCGTGAACTCTCACATGCAACTCAAGCCGCAGCTGCAGTTGCTGCCTCCATTGCAGAGGTCTGTACGCATCGGAAATGATTAAATGGACAAGTGCTTACATTAACCTGCATGGAGCCCTAGAAAAAACTATATTGGATATTGGGTTTACTATTGTAGTGATTGTTTACTGAGTTATGAAAATTGGTGCTGATGCAGTGTGTGTTATTATTCCTTCAAATTTTCGCTTAATAAAAACCTTAGCAGATTTAGATTGGCACAACATCTTACATAAAAATCATATACTCTCATTAAAAACATGTTTTTTGTCAGCAAGCAAGGTGTTATTTCTTTTGGTACACTTGGAAAACTAGTCACTTCTGCATGGTCCTTTTACTCATATTTCTATGGGAAATAATTGTATGTTTAGGAATCTTTTGGGGCCATTCGGACAGTGAGGTCTTTTGCACAAGAATCTTATGCAATCTCATGTTACTCGGAAAAAGTTGATGATACCTTAAAGCTTGGACTTCGGCAGGCCGTGAGTAACTTAATATGATATAATCTCTCTCTCTCTCTCTCACACACACACACATTTAAAGAGCACAGTCAGGATTTTACATATGAAAGGTTTCTGCACTCTAATTCTTGCTGTTTTATGCCACAGAAAATGGTTGGCTTGTTTTCTGGCGGACTAAATGCAGCATCTACTTTATCTGTCATCATAGTGGTGATATATGGAGCTTACTTGACCATAATGGGTTCTATGACTACAGGATCTCTTACATCCTTCATTCTTTATAGCCTCACAGGTACTTCCTCATTTATCAACATGTTTATCAAATTTGTTGGTGACGTAAACCATTTGTTCCCTTTCTAACAACTTAAGCATTTACATGTGTTGTTAATTAATGATCGAAAATAAGTACTCTAGATATGTGATTCTTTTCTCTTAATCCTTTTCCAGCAGAATCATTTTAACCAGAAAATCATTTTTTCTAGCATTTATATTTCTAGGTAGTTTGTGATTTTGGAAATATTTAGAATATTTATGCTCTTAAGACTCATATCAGAAGTCCCCTCCTGCAGTTGGTTCTTCAATATCTTCACTATCAGGATTATACACAACTGCGATGAAGGCGGCAGGAGCAAGTCGCAGAGTTTTTCAGCTTCTTGATCGCATATCGAGCATGCCAAAATCTGGAGATAAATGCCCTGTGGGGTCAGTCTCTCTCTCTCTCCCTTCAGAAAATAATAATGATAAGGGAAAACTGCTTTTTATACCAACATACTATTTGGGGAAACCAAAATAACCTCGTGCTATTCATATTACAAATGTTGCCATTGTACTCAATTTGTGGGCAAAATGTCACCAACTTCGTTAAGTCTCCGTTCAACTTCGTTAATGAAGTGATGATGTGGACTATGTAGGTCCCTATCTCACGTAAGTGGCTGCTTGGGTGGATCTTTAGGGGTTTCAATCATAAAATTTCTAAGTAAAGAGTTCTCTGTGTAATTTAGATAAAGTTTCTTCATTGATTAATCACTACCTGATCTTGCTGACACCAATACGCTTCACCACAGTGTTCCTTATTGCTTCACCCTGCATGTGCATGCACATCCCATTCTCTTCAATCCCACTCATGTAATCCCTCACTTCACTTTTTATCAACTCCTGCATCACAGCTAAGAACTTTGGGCTAAAGAACTCAATCTTCAAACCGCTTTGAGGCGATGGCGAGGATGGTGACTGTGGCGCCGCCATCTGCTTAACCCGTCTAACTAATGGAGGCTCTAAACCCATAATGTCCGGACCAATTGCAACTGTTGTGGCTACTCTGTGGAGTCCTATCATCCCCTTCAAAGTCTCCGTCTTCTTTGCCGCCTACAATTCGCTGATGCTACTGGCTACTCCAACACCCATCCCCTCTACTACCTAGCGCAATCTCCTACGGCTACACACCCGTCTCTATTTTGGTACGGAGTAAAAATCACCCCTTACCGCTGCGTCCTCAAGTTCTCCTTCCTAGTAAACTCTTTTGACCACCGCAATCAGCAAACTATAGCAAATCCCACATCCTCCAATTATTTCCATTTTTCAAAGTGGACTTGAAGCAAATCAATCAGGAAAAAAATTATGTTTCAAAGGCTATTTGGGGAAATCAAGCTCAACATGGCCGGATTCGGTGGATTTGTGACAATCAACTGTGAAATTGATCAAAAGGTTTGGTCAATTTATGGCCTAATTTAGTGGATCTGTGGCATGAGTTGGGAGGATTACAAGTTAGAACTCGGCTGTGGTTCATTGGTGAGAAATGCGCCGATTTTAATGATGACTCCGATAGATTTGTAGCTCTTCACAGAGGAAGATAGGGAGGAGGCATATGGCGTAGTGATAGAACTGCATGTTTGGTGGGACGATAGGGGGTGGCGTTGGTGGATGTGGCTTGATGGTTGCTTGGTGGTGGCGACGGATGGCTTCTGCTTCTGCAATCAGATTTTCCTTCCAAATACGAGTTGATGAACCGTAGAGAGAGAGAGAGAGAGAGAGAGAGAGAAGAAAAACACAGGTGAGATTGACTATTAAAGTCAAACCCTTAACTTTGAAATTTTATTACTGTTATTGTTATTATTACATTGGGATGCCCTTCACTTTGAAATTTTGTGAAAGAAATCTTAAAGGTCCACGTCATCACTCCATAAACGAAGTTGGACGGGGACTTAACAAAATTTGTGACATTTTGTCCAAATTATTTGTACATTTCTACCATCTTCCCCTCAAAATTAGTACACCGGCAACATTTGTAATATTGAAAACACACGGTTAAATTGGTCTCCTCGAAATACTACGTTGGCCAAAAAAGTAGTTTTCCCTAATGATAATAATTATAGTTGTATAGTAATAATAAGGGAAAAATGTTTTTTTAACCAACATACTATAGGGTAGTGACATAATTGACCACGTAGTTTGTATAAGACAAATTTAACTAATGTACTAAAATTTGAAACAAAATGTATGAAACGGACAAACAATTTATACAAAATGTGACAAAATTAGTTTAGGTTCTGTCTAACTTCGTTAACAACTCGCTGACGTGGCTATCAAGGGCTTGATTCTGCTGATGTGGCTATCAGAGCAGGTTTAAATTTCGGCTGCTTATACTTTGATCGTTACTCACCATCTCCTCCTTCACTTCCGTTAATGGTGGTGGTCCGGCATCCATCTCATCTATAAACTGGGGAAACACCCACCTTAGATCCCATTTCTTCTCTTCTCCGACGAATCTCCATCGCCAACGCCAACTCCAATCTCTCTATCTCCCCAGTCCGTCAATCTTCCAGACGGCTCCTTCCCAGCGCATCATCACCAACTCCAGCATCGCCTTCCCATCTACAAACCCAACATCTTTCAGCAGCCCCGTCAAATCCAGTCACCACCCCCCACTCTCCTTTCCCATCTCTACCTATGTTCTGTCTCCACCCAGATTCATCTAACAGCGTCGCTCCAGCTCTTTCTTCGTTCCAACCACAAGCAGCTACGTCTTCAATACGCCAAGGTAGCTAATTATCTGCCTCTCTCTGCTCTGAGTTGTCTCTCACCATTGCCAGACTTCAACTGTCTTCCCTCTTCCTCTCTCTGTCTCACTTCAAGACCAACTCCACTGCGTTGGAACCCAACTCCACAGCCGCTCAGCCAGTTGCCATCTTCAGCACTGCCTGCACACTTCTCTCCCCGAAACCCGAGTCCAGATCTGGCCGATCTCTTTCCCTCCATCGCCGTTGTAGTGAGACCAAGCTTCTCCAATTCTGGCATATAGCTAGCCTAACTTCTGATTCATAGTAGGGTTAGGTTACACAAACACGGAATCTTTTTTTCATAGAACTTGAACTAACAAATAAGAGAATTCGGGCAGTGAGCTACTGAATTATTGCATTGATTGATGGAAGGATACGACGAGGATGGGGTTTTCCATTCAGAGACGAGAAATAAAAGATGATTATTTGACAGTCGATTGAGATGAAATTCTGAGAAAGAACAGGATTGATTTTCTTTCGTTTAGGTTCAAGCTACAAAATCTCCTCGGTAGTCCTACCTTGCCCTCACTCCATCCACCCTCTAAGCCTATTCTTTCTATCTTCTGCCTGCCCTCTTAGCGTCTTCGGTTCCGAAAAACCGGAAGACCCAGCAAAGAGCTATAATTGATTCTCAGATGGAAGGATAGTTGATGCACTTCATCTAAATTATATAGATAACCCTTTACATTTAAATTTTATGATAGAAACCTCTAAAGATCCACCCAAGTAGCCATGTCGTGTCCACATCATCGCACCTTGACGGCTTTCAAACGGCCGTTACGTATTTGGTTTCATTTGCCTTCAAATTTTTGTACATTAGTTAAATTTGTCTTATACAAACTACGTGGTTAATTGTGTTGCCCCCAATTAGTACGTTGGCTAAAAAAGCAATTTTCCCTAATAATAATAATAATAATAACTAAAAAAATAATAAAAATAAAATCCGTATTTTCAATGCTTATTTGATACTGTATATTTATTTTACTCTTATTGCTGCGGTTTCAGCAATCCTGATGGAGATGTGGAACTAATTGATGTCTGGTTTGCTTACCCTTCTCGACCAAGCCACATGGTACTCAAGGTAATTAACTTTCTTGTTCATTTAAGCAGAAGACATACTGTGCTTTTTTTCTTTGCCAAGTAAATCTTTTCTTAAGAATAAATGGGTAGTCTTTATTACCTCTTAGGTTTTGCTATTTCTTGATTCTACTTAGTTTTCTTAGAAAAAATGCAAGAAATATGAGAATAAGACATGTATCTGATATAGTTAGTAATTTTTCTATGTTTAAAACAAATGGATGGAAAATAATATCAAAATGAAAAGAAAGAAGAGAAAGAAACTTGTGGTGATTTGTTGGGTTTCCCTTGACATACACTCATATAATTGGCTTGTCCACCTTAAATCTAGAAGCATCTCCAATGGTTTTGTTCCTTATCCATGCTATTTGTTGGTCTCACTGTGTCATGACTCATTTCAATAACTTAACTCTATCGTATCTAATAACACATTAACACCTTCTCAATAATACTACACCCTTTATTTATAAGACCCACTTTACTTTTACACTTCTGTATTTTTAAACTTTTCAAATAAAAAAATGCAAACAAAACAAACAATACAATAAGAAAACAAAAAGAAAAACAAAAAACAAAATGAGAAGAACATGTTCTAAAATGTTACACATTTGTAACAAATTTGAAGAACATTTTTCCAGGAATCTCTGCCATTGGTTGGAACAAACTCACCATGTTAATATCTTGGCGAGGAACTACCACTGGGGATGCCCTTAAAGTTGTTTTGAATTTCCTCTCTCTCTCTCCCCCATCAATTTTTCCTAAATCTTCAAGCAGCATGAGCTGGCTTAGGTGTGTTCATCTCTTGTTCTTGCAAGAAGAACTTGAGCTCATCACGGGCGAGATTGATGAATTTAAATTGAGGGTCCTCAAAGTTGTAAAATATATGTGCTTTGATTATGAGGACCATGATGACATGGGTAACACAGTCAGAGATTCAGTTAACTTCTCTTACTTTTACTTGACACAAACTCAAAGTTGATTAACATTTCATACTTTTAGGTAATTTCTTCTCTTTCTTGCACTGATGTAAAGAATATTGATAGTTAAGGGAGATGAACCATAGAAATGAAGGTGCATTTGGGAGTGCTAGAGGCTAGAGCAAACTTGTTTTTACTTATTCACAGTTTAATGTGCAAAGTCATTTCAGTGAATCACATTAGTTAATTTTCTCTTTCTTTGAGGAAGTTGAAAACTGAGATATTCATCAGTCTATCCTTAATTCCTTATCAATGGTATCAAGTCAATTAAATAGATAGGTTGAATATAAGATTAAAAGAATGCAAGTGTTTTTCTTCAACAATTTAACTAGAACAGTATTTCTTTTTTTCTGGAAATGGAAGCAAATACAGAAGGTCTTTCTGAACAAATTTCCGATAGAATAAGATCAAATATTTTTAGGTACTTAGTCTTACCAACATTGGCAAACATTTCGTCATTTTTGTAAATAAAGGTTTTTTCATCTAATGTTTAAGATTTAAAAGGGGCCAATGTGGACTTTCCCTAATTTGGGGAATTTTATTGGAATAAACATGAGAATAAGCTCAGTGATAATGTCATCCTACGAGCTCTTAAGACTTTGAGTCACATCTAACAGTATTGTGTTGAATGCAGGGGATAACATTAAAGCTGAGTCCTGGTTCAAAAGTGGCCCTTGTTGGTCCCAGTGGCGGTGGAAAGGTAGCTTATTCACCATTTCCCATTCTTTTTCTTGCTAAAACAGCAATATCTCATTCAGTTCTTGCAAGCTATTAGATGAAGTAGGTCCCGTAACCATGTAAAGTGTAATCTGTATCTTGTTCTGCCAGACCACCATAGCAAATTTGATCGAGAGGTTTTATGATCCAGTCAAGGGAAAGATTTTGCTAGATGGGGTTTCACTAGTGGAAATATCACATGAATATCTGCACAAAAAGGTACTCTTATTTTCCATATTTGGGTTGCTACATTGTATAGAGTGTCGTTAATCACATGACCTATAAATAGAGTAAAACTGCCTCTAATATTTAGTGACTATAGATGTACTTATAATCAGGATATGGTGGGTTTTTACCGACTTCATTGTGGCAAGAGTCTAGATATGTACTTCTTGCACAACCTAATTTTTATGTCTGTCCTATTACTTTGAAGATCAGCATAGTGAGCCAGGAGCCTGTTCTTTTCAACTGCTCTATAGAAGAGAACATTGCCTATGGGTTTGATGGAAATGCGAGCAGTACTGATATAGAAAATGCATCGGTAAGTTTCTAGCATTGTCCTATTCTATTCATTTGATTCTCTTTCATCTTTCTGAACATTTGAATAATGTTGCAGAAAATGGCTAATGCCCACGATTTCATATCATCCTTTCCAGAGAAATATAAAACTGTTGTAGGGGAACGTGGATTGAGGTTATCCGGGGGCCAAAAACAAAGAATTGCAATTGCAAGAGCCCTCTTGATGAACCCTAAAGTTCTTCTTCTGGATGAAGCCACTAGTGCTCTGGACGCCGAGAGCGAGTTTCTTGTTCAGGTGCGTGGGACATATTTTGATAGTTGGTGAAATAGAAAGTTTACTCAAGCTCCAATAAATCAAAGTTTCATCTATTTTTCTGGTTACAGCATTAGCAAATTTACCATTCCCGCTGTTTGTATAGGATGCAATGGAGTCTCTAATGAAGGGAAGGACTGTTCTAGTTATAGCACACCGACTTTCAACTGTGAAAAGTGCAAACACAGTAGCAGTCATATCAGATGGGATGATAGCTGAAAGTGGGACTCATGACGAGCTTCTTAGCAAGGATGGGATCTACACCGCACTTGTGAGGAGGCAGTTACAAGGATCCAAAAGCACCGAATTGTAAGTCTGTCTGACATCGTGAAAGTCAGAAAGAAGAATAGATTGTGAGTTGAATAATGAGAAAGCTCTGTTACAAGCATACTTGGTAACAATTGTGAACCATTTAGCCAAAGGCTGATTCGTTGAAGATATACAATGAAGTTGAAACAATGAGCACTTTATCTCCCATGCCACCATACTGATCTTATAAATGTGACTGCTGATTTGAGACAGTCAGACAGAGCTGGGAACTGGCAAGGATCATAGCAAAGTTTTTCTGGCCCACTGAAGCTATGAAGAATTTCGGGCTTTAGATCTCTACAGGCTTTAACTTCTGTTTCAATGTCAGGAAATTACTTAGATGGAAAAATATTTTTTGAGAAATTTATGGTGAAGTGAAAAAGAGAGAAGGAAATGGTTAAAAATGGCCGGCACATTTTTTACTCTAGAATGCTGCATCCCGTGGTTTGGACTAAAACAGGCCTCACTAGTCACTATTAACCTTTCTTCCTTCTTTTCTGTCTTTCTTTCATGTGTGTGTGTGTGTATACTATATAGTATTAGCAATGCTTCCTGAAGAGTCTCCTTCAGGAATGAGCATTAAGATTTCATTTGCCTTGGAATAAAAGAAAAGAGTCCATTAGAAACCTAAATAAAAATGGACCCATTCTGAAGATATTATTCAACAATTGCTCATTTAGATAAGTTAGTTAATACGTTTACCTAATTTTTTCTTGAAGATTTAGTCATGGGTATGACTATTTTTATTTTAGATTTACTATCACCTAATGAGCAATCGTAAGGGTAAACTTGTCATTGTTTAAAAATACTTATTACAACTTCTTAAAAACACTTCATTAGATGCATTTACAAGTAAAATAAAATAAAATAAAAATAAAAATAATACTAATATTTTAAAAAGTTGCATTTCAAACATAATTGTGTTTTTAAAACACGACACTATTACTAATTTACTATATGTGCGTTTAATTAATAATACAAATACTGAAAAGTTAGATTTAAAATTCGACTGATAATGTAAAGGCGCCTACCAGTTTTTCATGTTATATCCAAACAACTATATTTTTGTTTTACCGGTAACTTCTAATTCAATCGGTAATAATGCTCACTTGTATGTGTCGGGTATTCAAGTTTAACTAGAGATACCCTGATACTTTACTACTTTCAACGGTAATAATGCTCACTTCTCTAAATGAAAATATAGGGTATTCAAGTTTAACTAGAAATACCTGATACTTTACTACTTTCAACGGTGATGTTGTCATACCTAAGGTACCATTCTTGTTCAAATCATACCTAAGACCCAATTTCACTGCTCACTTCTCATTGGCGAGTGTTTTAAAATAATAATAATAAAAATATAATATATGCATATGTTTAGGGCAAATAGCCCATTATTTTACTTTGAAATGTTTTATCTTAAAAGTTCACTTAAAAAAAATATTTATCATCTCTATAACATCTTAACATTAATTACCATATTTGATATTAACATATTAATTATGTTCGAACATATTTATAATTATGACAAACTTTAATTTTGATTATATATATATTTTTAATAAATTTAATTTTTCAAATATAAACTCTTTGGATTGATCGGAAAGATACTTTATAACCACTCAAATACAACTTGAAGTTGATGAGAATACTTTACTTCTCTCTCTGTTCATTTTTTTAAAAAATATTTTTCTAATTTGAGGAATGAGTTGAATGACCAAAATATCATTGGTTCAAAATATAGTTTACACCCGCACCACAACAAATCATGAAATTTTCAACAAAAAGAGAATCATATAAAATCCTTTTACCTCCAGCGTGAGTGAAAGAGAGGATATATATATATATATATATATATATATATATATATGAGAATAATAAATCTATTAATTATTCATGTCTTTATTGTAATTAGTGTTTAGTAGTAACTATCGGATATAATTCCTTTCCTTGTATAATTTTTTCCTTATTATGATTCATTCATTTGTAAATATTTCTTGTACCACACTTGACACTCCTAGCGTAACCCTAATTGTAACCCGTTATATAAATATGTGATTCAATCAATAGAAAGACCATGTCATTATTCCTAAACTTATATCAGTTTCTATATTGTATCAGAGACCTTTGCTCCTAACCTTCTTCCTCTTGCCGTCACCGCCACCCAAATCAATTTCGCTTCCATGGCTAACGGCAACCAAACCCTCACCATTAAAAACCCTGTTGATCAAACCCAAACCTTCGACCTCATAAACATCTCTCACCACAACATCACCAAACTCACCTCCACCAACTATATCGCTTGGAAACTCCAAGTTGAGGCAACCTTCATTGGCTATGACACCTACTAGTTTGTAGACGGCTCACACCCATGTTCGCCTCTCACCGTCCTTGCCAATGAGGCTCAAACATCCAAGGATGTTTCAACACTCAACCCGCACTACTAACCCTGGATCCGACAAGATAAACTTATGTTTGGCGCTCTTGTCAGCTTCCTTTTTGTTCCCTTGGTTCCATTGATTCAATAGGCCGCCACCATCCGTGAAGTATGAGAAACTCTAGCTCACACCTATGCTTGCCCGATACGAGACCACATCAAGCAGATCAAAGACTACCTTAAGCGAGCCTCTAAAGGTAGTCAGACGATATCCGACTACATGCAGTCCGTTAAGGGTCTTTTTGATGAGCTCGTTACCCTCGGCAAACCTCTCGACCATGAGGATCTCATTGAGATCATCCTTGCGGGTTTGGACGATGACTACCGCCACATTGTTGATGTGGTCAAAGGCCGAGACACCCCCATATCGTTTGATGAACTTCATGAAAAACTCATCAACCGCAAACTGTTCTTGAGGCAGTCTTAGCCCGTGTCCTTTTCGTACCTTGCTTCTGCCAATCCCTCTGAACCAGTCCAGTGTCAGATTGTATCTAGTTTAGGCGTAGCTTTAAACACTATTCACATTAAACAAACACATTATAATGATTGTTTATGTAATAAAAGTCACAAAATTCCTTTCTCGCAATCTACCATAGTGTCTTTTTCCCCGCTTCAAATTATTTATTCTGATGCCTGGACCTCACCCATTCATTCTGTTGATGAATTTAAATACTATGTTATTTTTGTCGATCACTACACTCGCTATATATGGCTCTACCCACTTAAAAGAAAATCTGAGGTTGCCACCATTTTTCTTCGCTTCAAAGCCCTTGTCGAAAACTATTTAAAAACTACCATTGTCACTCTATTCGGACAATGACGACGAGTACACGAGACTTGCCCGCGATATTGGCTTGGCCGCCTACCTGTCCACTAATGACATCTCTCATCTCACCTCGTCACCTCACACTCCGGAACACAATGAGTTCTCGGAACGTCGCCATCGCCACATTGTTGAGACCGGTCTATCTTTTGTCTCTAAAGGATCTCTTCCGCTGCCCTTCTGGTCGTTTGCCTTCCAAATAGTGATCTACCTCATAAATCGGCTTCCAACACCTACTCTTGACCAGCTATCTCCCTACCAAAAACTGTTCGGATCTCTGTCCAACTACTTTAAAGTCCGCGCCTTTGCTACCTTTGGCTCCACCCTTAATCCGCTCACAAATTCGCTGCTCGCTCAACTCCATGTGTCTTCCTAGGTTACTTGCTCACTCAGAGTGCCTATCTTTGTTATGATCCGAGCACCACCAAGATGTTCATTTCGCATCATGTTCGTTTTGTCGAGTCTGCCTTTCCCATGTCTACACTCGACACCCCTTTACCCGCCCCAATACCTCCACTCGAGACACTTGGTTACCCCCGCATGAACTGCTCTCGGATTCATACATACCGTATGCTGCCCACTCCAGTAACTTTCCGCTAGTTGCTCCCAATACTAATCAGAATGTGGTTGATCTCAGCTCGCCCATATACCACCTTCAACCAACCTCCACTATGCTTACTACTAGTCTTGTGCATACTGCTCAACCCTTCTTGGTAACTAGTACCATACCCGAGGATAACACTGTGCCCGCTACCAGTCCTGGAAATACCCGAGGACGGTCCAGAGCCCGTTGCCTCTGGTACTTCATCCATGGTTACCCGCTCAAAGAACAATATCTACAAACCGCTCACCAAACTGAGTCTCTCGGTTCATCTATCAGCGGACAGCGAGTCAACGTGTGTCACTCAAGCTCTCAAAGATGTCAAGTGGTGCCAGATCATGTCTGAAGAGTATGATGCACTATCTCATAATGGTACTTGGGATCTGGTTCCCTCGGTAGGTGCTCGCAACATTGTTGGTTGTAAATGGATCTTTTGCATCAAACGACATGCTTATGGCACCATTCACCGCTACAAAGCTTACCTCGTGGCCAAGGGGTTTCACCAGCGACCATAAGTTGACTATCACAAGACTTTCATCCAGGTGGTTAAACCGACCACTGTCCGCCTAGTTGTATCGCATGCCGTATGCCGAGGGTGGGATCTTTAGCAACTGTACGTGAACAATGATTTTCTCCAAGGCACTCTGTCCGAGGAGGTCTTCATGTCTCAACCACATGGCTTAATCGATAAGGATAACCCTCAACATGTATGTCGGCTTCACAAGGCTATTTATGGACTCAAACAAGCTCCCCGAGCATGGTACAATGAACTGCGCTAGTTTCTTTTTGCCTCTAGCTTAAAAAATTCTGTGGCTGACACATCGCTGTTCATACTTAATGCAAGGGGCACCACCGTCTATCTCCTTGTCTATGTAGATGACATCATCATCACTGGGAACCATCACGCCACTGTTGAGACCTTGCTAGTCACTTCTCGCTCAAGGACCTTGGCGATCTTCACTATTTCCTTGGTGTTGAAGTCGTTAAACGACCAAGTGGTCTCCTTGCCGAGCGTGGATACATTGCTGATCTCCTTGCTCGCATGAGCATGACAGATGCTCGCCTAGTTGGTACTCCTCTCGCCACCTCGCCAACTTTGACACTTCAGTCGGGCACTGCTTTCACGGATCTTACAAAGTTTCGGGCAATGGTCGGGAGCCTTTAGTATCTGTCCCTTACTCGCCCTGATGTCGCCTATGCCATCAACAAACTATCTCAGTTCATGCATAGGCCGACTACTGAGCACTGGAATGCGGTCAAGCGTGTTCTCAAGTATCTTCGCGGTTCTATTGATACTGGAATTCTTCTTCATCGTCAGTCTCCTCCTGCTCTCCATGCGTTCACTGATGCTGACTGGGCGGGCAACAAAGATGACTACACATCTACCAGTGCATACATTGTCTATCTTGACAGTAACCCGATCTCTTGGAGCTCCAAGAAACAACGTACTGTTGCTCGCTCCTCGACTGAAGTTGAATACCGGGCAGTAGCTGCCACTGCTGAAGTCCGGTGGATTATGTCTCTACTCGGTGAGCTCGGTATCACCTCCTCAACTCAACCTGTCATTTATTGTGACAATGTGGGTGCCACTAGCCTGTGCTCCAACCCAGTTCTATACTTGCATGAAACACGTGGCTCTGGATTTTCACTTCATATGGCAACAGGTTCATGACGGGCTATTACACATCTCCCATGTCTCGTCGGTCGATCAGTTGGCCGATGCCCTTAACAAGCTGCTTGCTTGCCAGCGCTTCCATCAATTACTTTACAAGATTGGTCTCTCCTCTCGGGCGTCCATCTTGCGGGGGCATATTAGAGAATAAATTATTTATTAATTATTTCTATCTTTATTGTAATTAGTGTTTAGTAGTAACTACAGGATATAATTCTTCTTCTTTTTTTTTTTTTTTGTATAATTCTTTCCTTATTATGATTCATTTTTTGTAAAAGTTTCTTGTACTACACTCTTAGTATAACTCTAATTATAACTCCTTATATAAATAGGTGATTCAATAAATAAAAAAATAATGTTATTATTACTAAACTTTATCAGTTCTACGAGAGAGAGAGAGAGAGAGAGAGAGAGAGAGAGAGAGAGAGAGAGTAAACTAGCATTGCAATAGTTGGTAGAGATTGGGCCAAAGACTTTGAAGTTGTCAAAATGTTTAATACTTTTTGTCACTTTCACTTGGATAAATATTATTGAGTTAAAGTGATAGCTTTGATTATTAAGCATCGCAAATATAATTAATTTAGAGACTAGCTGTATGATATGGTCATGATCAATACGTAATCGTGATTCATGATTCTTGAATTAGAAGAAATTAATATAGGAAGATTATTACACAAATTTCAAAATAGTTGTATGAAAGTTCTTTTAAATATGAGAAAAGAAAAATGTGCCCCCTTCCCCACAAAATAAAAAAGAAGAAAACAGAAAATTATTTTTACCTAGTTTCAGCAAGTAATAAAGAAGGAATATGTTTTAATTTGTCATAAAAATAAAATATTAAAAAGTTATATGAACAATATTATATTGATAAATTAGATAAAATCAAATAATAAAAGTATATTGATCGGAAATTAATATAGGAATAATAACACACGTATAAAACTATTGGATATGGAGTATATCAAAAGAGAAATTTGGTAACCTGAATCAAAATCTCTATGACCGTTTACAAAACAAAATAAGCACATACGTAATTATTATATACAAGGAAAAAATGTTTAGTCCTTTTTAGAAAGTTTCTATAAATATCACAGCTGTCGCGGTTATGACATGCTTCACGCTTGTAGTTGAGTGAACAAGTTTAAGTAGGGAAGTTTCCATTTCTAATTTTAGGGTAAATAACATTTAACCCCCCTCAACTATGAGTTGAGTTTAGATTTTCCCCATCAATCAGTTGAATCAATGTACCCCCTCGATTATAATATGTTCTTAAATTACACCATTTATTTAGGCACCACTGTTTGAATTAGCGAAATTTTCTCACCTAAGACTTTCATAAAAAATATTTATTTATTATTTTTACCATAATACTCAAAATAAAGGTAAGAAATTGTTCGTATTGATCATTTTTAGGCAACAGTAACATGGTTTTAGAACATACGGGTAAAATAGTCAATTAAAATACCAAAAAAACATTACAATATAAAAATATATTAAACGACGGTTACATGAGTTTCAGATTAACATTTTACGTCAATTTAAATGACAATGACTAAACAGAAGTTGTGATTAAAAAATACAATAGTTAAGGGGGATACATTGCTTCAATTATTAGTTGAGGGGGTCAATTTGAACCCAACCCAAAGTTAAGGGAGGTTATTGGTAATTTACCCTTTATTTTAATTATTTCCTTTCTCCCCTCCAATCTCCATCCACCATTTCACGACCCTTTACTATACATTGCACGTGTTTTGCTAGGATTCATTCATATCAAATCAAGCTCTCCTTGTATCTGATGTGCCAAAATTACAGCTTGAGTCGTCCGTATGATGGATAGGATATCTGGGCTTGAATCTGCTTCCTTAAACTTATTTAAGATCACAGAAAACCTTAGTGGAAGTGCAAGGCAGGGCTTCACGAAACCACTCCGGCGTAAGAGTAAGTATCGTGTGAGAGAGTCAAAAAGCAATTTGACAGAGGTTCTAGGCTCAAGAAAGAGTGTGTACCTGTTTGTGGTTTATGGAGGGGTATATATAGGCCCCTAAAGACCTAGAATTCGTCTAGAATTCAGTTTCCTTAGATATCTTGTAGGATTAGGAGAAAATCCTTTGATTTTAGGTGTGATACACGGTAACACGGCCGGCCGCGTGAATGTAGGAGCAGATAAGGCAAGTGTCCTTCTTGGATATGGAAACCTTTGACTTGTCTTGGGGAGCAAGTTTCCGGAGTTTCTTGCTCGTTGCGTGCCCGGGCGAGCAAGGCTCTACCCGGCTACTTAATGTAGACTGAGTTGAAGTAAATGTAGATCCCAGGCGTGGCCCCTGGTCGCGCAGGCAAGGCCAGTGCTTGACCAGGTTTGGACGGGATGAATCTCGATTCTTTGACCGGTGTGAGTGTGGTCCCCGGGCATGACCCTAGGCTGGGCAGGCCTGGCCTGTGCCTGGCCAGGCTTAGGTTGGAGTTGCTTTATCCGTTTCTTGATGTCTTGTTACCTCTGTCCGCTAAGCTGGTAGGTCCCCCACCAACTATGCCCGTAACTGACACGTGATCATAGCTCGTGCTTTGCTCGTGACCCAGGTTGGGCCAGGTACATCAATTGCCCCTAGCTCCTTGTCTGGCGAGTATTCATGCTCGGGGCGGGGAGCGTATATGCTGGATAATGTTGCTCGGGCTACAGGCTCCAACACTTGTGAATTTCCTTGAGAAAACTGTAGATGGGCCAGATGAATTTGTGGAAGGCTCTAGAATCTTGATTGGTGGACAGCTGGAGCGTGTTGCGGAAGCTTGCTGCTGGTGAGTACCGAGGAGCGTAGACGAAGAGGCGCGTGAGCCGTCAAGGGTTGGTGTGATGTGATAGGGCGTGGCTTTCGAAACGCCGCATTTAATGCAAACGTGCTGAGGATGATGTCAGCCGTCCTGTGGGGCATCGTTTCGGCCTCCGTTTTCCCCCCAAAATCAAATCCTTGGCCTATAAAAGGCCCGCCCTCTTTCCTTCTAACCTTTTTAATGTTTCTTGATTTTCTAGAGAGAGAAATCTTCAAACTTTTCGGCGTCCTTGTTGCTGCTTTGTGCACCCTTGACTAAAGGCCAATGATCCAGTGGCCTTGCCCAAGGTCCCATTCTGTCCACCAGCAAAGAAAACAAGGCCTCGAGGCGGGCCCGCAGTCGGAGTCAAGAAAACACACCCTAAGTCGGCGCCTGCGCGAAAGAGGCCGCTGTGGTCACTGCTGATAAATCCTCCAAACCCCCAACTGGCAACATCTCCGTGGCTCCTGCTGCCAAGGACGCCAAGGCCTTGGGTAGAAAAAGAAGAGTCCCACTCCTCCTCCTGCCCGGACTGTCCGCCCCCGGGGCTCGGGCTCGGATCCCGTTTTGTCTGTCCTTGCTGCAAGCGGTGTTGTTTCTTGGAAGCAGGGTGGCTTTGTAAGAATAATCAGCTTGCCCGTGCCATAGACCTTGATCTACTCGAAGAAAAGAGGCTGGATGCACAGCTTAGGATGGTTAACTACAAGCAGCGAGGAAAGGCTCATCATGACAAAAGGGTTCGAGGTAGAGCATTTCTGGTCGGAGACTGGGTACTTAGAAAGATTGAGGTAACGGGTCATCGGGCAGAATTGGGAAAGCTATCGCCTAACTGGGAAGGGCCTTTTCAAGTTACTGGCATAGTCAGAGAGGGCACCTACACGCTTCGGACTCAAGAAGGAAAGGACATGAAGCATCCTTGACATGCAAATCACTTAAAAAAGTACTATCCTTAAGTCAGTACTCAGTACACGAACGGGCAGGACCCTCAGCCCTGTTGAGGGTCATCAATGCTTATCAATAAAAGGCAAGCTTTTCCATATTTGTTCATTCAGGTTATTTCGTAGTTGCCTTGTTTAATCTTGGCAAGATCAAACCGATTTTTGGGGGTTGGACCCAAGACGCGCCCGAACTCCTCAAAGAATTTTTTTTTTAGGAGGCGTTTCCCGCTACCAATGGATCCCAGGGGACCACCCGCCTTGACCATGATTATGCTTTTCCACAGGGCGCACTTGAATGCAGCATCTTCAATGCTTCCACATCGGTGACCATCCGAATCTGCGCCTCAAATGATCTGAGCCAATCACTTGCCCGCGTCTTCCTAAAATACTTTTCAAATTGTGGGAATATAACCCCTTGCGTGGGTGGCGCATTCTCAATCTTCGGAGTGAACAGGCTGCCCTCCAGCAGCTAGGCGGCTCCATAACCGGGCTTGGCCACAGTTAAGTTAGCCATTTGCTTTGCCATATCCCGCTTCATTGCCTCAATTCGTTCGGACAGTCGCCTTTCCGCGTCCATGGTGAGTGCAGACGGCGGCGGCGATTGAGATGGCTACGCATCTCGGGCAAGATACCCGGCCGTATCAAGTAATAAAGCGTAAGTGCAGTCGATCCCACGAGGAATGCGCGAAATTCTCACTCCAACTAAGTACCGAAATTATGCTAACTAATTATATTTGAGCGAAAAGAAATTAAATTAAAATCTAAAAATATAAACAACCTAAAAAGCAATTAAATCTAAACTAACGCGGATGTGGTTTGGCAACAACAAATCAAGATAGAAATATAGGAATGCATTATTTCTAGTCTAGCCGGTGTTTTAATTTAATTCTCTTTTTGCTTTTCTTTAACTCAAGTCTTGGTAGTCGGACGCTATTTTATTCGCTACGGGCTTTCGCTACGTATAGCAAATCTAGCTATCTCTCAACCTTTGTTCTACGAGCTCATATCATCGCAACACATAACACAGGGGAGAAAATAACTGCATGTGTAAACAAGCATCCAAAGACTATCTACGCGCGATCTCCTTTCGGTCTCACGCCACGCAAACTACTATTGTGATTTTCGGAATAATAGGAAGGGCTTTCGCTTCGTATCCTATCATTCTAGTGATCATCTAATGGTTCGCTACGCCATTAAAAGCATGAAAAACACAATAATAACCAAGCGCATGGGTAATACTTCGCAAAAAGAAACTCTCTATATTTTTCTACAAGTCATGTTGGTAGCCGAGACAACTAAATTGGCTAACTACGGGCTTTCGCATCTTATAGTTAACCCTAATCTCTCCGACCTCGCGAATGACTAAGGTGGTTCGACCGCGTGTCAAATCTAGTCTCATTACGGCTATCGGTGTGTGTCACAAAACACCAACTATTAAATTGATTGGTCCGAAATAAATAGGTAGCTCTCGCGGATCCTAAATATTTCTAAAATCATTTAATTATTGGCCAGATAATTAAAAGCATTAATTTCACAAAATAATAACCAACAAGATTGTATACTAAATAAAGAGATAAATTAAATTAAAACACTACATTGGACATAAAAAATAATTGCATTTCCATAAATATTTTAAGCACCAACCAATTCAACAACTACAAAATAAATCATCCCAAGAATATACAACAATTTATCAAAAGATAGGTTGAAAGAATTAAACCAATGTTGCTCGAATCCGGGGTTGAAATCTTTTGCATTTGCGTCCTTGGCCCTTGAAATGATGTTCCAAACCTTCAAGTTGATCAAGCTTCAAGGAATTGGAAGAGATTTTTGGTGAAATGGGGCTGGTGCCCCATTTAGGGCTTATGCCCGTAAATGGGGCTGTTGTTTTTTTCGAATTGAAGCTGCCTGAATATTGAAGGAGAAGCAACAAACGGCTGGAAGGACAGAGGGGCAAAATAGGGAGATCAAAGGAGAATTAAGGGCAAAATAGGGAAAGAAAAGGGCCGCACGGGGGTCAAGGGGCAACACCGTGGAATTTCGCGGGTCAAACCATGGTGAAATGGGTGAGGAGAGAGAGGGAAGATGGGGTGAAGGAGCAGAGTGGGAACACGCGGGTCATACCCGATCCGAATCTTGAACAGCTGGTCGCCATAGTGGGGTGGGCCAGCAGCGCCAAGTGGCTCCATCAAACACCGGCAGTTCGGACAATTGCTGCTGAACTTCTATTAATTGCTCCGGTGCCCCTAATCTTTTCGACTTTAGCGCCGCCTGCTCCTCAGACTTCACAAAATAGTCCTCCGTTAATATTTTCACCTCCGTTAGCCTCTTTAAGCTTCAAATGCCTTGGATTCGTTGACGGACTTAACGAACTTTGTCCAAATAATTTCCAAATTAACTTTTAAGCCCGGAATTGTCTCGAACTTCGTGCTAAACACCTTATAAAAGCTCGATTATGCTTGGAAACCTACATTAAGCGCAAAAACACAAATAATAATATTTCCAAAGCATAATTAATTCAAAAATAACACAAAATAAAAGAAGATTCCCGGGAAAATTAGTGGAAATCTTGCGCTCATCACACCCCCAAACTTAAGCTTTGATCGTCCCGAGCAAAGAAAATGAATGATGGAAATGCTCGAGAACAACATGAAATGATGGCGGCGCTCCAAATAAGATCCCATAAGCATTACCATTTTGGAGATCAACCAAAAGATTATAAACATGCATAATAGAGGTATGAATTGATTCATATGCTATCAAACAATCCTCAAACAATCATTCATACCATAAAACATTTTTTTACCCAATAGTAGCAATGCTCTAGCTTAGATTGAACGGCCAACCGAAATACCAAATGCAAGTCAAACCGGAAGAGTCATTAACTACATTTTTTAACAAAGCAAGGCATGAACACACGGTATAACAATATCAATAGGACTTTTCAAGCTTGTAATGTTCGGCCAAGGTTTGGGCTACAAATGAAGGAAAGGATAGCAAGTCAAGAGAGCAAAGAATTTGAAGTCTTCACATTATGACTAGCTTCATGAAAGCACAACTCTTCAAATAACCACAAACTCACTTCAACAACCCCTTAAACATTAAACTTTGGGTTGAAAAAGGTATCTCATCTACCACAACAATTAAGCACCATCCTTATATCTCCTTGAGAAAATTAAGAACAATGACATTTTTTTTTTCTTTTGTGTCCACCCTTTATTTTTCTTTTCTTTTCTTTCTTTTTCATTGCTTTCAAAGGGGGCTCTTTTCTTTTTTCATTTCATTTTTTTTTCACCACCATTCAACAACAATTCAAATCCCCAACATCAACAACAATAAGCACAAAACCTTTCATGAAGCATACACTTCCCAACAAGATTACAAAAATAAAATAGTTCATTCCAAATCATGCTCTCTTGAAGGGCGACAGCTAAAGTGTATAGGTTCATGTGATAGGATAATGCGGGTGTAAGAAATGAAGTCGAATGGGGGTCATTGTGTGCTCTAGGCACACGCCATTCTTTAAATGAGCTCAACGGGGACACTAGAGATTTTTGTGAGATAAATGGGTAGGATAGAGAAAGGCACAAACGGTCCAAAGATGGCCTATATCATGCTCTTGTCATACACACATGCCCAAACCAAACTTTTCATCATCAACATATAACTCTCGGTATTTAGACTCACAAAATGATACTCTTAGACATGCACAACCATCACTAAAGCAAAGCATAAAAATATTTCCATCAACAACTTGGGCAATGTACATCATGAATGAGGTGATGCTACCACATGAATCACAAACATATCCTCAACTATGCATATAGTAATCTCAAAATTGACTCCAAGAAAATAATGCAAGCACAACTCAAAGAGCGCCAAAAATGGAGAGATGAGAATGATCAAAGCATAAATAATTTGGGGCGTATATAGCACAAGATTTTCAGAATTTTCGAAGTTCGCTAACCCAACCATACTCCCTAAACATAAAGTAAAAGGAGAAGGGAAAGAAAGAAAACTCCCTCAAAGTTGATTTCTTATGAAGTCCGGGCCGAAAAGATCCACTCCATAAATCTCAACAAGCAACCTCTACAATTAAGCGCTAAATCCCTGCATCAAATCAAGCTCAAAAGAAAAAAAGAGTAGAAATGCAATTATCGAAATAAAAAAAAAAGAAAATATTTTTGTGTGGGGACACTATTTACACCTCCCTACAAACCCACAAACTCGGGAGGGCTTCGAAAAGCGACTCAATATACAAAACATATAAATACAAAAGCAAATAAACTAATTAAAAAAAACATGCTCAAAATACAATCAGTTTCGCTTGGTATCGATATTAGCATATAGGAGCAAAAATTAAATCATTCCCCGGCAACGGCGCCAAAAACTTGATGTGCGCGAACGCATCTCGGGCAAGATTACCCGGCCGTATCAAGTAATAAAGTACGTAAGTACGAGTCGATCCCACGAGGAATGCGCGTAATTCTCACTCCAACTAAGTACCGAAATTATGCTAACTAATTATATTTGAGCGAAAAGAAATTAAATTAAAATCTAAAAATATAAACAACCTAAAAAGCAATTAAATCTAAACTAACGCGGATGTGGTTTGGCAACAACAAATCAAGATAGAAATATAGGAATGCATTATTTCTAGTCTAGCCGGTGTTTAATTTAATTCTCTTTTTGCTTTTCTTTAACTCAAGTCTTGGTAGTCGGACGCGCTATTTTATTCGCTACGGGCTTTCGCTACGTATAGCAAATCTAGCTATCTCTCAACCTTGCTACGGGCTCATATCATCGCAACACATAACACATGGGAGAAAATAACTGCATGTGTAAACAAGCATCCAAAGACTATCTACGCGCGATCTCCTTTCGGTCTCACGCCACGCAAACTACTATTGTGATTTTCGGAATAACAGGAAGGGCTTTCGCTTCGTATCCTATCATTCTAGTGATCATCTAATGGTTCGCTACGCCATTAAAAGCATGAAAAACACACAATAATAACCAAGCGCATGGGTAATACTTCGCAAAAAGAAACTCTCTATATTTTTCTACAAGTCATGTTGGTAGCCGAGACAACTAAATTGGCTAACTACGGGCTTTCGCATCTTATAGTCAACCCTAATCTCTCCGACCTCGCGAATGGCTAAGGTGGTTCGATCGCGTGTCAAATCTAGTCTCATTATGGCTATCGGTGTGTGTCACAAAACACCAACTATTAAATTGATTGGTCCGAAATAAATAGGTAGCTCTCGCGGATCCTAAATATTTCTAAAATCATTTAATTATTGGCCAGATAATTAAAAGCATTAATTTCACAAAATAATAACCAACATGATTGTATACTAAATAAAGAGATAAATTAAATTAAAACACTACATTGGACATAGAAAATAATTGCATTTCCATAAATATTTTAAGCACCAACCAATTCAACAACTACAAAATAAATCATCCCAAGAATATACAACAATTTATCAAAAGATAGGTTGAAAGAATTAAACCAATGTTGCTCGAATCCGGGGTTGAAATCTTTTGCATTTGCGTCCTTGGCCCTTGAAATGATGTTCCAAACCTTCAAGTTGATCAAGCTTCAAGGAATTGGAAGAGATTTTTGGTGAAATGGTGCCCCATTTAGGGCTTATGCCGTAAATGGGGCTTTTTTTTTTCGAATTGAAGGCTGCTGGAATATTGAAGGAGAAGCAACAAAGGGCTGGAAGGACAGAGGGGCAAAATAGGGAGATCAAAGGAGAATTAAGGGCAAAATAGGGAAGAAAAGGGCGCTTGGTCAACGGGCAACAGGGAATTCGCAGGTCAAACCATGGCTGAAATGGGTGAGGGAGAGAGAGCGGGGAAGATGGGCTGAAGGAGCAGTGGGCTGGAACACGGGTCATACCCGATCCGAATCTTGAACCGCTGCGGGTCGCTCATAGTGGGGTGGATGCGGCAAGCGCCAAGTGGCTCCATCAGCCGGCCGACAACACAGGCGAAGTTCGACAATTGCGGCAGCCTCCATGAACTTCTATTAATTGCTCAGGTGCCCCTAATCTTTCGACTTTAGCGCCGCCTACTGCTCCTCCCAGACTTCAAAATGGTCCTCCGTTAATATTTTCAGCCTCCGTTAGCCTCTGTTAAGCTTCAAATGCCTTGGATTCGTTGACGGACTTAACGAACTTTGTCCAAATAATTTCCAAATTAACTTTTAAGCCCGGAATTGTCTCGAACTTCGTGCTAAACACCTTATAAAGCTCGATTATGCTTGAAACCTACATTAAGCAAAAAACACAAATAATAATATTTCCAAAGCATAATTAATTCAAAAATAACACAAAATAAAAGAAAATTCCCAGGAAAATTAGTGGAAATCTTGCGCTCATCACACCCCCAAACTTAAGCTTTGATCGTCCCGAGCAAAGAAAATGAATGATGGAAATGCTCGAGAACAACATGAAATGATGGCGGCGCTCAAATAAGATCCCACATGCATTACCATTTTGGAGATCAACCAAAAGATTATAAACATGCATAATAGAGGTATGAATTGATTCATATGCTATCAAACAATCCTCAAACAATCATTCATACCATAAAACATTTTTTTACCCAATAGTAGCAATGCTCTAGCTTAGATTGAACGGCCAACCGAAATACCAAATGCAAGTCAAACCGGAAGAGTCATTAACTACATTTTTTTAACAAAGCAAGGCATGAACACACGGTATAACAATATCAATAGGACTTTTCAAGCTTGTAATGTTCGGCCAAGGTTTGGGCTACAAATGAAGGAAAGGATAGCAAGTCAAGAGAGCAAAGAATTTGAAGTCTTCACATTATGACTAGCTTCATGAAAGCACAACTCTTCAAATAACCACAAACTCACTTCAACAACCCCTTAAACATTAAACTTTGGGTTGAAAAAGGTATCTCATCTACCACAACAATTAAGCACCATCCTTATATCTCCTTGAGAAAATTAAGAACAATGGCATTTTTTTTCTTTTGTGTCCACCCTTTATTTTTCTTTTCTTTTCTTTCTTTTCATTGCTTTCAAGGGGGCTCTTTTCTTTTTCATTTCATTTTTTTCACCACCATTCAACAACAATTCAAATCCCCAACATCAACAAAATAAGCACAAAACCTTCATGAAGCAAACACTTCCCAACAAGATTACAAAAATAAAATAAATCATTTCAAATCATGCTCTCTTGAAGGGCGACAGCTAAAGTGTATAGGTTCATGGGATAGGATAATGCGGGTGTAAGAAATGAAGTCGAATGGGGGTCATTGTGTGCTCTAGGCACACGCCATTCTTTAAATGAGCTCAACGGGGACACTAGGGATTTTTGTGAGATAAATGGGTAGGATAGAGAAAGGCACAAACGGTCCAAAGATGGCCTATATCATGCTCTTGTCATACACACATGCCCAAACCAAGCTTTTCATCATCAACATATAACTCTCGGTATTTAGACTCACAAAATGGTACTCTTAGACATGCACAACCATCACTAAAGCAAAGCATAAAAATATTTCCATCAACAACTTGGGCAATGTACATCATGAATGAGGTGATGCTACCACATGAATCACAAACATATCCTCAACTATGCATATAGTAATCTCAAAATTGACTCCAAGAAAATAATGCAAGCACAACTCAAAGAGCGCCAAAAATGGAGAGATGAGAATGATCAAAGCATAAATAAATTTGGGGCGTATAAAACACAAGATTTTCAGAATTTTCAAAGTTCGCTAACCCAACCATACTCCCTAAACATAAAGTAAAAGGAGAAGGGAAAGAAAGAAAACTCCCTCAAAGTTGATTTCTTATGAAGTCCGGGCCGAAAAGATCCACTCCATAAATCTCAACAAGCAACCTCTACAATTAAGCGCTAAATCCCTGCATCAAATCAAGCTCAAAAGAAAAAAAAGAGTAGAAATGCAATTATCGAAATAAAAAAAAGAAAATATTTTTGTGTGGGGACACTATTTACACCTCCCTACAAACCCACAAACTCGGGAAGGCTTCGAAAAGCGACTCAATATACAAAACATATAAATACAAAAGCAAATAAACTAATTAAAAAAAACATGCTCAAAATACAATCAGCTTCGCTTGGTATCGATATTAGCATATAGGAGCAAAAATTAAATCATTCCCGGCGGCCAAAAACTTGATGTGCGCATCTCGGGCAAGATTACCCGGCCGTATCAAGTAATAAAGTACGTAAGTACGAGTCGATCCCACGAGGAATGCGCGAAATTCTCACTCCAACTAAGTACCGAAATTATGCTAACTAATTATATTTGAGCGAAAAGAAATTAAATTAAAATCTAAAAATATAAACAACCTAAAAAAGCAATTAAATCTAAACTAACGCGGATGTGGTTTGGCAACAACAAATCAAGATAGAAATATCGGAATGCATTATTTCTAGTCTAGCCGGTGTTTTAATTTAATTCTCTTTTTGTTTTTCTTTAACTCAAGTCTTGGTAGTCGGACGCGCTATTTTATTCGCTACGGGCTTTCGCTACGTATAGCAAATCTAGCTATCTCTCAACCTTGCTACGGGCTCATATCATCGCAACACATAACACATGGGAGAAAATAACTGCATGTGTAAACAAGCATCCTACGACTATCTACGCGCGATCTCCTTTCGGTCTCACGCCACGCAAACTACTATTGTGATTTTCGGAATAACAGGAAGGGCTTTCGCTTCGTATCCTATCATTCTAGTGATCATCTAATGGTTCGCTACGCCATTAAAAGCATGAAAAACACACAATAATAACCAAGCGCATGGGTAATACTTCGCAAAAAGAAACTCTCTATATTTTTCTACAAGTCATGTTGGTAGCCGAGACAACTAAATTGGCTAACTACGGGCTTTCGCATCTTATAGTTAACCCTAATCTCTCCGACCTCGCGAATGGCTAAGGTGGTTCGATCGCGTGTCAAATCTAGTCTCATTACGGCTATCGGTGTGTGTCACAAAACACCAACTATTAAATTGATTGGTCCGAAATAAATAGGTAGCTCTCGCGGATCCTAAATATTTCTAAAATCATTTAATTATTGGCCAGATAATTAAAAGCATTAATTTCACAAAATAATAACCAACAAGATTGTATACTAAATAAAGAGATAAATTAAATTAAAACACTACATTGGACATAGAAAATAATTGCATTTCCATAAATATTTTAAGCACCAACCAATTCAACAACTACAAAATAAATCATCCCAAGAATATACAACAATTTATCAAAAGATAGGTTGAAAGAATTAAACCAATGTTGCTCGAATCCGGGGTTGAAATCTTTTGCATTTGCGTCCTTGGCCCTTGAAATGATGTTCCAAACCTTCAAGTTGATCAAGCTTCAAGGAATTGGAAGAGATTTTTGGTGAAATGGGCATTGTTTTTTTTCGAATTGAAGCCGCCTGAATATTGAAGGAGAAGCAACAAGCAATTTGGAAGGACAGAGGGGCAAAATAGGGAGATCAAAGGAGAATTAAGGGCAAAATAGGGAAAGAAAAGGGGGCACGGGTCAGGGCAACACCGGGGAATTTCGCGGGTCAAACCATGGTGAAATGGGTGAGGAGAGAGAGAAGCGGGCTGGAAGATGGGGTGAAGGAGCGAGTGGGTGGGAACACGTGGTCATACCCGATCCGAATCTTGAACCGCTGGTCGCTCATAGTGGGGTGGAGCGAAGCGCCAAGTGGCTCCATCGGGCCCGACAACACACATGCGAGTTCGCACAATTGCGGCCTCCATGAACTTCTATTAATTGCTCCTGCCCCTAATCTTTTCGACTTTAGTGCCGCCACCTGCTCCTCCTAGACTTCACAAAATAGTCCTCCGTTAATATTTTCAGCCTCCGTTAGCCTCTGTTAAGCTTCAAATGCCTTGGATTCGTTGACGGACTTAACGAACTTTGTCCAAATAATTTCCAAATTAACTTTTAAGCCCGGAATTGTCTCGAACTTCGTGCTAAACACCTTATAAAAGCTCGATTATGCTTGGAAACCTACATTAAGCGCAAAAACACAAATAATAATATTTCCAAAGCATAATTAATTCAAAAATAGCACAAAATAAAAGAAGATTCCCGGGAAAATTAGTGGAAATCTTGCGCTCATCACACGGGTAGGTAAAAATTTGGCGCATAAGAAGCTTCAGCTTCCTGCTCGATACGCGCTCTATATGTTGGTCGGTGCGCATCTACTTCTGCGTACTCGCGGGCCCTACGGCGGCTATGGCTCTTTTCCCAAGCACTGTACTCCTGCTGATGATGAAGTCCGTGAGAGAGATTCTAACGGTTGTATCTGCTCTCCGGCTGATCATTTGCTTGCTTCACCTCCTCAGCTTTTTTCGAAGGTATGTGCATAACGGATGAGATCCGTCTGCTCGGAGTGGGGAAATGTTAGGAGGCCTGGCTACCACCAACGATTGCTTTGGATTCTTTGAGAGCGGCGCCAAATCGAATCGAACCGGGCGTGGCCTAAGGCGGCGATTCTTTGGTTGAGTGCATACATCTTATTATAATATTCTGCTTGGACTTGCAGAGCAGCAGCCTGTTGGTCAGGGTTTTGCCCGGGCAAACTCACATGGCTACCCTGGCCATTCTCCCGTTGGTGATTTAGTTGCGTTCTGAGATCTAGCGCACGAGCATCGCGCTGGCTAGTGTGACTTTGGCTGGCGTGTTGGGATGGCTGTTCCTCAACGTATGGCACATCATTGCCATGAACTATGTGCCAAGCAGCCACTTTCTGATTCCTCGTTTGCACCCCTTGGGGTGCCCTTGGTGGCAAATCGATCGGTGGTGGTGGATTGTTGTTTCCAGCCTAATGGCTTCCAGCCTGGTGGTTACTGACGGTGCATGATGCTTGCTACCCTTACCATCCATTGCAAATGGACAGATTCTCAGGAATCTCACCGAAAAACTTTTGAGGAAAATGTTGAAACTTCGAGTTTCTTGGCAACAGAACTAAACTGATGTGGCAAAATCATAGCTTGGGTCGTCCGTATGATAGGTAGGATATCTGGGCGTGAGTTTGCTTCCTTGAACTTATTTAAGATCACATAAAACCTTAGTGGAAGTGCAAGGCAGGGCCTCGCGAAACCACTCTGGCGTGAGAGTAAGTATCGTGTGAAAGAGTCAAAAAGCAATTTGACAGAGGTTCTAGGCTCAAGAAAGAGTGTGTACCTGTTTGTGGTTTATGGAGGGGTATATATAGGCCCCTAACGACCTAGAATCCGTCTTGAATTCAGTTTCCTTAGATATCTTTAGGATTAGGAGAGAATCCCTTGATTTTAGGCGTGATACACGGCTGGCCGCGTGAATGTAGGAGCAGATAAGACAAGTGTCCTGCTTGGACATGGAAACCTTTGACTTGTTTTGGGGAGCAAGTTTCCGGAGTTTCTTGCTCGTTGCGTGCCCGGGCAAGCAAGACTCTGCCCGACTACTTGATGTAGACTGAGTTGAAGTAAATGTAGATCCCAGGCGTGGCCCCTGGTCGGGCAGGCAAGGCCAGACCAAGTTTAGAAGGGATGAATCCGATTCTTTGACCGGTGTGAGTGTGGTCCCCGAGCATGACCCTGGGCCGGGCAGGCCTGGCCTGTGCCCGACTAGGCTTAGGTTGGAGTTGCTTTATCCATTGCATGATGTCTTGTTAGCTCTGTTGCTATGCTGGTAGGTCCCCCACCAACTATGCTCGTGACTGACACGTGATGATAGCTCGTGACCCGGGTTGGGCCGGGTACATCAGTATCCTTGTCAATTTTCTTGACTTTACCATAAACGCACTCTTTCTTGGTTTGGTTTTGTTATCACTTTTCAACATCTTTTCCATTACTTCACTTACCTACATCCAGGAGTCATGGATATGGCGTCCGTGTCATCACAAAGAAGGTCCAGTCCTTTTACATTGGCCGAGATTGAGAAGGCCACCAACTCTTTCAACCGTGCAAATTTTCTCGGCAAAGGGGAGAAGGGATGGTTTTCAAGGGCGTCCTTCCATTGCCCGAAATATACTAGTTATGTGGCCGTCAAGCGGTTAACGCGTTTAAACTCCAGTGATACGAAAAGGAGATTAAAATGCTTTCTGAGCTTGATCACAATAATCTAGTCTCTTTGCTTGGGTATTGTCAAGAATCTAAGGAGAATATCTTGGTGTATGAGTTCATGCCCAATGGAAACCTACGAGATAATCTTTGCTGAAAACCGTGCTCCCTTCCCTAGGAACAGCGACTCAACATATGCATTGGTGCTGCCCGTGGTTTGGAGTACCTTCATACCCGCACTTGCTTATGATAAAATCATTCACCGTGATGTAAAGCCCGATAATATTTTGTTGGACGAGAATTTTGAGGCCAAGATTTCGGATTTTGGGCTGTCCAAGAGAGGTCCGGCGAACCAGACACATTCTTGGGTGAGCACTGCTCTTGGTAGAGGCACGCCAGGGTATTATGCTCCAGAGTATTTCACATGCGGGAAAATTACGTGGAGAGTAGATGTGTATGCCTTTGGTGTGGTATTATTTGAAGTGCTGTGCAAGAAGAAGCCATGGGAGAAGGATGATAGCAACGTTGGCGATGATGAAAGTTATGGCAAATGGGCCCAACGGAACGTTGACCCGGATCTCAAAGGGGCAATTTCACAAAGTTGCTTGGAGGCTTATATAGACATTGCAGAGAAGTGCTTGAATAGAGATCATCCTGACCAACGTCAAAGCATGAATGAAGTTGTTTCAAAGCTCAACCATGCATCCAAACTGCAAAAGAGTAATAGTAATAGTAGAAGAGTAGCAAATGGCGATAAGCGACAGGTGGATTCTGAGGATTTTAGAGGAAGTAAATCAACCAAGTTCAAAAAGACTTCACCAGATGGGGATGATTCTGCAAGTGGCAAACCAGCCAAATGGGTGAAAACTAGGCAAGAGGGCGGTAGCAAAAGTACTGTTGAAGTAGCAAACTCCACCATTAAGAATGAATATGGGTTCGCAAGATGGCAGACTTTCTTATCCACTAAGGAAAGATTTCAATTTAAGTTGCGGGGGACCGGAGTGAAGCAACGACATTGAGAGATAAATCAAATGCTGGTGGAAGTAGTAGGACTGATATACCTGGTACTGAAGTTAAAGTTGTTCTCTATTTTTGTACAAATACAAGGGAAGCTGTGACTGGTTATATGAAGGTTCGATTGTACTTGAATACATATATGGAGTGGATATCGACGAGAGGGATCCTACAATGAATGAGAAATACCAAGTGGAACTCAGTCGATTCTTTACACAAAAACAAACCAAGTTCAGTTTGCCACAACTATTTATCCGAGGAAAGCACATCGGAGGAGCTAATGAAGTTGTTCGACTTCATGATTCCGGGGAACTGGGAAAGTATTTGGCAGTCTATCGACACTAATTGTATTGCTTCAATTCTTGATCGTATTGTTTCAATTCGTATGCAGTATGCTCCCCACTTCTCTCTACTCTTTTTCTTCATAATTCCGGAGAACTGGGAAAGTATTTTTTCTTTCATTCAAATTGTAGAGAAATAGATTGTTGTTTATTTATATATCGTATTTGATTTTTCATGATCCGCCTTGTGTCGTTTATGCTGGAGTATTTCTTTTACAAATCCACACTAGCTCATTCGTGAAAACCATAATCAGGAACAGGAGTTTTCATAGTATTCGAATTTACTAATAAAGTAATAATAGTAATTACGCATACAATTGTGCTCCAAATATAAGTTTTGATTTGTATTCTGAAACTAAATTTGACAAAACTAAAATAAAAGAATTAATCAAATATTTATATATATATATATATATATATATAAAGTTGATGAGGAACAGTATGCTTGTTCCACCTCACTAAACTTTTAATATTGTTAAATTTTCAAGTATCCACATCAATTGACTTGATACTTTTCATTTTCTAACCATTAGCTAAAAATAATAATTAAAAATAGTTAATATGATATTGTGATATTAATCATTTACTATTAATCTTTTTTATTGTTAATAATAGTGAAAATCTTATATAGAAAGACTTTTATTACCAACATCATTTTTTAACCAATGTGAGATAATATTATTATATTGATATTGAGTAAATACTTTACTCTAATGACTCACTTCTAACAACATATTTTAAGTCTTGATATCTTATTCATCTAAAACTCAATTTGAACAAATAAATTTATCGTTTTGATACTCTCACCAAATAGAACACATTTATACAATTACCTTTACTAATAAACAAATAACACGTAAAAAAATTAGTGCCTTAAGTTGCATAATTTCTTTAAGGAAAAACACTAATTTTTAACAAGTATTATGTGAGTACTTTAATGATTTCTAAAATCAACATTAATTTATAACTAATGTAAGATGCATCTCTACTATAATTACCAATAAAAGGTTATGTAACAAACATTGTTTGAAAATTGATGTTTGTTTAATAAGTATTTAGATAAAAGACTTTTACTAAACTAATAAAAGAAGATATATGTTTACAATTGTTAAAAGTTGATGTTGGTTTTAAAAGTCCTTAAGAAAAATCTTACCAATAAAAATGATTTATTACTCATTGGTTACAAAGAATTATTTTAGTTTAAAAGTTTTTAGATAATTTTTTTTACTAACGATAGGAAAGATGTATCTCACGTTAGATAGAAAATAATGTGGGTTTCAAAAGTCTAAAGATAAAAAACTTCTACTATTATTATATATTAATAGAATAGATATATCTCATATTCGTTAGAAAATGACGTTGGTTTTAAAAATTTTAAGATAAAAGACTTCTACTATTATTATTAATATAATAGATGTATCTTTCAAAAGTGTTAAAATTAAAGACTCTTACTATTATTATTAATTAATACAATAGATGTATCTTACATTGGTTAGAAAACTTCCACTATTATTACCAATTGAATATATATATATATATATATATTCAAATATCTATTTTACCCTTGTAAATATTAATGGAGAAACAATTATATTCAGAAATGATTTCAAATGTAAATAATAGAATTTGGGGGGTTTTATAGATCTGAGTCTGTTTATCTTCATCTTCTCCAATTGAGGGTTATAGGTCTCGGTTACAGTCAATTTCGTATTTGATTTATTTGTTTACTCAAGAGTCAAGAGTCAAACTAAGATTTATGCATCGCCCTAATTTCCCCTTACAATTACTTGAAAGACGTGAAGAAACTTCTTGTTCAAGCTCCGGCTACCCTTCTATAGCAATCTCAAGTCACATATATATAGTCTGTTTTCAGGAGACCCGCGAACTGAGTCACAAGTTCGACGATGAAACTATCAAGTGGCTTCTTTAGTAAGCGGAGCTCGCTGTCATCGATGTCACGTGTACGGGAGATTTATCCAAAATCAATCGGATGAGAAAGTGATTGGACTGTTGATGTTTGAAGCTTGGCCATTTGTTGACGGAGAAAAGTTATTTCAAGCTCGGGACTGACAATGCCCTCTGGTCTCTTCCTTTCTCTTTGTAGACCTCCATGCCCCTCTGATGAAAATGAACTGATCTGGGAGAAGATGAATATATGTCCGAAGCTTGGCCATTTGTTGACGGAGAGAAGTTATTTCAAGCTCGGGACTAGCAATGCCCTCTGCTCTCTTCCATGCCCTCCGATGAAGATAAACAGATCTGGGGAAGATGAATATGAACATTCAAATTCTATTATTTACAATCCCTTTTTGATATTTATAGGGGTAAAATAGGAATTTGACTTAAACTTAACGTCATGGTCTATCGCCAATTAGAAAATGGGCTCGCTTACAACTTTCGGTGACCGAATTACAAAAAGTGGGAAAGTTAGGTGACCCAATTTTGTGTTTTGCCTATTAAGTGGCAGATGAAGATTGGTTGACAACCATGAAAATATAATAGATATAATCCTTGGAGCTATTAGGGATTATTCCTATTCGGACCGATAACCCCATTTGAGACATTGATTTCTTTGATGTACATCTTCATGCTTCTAATAACTAGGGTGTCCCATCCAAATCCAACCTTTGTTTACAAAAAAATAAAAAAAAGAAAGAAAAGATTAGAGATAGTATAATATATGTGAGCTATATTTGAACCCATCTAGTCTTCCCTTTAACAAAATATCTTACATATGATAAGTAAAATAAAAATAAAAATGAGAGAAATACAGGAAGGTTGTTATACCTAATACAAATTAGATAGAGTCCCCTATAAAAAAGAACTCATCCAAACTCAAACACTTAGGCTCTGGTATCGCGTTTTTGAGAAAACGTTACTTAAACCGCTCTGATTTTAGCACACGGGGTGTATAAATGCCATAATTATGGAACGCCGTTTTGTAAATTGCCGTATTTGTGGAACGCTTTGAAATAATAACTTTCTAAAAACGCCATAAGGGAAACGCTCACCACCTAGAGCTGGACCCAAAGTACCGCTGTATTTTCCTTCATTTCGCAATCGAGAAGAAGGTAAGGGAGGTGATAAAATAATGGAGGATGGATTGGATTTGGAGAGACAAAGAGAGAGAAACTTGAGAGGGAGGAGGGCGGAGGCGAGACAGAGCCAATTACTCACAACATCCTTAGCACAGAGCAGTCAAAGGGGGACTCCAAGATGGGCACTTCCTTCACTTTGCTATGGATGTGTTTCTGTAGTCAATTCCATCTATTGGCGGAGAGAGCTCTTCCTTCTCTTTTCCTATCTGCCTTCGCACCTTAACCTTGAAAGTCTTTTGCATAACTCTTCTTCCTATGCTTTGACTTTCTCAATCCTTGGATTTCCTTCATTCTCCTAGCCCTATATTATAGCATCTTTCTTTGCAGCTTCTAGCAATACCTTTACCTAGAGAGAGAGAGAGAGAGGATTGGAGGAAGTGGGATTCTTTGACTGTTAAGTGGGTTTGGGAAAATGGTGAAGTGATGACTGAGTGGATTTGGAAAGGGGGATTATGATTATAATTTATAAAGTGTGGACCCAAAAAATGAATTAATTTACTCCTTTTGATTTCTTTTTTAATTTTATTATGCAACAATCACCCTCCATATAAATTAATATGTTAATTTTTTCTACTTTATTATAATTGATGTTTTTAAGAAATTAAATTTGTTTGATAAGTAATTATATATAAGGATAAAATAGTCAATTCAATAAATATACAAATTATGAAAATAAGGTTTTGAAATAGTATCCAAACGTGTTTATAAGGAAAAAAATGCATTTTGAAAACGCTGCGCCAAACTGGCTCTTAGTCGAGAGGAAGACCTTATATTAGAATAGTAAAGTTAAGAGCATCAACAATGCAACTATAAATTTGATCTTATGTGACAGTAAGTAATTAACATTTCAATTATATGTAACAATTTTTCTCTCTTCATTCAAATTCAATTGAAATGAACATCTCCAAAGCAAATATTGATTAATCTTATGTGTCAATGCCATGCATCCCATCGCTCAATGAAATTTGACAAAAAATAAAAAAATAAAATAAAATGAAACAACCAATATAAATAGTTTTTAAAAACAAAAATGTTGACTAAAATATATTCACATCTTCGAGTAAAATGTGAAAAATTAACATTATTATTCTTAATGTGAACAAATTTGGTTGATATGTCATATCCACACCTTTCATCCATATTTCTATATTAAGATTGAAGATGTTTTTTTTTTTAAAATATAAATTCTAGATGACATCTAATTTTTAATGATGCTATAAATCCATATTTCATAACTATTTCTTTCAATCCCATTATTGCATTTTATGTTACGGTATTAGAGCATCCTCAATGTTACAACTTCTTAACTGGGTCCCACTGCCACCTACACATTTTTCTATTCTTACCCACTTAAGAATATATCTTCCATTGTATAATTTTCTTACACAACTTCTTACACAAAAAAATATTAAATTTAACATCATCTAATAAAAACAAAACCCTCCCCCCTCCACCCCCACCCACACCCTGCCAAAAAGAGAGGCTGTCCCCCCCTCTCTCCTCCCCAACTTCTTTTTTAAGAAATTAAATCCCTCCCTCTCTCCTAGTTGGACCAAAAAAAAAAAAATCCTAATAACTAATATCCACATTTTCCAAAGTATTAAGAAGTTGGCATTTCCAACAATGGGGATGCTCTTACAAATACTCACTTTATTACATCTCTCATTCTCTTGTAACTCCATTTAACATTATACAACCCCATTAATATTTCATGAGCAGTATATGTGGGTCCCAATGGCCACAATAATAAGCTAGAAGGGGGGGGGGTTGAATATCTTATTATACACTTAAAACTTTTAAGTAAATTCTTTTGAAAGTTACTTGCAATCTATCGAAGAGAATCAAGTAGCGGAAGACCTTCAAAGAAGTTGTTCCAGGTCTGCCGATAAGTACTACCGGTAGACCTTTGACAGTTTACTTAAGTTCTGCTGTAAATGGATAATATAAACAAAGATGATAATCGATCAAGTATCGACAAACAAGAAGGAATAACACAAGTGTTTTGGGATGGTTCACACTATAATGAGTGCTACGTCCACCACCAAGGCAGTCAACCTTGGATTTAAATTGTGCACTATGTTTTCCACTTAGATCAATTACAAAGAATATCCCTAATGGATCGTGTACAAAATATTGACTTGTGTTTGAGATCTAGGGAATTAAATATATGTAAATACAAGATATTTAATTCGTGCAGAAGTATAGTTAATGTAAACAACAAGAAGATAAAACAATAAGTGTTGATGAGTAGCTTCTTGTTGTTGACGAGGACTTCTAGATCTGTTGTGGATCTCTTGATTGCACTGAGCTGAAGGACTTGGAGTTATGAAGTTTCAGAGCAATCCTTTAAGTGTTCGATTGATTCTGTATATTTTTTGTTCCAGTCTTCAATGGCAGTATTATAGCAGGTGCACTTCAAAAGATCCGTTGGCGGAGACGAAGACTTCAACAGCTCTTTTCATCAATGCATTAAATGCATGAGGCTGTCAGTCAAGGATTTTCGTCTTCACAGATATCTAGAGCAGGTAATGATTTCTGAGATCTTCAAAAAGATGGGCGATTTTAGGTGTCGATTCCGAGAGTTGTAGCGTAGTAGGAGACACTCGCTTTTCCTCGCCACGCTCGTGACGAAAAGTCTTCCTGCTTTTCGGAAAAGGTTGCTTTCGGCGGCTTGATATGTTAGGGAATGTCTTGGATTAATTCAATTAACACTTTAGGATAAGTTTGAATTAATCCAATCAATCTTTGCTGGATAGGACACGTCATAGAAGATTAGGTGGACACATAGTCTACCGTTTGTGGCCTTCAAGCAGGTCTTCCGATTAAGCATATGGAGAGGTCTTCCGCTGAACCTGAAAAGTCCTATAAAAAACTATACAAGACAAAGTTCTATACACAGTTGCCACGCTAATCGATACGCAGCCCGATTAGCCACTGAAGTATAAAACTAATGTAATGTACTGAACAGATATAAATCTAACATAAGAATCAACAGTATACTTTACACAAGATTAACATTAGGCCACTTGAATTTTAAAATTTTCGTAATGATCACTGTATTTGAGTTATATTGTAATTTAACTAATTTTTTTAGATGAACATTACTCCAGACGTAGACGTAGAGTCATATTAAATATATTAAATACTCCATCTGTCCCTAAATTATCGTCCTCCTTTCCTTTTTTATCCGTCCCAAAATAATTGTCCACTTTGAAACTTACCTTTTTAGAACATCACTTTTACCACTTTAGCCTTACTTTTTCACCTTACTTTAATTATGGGCCACATACACATGGGCTTTAAAGGAAACTACACATTAAACCAATATAAATAATCAAGTCAATTGTTTTTTCTTAATCTGTGCGCCGGGTCAAGCAGGACAATAAATTAGGGACGGAGGGAGTACTTATTTTGCCCATGTCTTCGATCATCGTCTTCTATAATAAAAAAAAAATCTCAAATTAAACCCATGCCCAAACCACGATGAAGAAAGAGAGAGAGAGAGAGAGAGAGTAACCATGTGGTTGCTTTACACCGACGTCTATGGTGAGCTCCGATAAGTTTGCCGGCTGCTCAAAAATATAAAAAAAGCCCAGATCTTGAAACTATAACCATAAAACAAAACAAGAATCATGAGATCCCTATGGCTAGAAAAGCCCAACAACCACTCCGTATTTATTTTACGTTCCAAGAGTCACCATTCCAGAATAGCTGCAAACCCACATTTCGCAGGACTAATTTTTTTTTTAAAGAACAAAGCTTTACTGAATTGAAGATCAAAATTTCTCACAATCCAGTCACCACAAGTATCAAGTTCTAGATTAGGTAATTCTCAGGCTCAAAATCTCACAAAGGGATACTGACGGAGGGGGGTGACCAACTTAAATAAGGGGACAGATATGGACAGAGAAGAAAGAGAGAATGGGAGAAGGCTGCTGCTGGATTTCCTCTTCAATCACCCCGCCTACAAATGACGCAAGGAGAAGAAATATAAATACCAACAAAGGTAGGGCACACCAAGGATAAGGAATGAGCTGCCAACTGTGAATTTTAAATTCACTAACAAAGGGGGCTCCTCAAAAGGGACGGGTTGCACTAGGTGTTGGGCCAAGCATCATAGTGGGCTCAGGAAAAAAGTGAAAGGCTGCCCCAAAGTCTATTTTTGGGCCTTCAATTTCTAATAGTTGTGATGGTCGCGCTTTGAGACCCCGCCACAATGCTCACCATCCAGATGAGAAGAGTCACCGGAGAAAGATAGCTAGCGGGGAAGTCGCCTGATCATTGTCGAAGGAGTGATCGTGTAGCAGTCCCATCGCAATGAATAACAAACATCTTTATCCAACAACCACTGAAACAACCCAGCCGCACACCAGTCCTTCGCCATAAATGCAAAAATATTTTATTTGACATTCGTTGAGAAAGGTTTAACCAAATACATATCACATCACCATTAATGCTTGCAGAGTTGAGCTCAGACCTTGTTCCCCACTACATGTACTATAAAAGATCCTAAAAATCCTCCAAGAAATGTTAACTCTCTCTTGACTCCCACAACCCTTGCAACTATGCATTTCACCTCTCGATACTCTTGTTTTCTTGCTTTGGCTTTGATCTTTCCCCACGTGTGAAAGCTCAAGGTCTAGTTGATCCATACTTATTCTCACACCGAGGATTATTGGTCAGGGCAACCCCCAAATCATCTCACGCTATTCTTGGTGATTTTCAAGGTTCCAAGGAAGTCAAGTGAGTTGATCCATTCAACCTTCAAGTGGTTAAGCGGGAATACCACCTTTTGACCATCGTATAAATTGGGGAAATCCAATTTACCAACGACGTTTCATAACGACCAAATTGACTAACCAACTTTTAATTTGGGTGCAATGTCATCCTCGTCGTTTCATAACGATCAAATTAACCAACCAACTTCTGTCATTATCGGGCCAAGAAATTGCCATAGAAGGAAGATATTGACAGAAGTTGGTTGGTTAATTTGGTCTTTATAAAACAGCGTGGATGTCGTTGTAACCAAATTAAAAGTTAGTTGGTTGATTTGGTCATTATGAAACGCCGTTGGTCAAATTGATTTCCCAATTTGTACGGTGGTAAAAAAGGTGGTATTCCCGTGGTTAAGCCCAGATATCACGTATACTCATTAAGCTAGTCAGCAACTATCCAACCATGTGGACCGTTGACATGACCGAGCTTTTTTATACATGATCAACTTACTTAAAAAAAAAAATCAATAGTGGTTCCTCACTTAATTCTATGACGACTCGAACTCACAATCTATTTAATGAAGGTAAAGCTAGCATTTCAGCACTAGGCTACGCTTCATTGTCTAACAAGACTTACGAAAGACGTACGCAAAGGGAGGCAGATTTCATTCAAAACTAACTTGCCAATCATTTCAAAAGGAGACAAGACAGTATTACAATTAGCTATGGAGTATTTATTTTTGACTTTTGACAACAATAATTCAACTAAAATGGATGAAACAAGTATTATCTACTGGTAGCACGAAACACTTAGCTAGCAACCTTAAGTGCAGTGCTGGCCTCGAGATTTTGGGGTCCTAGACGAATATAAAAAATAGGGCCCAAATATATTCATGTAAAAAAAAGTTTACAAAGAAGAATTAATGATTTAGAAGTGTAATACCCCGATTATTTTAATATTAATTTGTATCAGGATATGCGAGACACTTTCTGGTGGAGTAATATGAAGTGAGAAATTGCAGAGTTTGTATCCAAATGTCTCGTGTGTCAACAAGTGAAGTGCGAACATCGAGACCTGAGGATTGTTACTGATCCAATGCCCATACCCGAGTGGAAATGGGAACATATAACCATGGACTTCGTTGTGGGGTTGCCGAAGACATTAAAAGGAAAGAACTCCATTTGGGTTATTGTGGATCGTTTGACGACGTCAGCACACTTTTTAGCCTTCAGGATTAATGACCCATTGGAAAAGTTGGCCAAGATGTATGTAGATGAGATTGTCAGGTTACACGGAGTGCCAGTCTCGATTGTGTCTGATCGCGACACCAGGTTTACCTCGAAGTTTTGGGGTAGTTTGCAGAAGGCTTTGGGCACCACCTTGAGTATAAGTACGGCCTTCCATCCGCAGATAGACGACCAATCGGAGCGGACCATTCAGACTTTGGAAGATATGCTTCGTTCTTGCGCTTTGGACTTTCAGGGAAATTGGGATGATCATTTACCTCTAGTGGAGTTCACCTACAATAACAGTTACCATGCAAGCATTGGTATGGCGCCGTACGAAGCGTTATATGGAAGAAGGTGTCGTACGCCTACATGTTGGGATGAAGTAGGAGAATGAAAGTTGTTGGGACCAGAATTGGTACAGATTACCTCGGAGAAGGTACAACAGATTAAGTAGAGAATGTTAACGGCTCAGAGTAGACAGAAGTCCTACGCCGATAAACGCTAACGTGAACTTGAATTTGAAGTAGGGGATCATGTTTTCCTCAAGGTTTCCCCTACGCGTGGAGTTATGAGATTTGGTATTAAGGGTAAGCTTAGCCCGAGATTTGTGGGACCATTTGAAGTGCTCGAACAAGTCGGGGAGGTTGCATACGACTAGCTTTACCGCCAGTACTGTCAGGGGTGCACAACGTGTTCCATGTTTCAATGTTGAGGAAGTATGTTCCAGATCCGAGCCATGTGATTGAATATAAGAAACTCCGCTTAAGGGATGATTTTAGTTACGCTGAGCAGCCTGTTAGAATTGTAGATCGAAAAGACCAAGTTTTTCGAAAGAAAACCATTCCATATGTCAAGGTTCAATGGAGCAATCACACCGAGAGAGAAGTTACTTGGGAACTCGAGGAGGAAATGAAGGAGAAGCATCCCGAACTCTTCGTTTGACTTGGTACGTAAGTTTAGGGACTAAACTTCTTATAAAGGGGTGAGAGTGTAATACCCCGATTATTTTAATATTAATTTGTATTGATTAAAATAAAAATTTAATCAATTTTTTTTTGTTTTGGACCTGTCTAGTAATTAATTTAATTGGGTCGGGCTAGGCTCACTTTTGACTAAGACTTTAATAACAATTCCCTATTTAAGTTACATAAATTAATTTTGAGTCCATTTAGCTTTAGGTTTTCGGTTTAGGGTTGTATAAATAGGGTGAGAGGAAAGAGACACTTTTGACACTTTTGAGAGAAAATTTTTTTTTGTAGAGGAAGAAAGCCGGCGGAATATTGTAGGGAAGGTCTCTAACACAGTTTCCAAGGTATGATTAGTGGGTTGTTGATCTATTGTATTAAATATATTAGATGTACAAATATAAAAAAAATAATCCATGGCGGCTGGAAAAAGAAAAAAAAATTGTTTTTGTGTGTATGTACTGTTTGTGTGGTGTATGTTTGTGTGTGTTAGTGTGCGTGTTTTAGTGTATGTTTAAATTATATTATATTATTATATATACAATCTATTAGGCCAAAATATGAAAAACGCCCTAAAGTAACCACTCAATCCCATAATACCCCCCAATGTTAAAATTGTCCCAACTTCATACCCAATCTTTTCGATCGTCCCAGTTACCACCCTCCCGTCACATGCCGTTCATGAAGTCCCGTTAAGATGCACGTGGTCACACACGTGATGGGAAATTTTGTCTTTTCTCATTCTATTGTAAACAAAGCAATTCTCATTTTGTTTTTTCAGACAAAAAGCAAACACTTCATCTTCTTTCAATCTTTCTCTCCAACCCCAGAAAATTTGAGTGTCTTCATCAACCGTCTCCATAGCCAACCGTCGTCTTCTCCAACTCAACTTGTTAAATTTGAAATCATCCATCCTGCTGCGAACCGATCTGAATCTCTCATTAATGATTGGTTGGCGGACTTCGAAGGCTACTAGTTGATTGCGAACCGATTTGAATCTGGGGTTGATTTTGATTTCCCAAGATCTGGGTTTGGTTTTGATTTCCCAAGATCTGAGTTTGGTGTCTTCCTCGACGATTTCCTGATCTGGGTTTCGAGTTTGTTCATCCGGCTTCTTCTCCGACAATGACGAGGAGGGAAATTTATAGATTTGGGTTTTGATACAAAACAGGTAGAGGGTGTGATTTTTTGATTTTGCGTTTTGATTTCCCAATATCTGGGGTTGATTTTGATTTCCCAAGATCTGGGTTTGGTTTTGATTTCCCAAGATCTGGGTTTGGTGTCTTCCTCGACGTCTTCACCGACGATTTCCTGATCTGGGTTTCGAGTTGTTCATGTTTTGGCTCCATAAATTTCTTTCTTTTTGTAGACTCCTTGTATAACCTGGGTTGTGCCTGGTTACGTATTGGGGGATTACGTTGTAAGCTCTTGATTTGCTGTGATGAATTGGATCCGTACTGTGAAATACTGATTCATGTACTCACATCGATGGACAAGATTGCCTCTCTTGAAATTGAAATTGAGGTATCTTTCGTTTCAACTACTCTTGGGCGCTATATTCCTACTTTTCGAGAATGTCCCTCTTAGAGAGTCCATGATTGAAACTCTGTAATTTTGGAGTATTACTTTACCTTCATATCTTGGATTAAAAAATTGGAGTGTATTCCAGAATATAGCGATCTCTCAAATGTCGGCTCTTTAAGTGGTACTGACCGAGTATTTTGTATAGTTGAGCTCCCAAGTATTGAGCATAAGAACAAATCACTTTGCATTTACTCTTTCTTCATAAACCACACTCCCACTAGAATATGAGATTCTGGGTTGCATCAAGAACATCCATCTATATTTAGTTTACCATAAAGAATAGTTGGAAAATAAAGATTCTGTATTGTAATTGAATCCAGGATTTTTCAAACTCTAAACTATCTTTTCGAAGAAATTGCTCCATCAGATTTTAGGGGTTGGAAAAGACAAAATTGCCCATCACGTGTGTGACCACGTGCATCTTAACGAGACTTTGTGAACGACAAGTAACGGGAGGGTGGTAACTGGGACGATTGGAAAGATTGGGTATGAAGTTGGGACAATTTTAACATTGGGGGGTATTATGGGATTGAGTGGTTATTTTGAGGCGTTTTTCATATTTTGGCCAATCTATTATTTTGTGTGTACGGGTGTGTGTGTGTGTGTGTTTTTGGTGGTGTGAAGTGTGTGTGTGCAGGGAATGGTTATTGTCAAGTGACCACTTGATATATATATGATTTGACAAATTAAATGGGTATGTATTTGGAGTGTGTGTGTCCTAAGCGTATTCTGCGTATGTATATATATGTGTGTTTGAGTTGTAATTAAATAATAATAATAATAAAAAAAAATAAATAATAATAATGACAATCAATTATTTAATAGAGTATAATTATAATTATTGTTATTAAATTAATAAGTTTTGGTTAGTACATTTTTAGTTAGTAATTATGATATTTTTGAACTTAGATTTGGGCAAAGAAGGTTATGACGATCATACTTGTTGCGGATCCTTTTTGCTAAGCACTTCGAGGTAAGAGATTACGTTTCTTTTAGGTTCTTTGTAAAAGTATAAAAATACTTTTAATGTTAGGCTTCCGCAAATTCTTGAAATTATTCGTTCTTTCATTTACCATGTCCGACTTCGTGTCGGTAGTTGCTTTGACTCCTTCGTTAGCTTTGTTGAATATCTTTGTCATAGCTTCGTTTTTTTTTCCGCAAATTTCATGTCTAGTCTGATTTTCATGAAACACCTTTGGTATTGAGAAATTGATCTGTATTTGTAAACCTTGTCGGTGTACTCTTTGGTATTAAAAATGACGAATTTTGATATAAATTTCGTTTCAATAATTGTACATTGATAGTACTATTTATGTTTTGAAATTATTTATGATCACTAAGTATGAACAACCAGTCACGGGAATTTTTCGTGGTAACATTTGAAATAATTGAAATTTGCACCACTTGGCCTGTGAGTGCGGTTATCCAGATATACCTTAATTTGTGTACCATTCGGGGGATTTGTGTACCTTTCGGGGGATTCGTGTACCCTACGGGGGATTTGTGTACCCTTTAGGGGATTTGGTTCTTGGTCAATAGACCCTTATGTGATCAAAATAAATATTTTGATATTCGGTTATTATTGACTGGTATGAGACAGCCAGTAATGACAAACTTATTTGATCCTAATTGTTTTGTTTGAACTCTCCATTTTTGTTTTAGAATTTATATTCTTGTCGATCGATACTTATCTTTGATTTTTGCAAATTATCAAATTTCTAAATTTTGTTTTAACTTACAGCATGATTATTCTTTGAGTCACCCCTCCCTAGAAATCGGTGGGGGCGACGTATGATTTTACTGAGCTTTGTTCGCTCACCCTTCACAACCCTCTTCTTCCAGGTCGAAATTAAGGACAAAGTTTGAGGTAGAGGATACCCTTGAAGGAATCAAGGCTTATAGGGAGAATTTATAAGTTTTGAAATTTATTGGAGATATAGTTAATTTTGGTAGACTTTGTTTCGTAATTTATTTTGGATGACTGTATTTTTAGTTGGAGAATTTTTTTATAATTCTGGTTGGATGACGTTGGACTAGTTTTTATTTAAGTTTGAAATTGTAGTGACGTGGCTAGAAATGGTCCCATATAGTGGGACCCAAGTTTGGGGCGTTACAAGAACTAACCAAACTTCATCCAACATCGTTTTTAAATCTATAATAATTAATTATTCAACCTTTTGTTTTTTCAAATCTAATTTACAAATAAACAATAAACGAAGTCTAAAAAATTAAACAATTGATTAATCAATAAAATAATCGTCCATTGCAAATTACTCCCTCCGTTTTGAGCAAAGAGCTCCCGTTTAAAAATCGAACTTTTTTTTAAAAATGACATTTTTAGTAGTTTTTTAGTAATAAAAAGAAACTTTTATGATTTGATTTTTGAAAGTGAACTATTTAAGTGAAACATTTTAAAGTAAAATATTGAACTTTTTATCCGAAACGGATGGAATAACAAATATAACATGCAATAATTAAATAATTAAACATTAAAACCTAATTGGCTAATTACTTAAATAAACATCTTGATTCTTACAAACAGTTTAATTAGTAGTTTACATAAGAAAAAACAGAAGTGTTAGAGAATAATATCTTTTAATTATTCTTGTAGATTTGTAATGAGTAATTAGTGGTAATTACCTTGTAGAGTTCTTTCCTAATTGTGTTACCTTCCTTGTATAGGTTTCTTGTATCCTACTCTAGTGTAACCCTAATTGTAAATCCCCATAAATATGTGATTTATTCAATGGAAAGGCTATGCCATTATTCCTAAACTTTATTAATTTCTACATGGTATCAGAGCTCTGCTCCTAAAACCTTCCTCCTCTTCCTCTAGCCGCCGCCCAAAACCCCCCTACAATGGCTAACGGAAATCACTCTCTCACCGTCAAAAACCCTCTTGATCCCACCCAAACCTTCGACCTCATCAATATCTCCCACCACAACATCACCAAACTCACCTCTACCAATTACATAGCTTGGAAACTCCAAGTTGAGGCCACCCTCATCGGCTATGACCTCTACAAGTTTGTAGACGGTTCACACCCATGCCCGCCTCCCATTGTCCTCACCAAGGATGCCCAAACATCCAAGGATGTTCCCACCCCAAACCCTCACTACCCGGCCTTGGATTCGTCAAGACAAACTCTCTTGGGGCTCTTGTTGGCTTCTGTCTGCCTCCCAGGTTCCTCCGATCCAACAGGCCGCCACTACTCGTGAAGCTTTGGGACATCTGGCTCATACATATGCTCTCCCAACTCGCGGTCACATTAAGCAGATCAAAGATTACCTCAAGCGAGCAACCAAGGGAACTCGTCCATCACCGACTACATGCATCTGTCAAAAGTCGGTACGATGAACTCGCTGGCAAACCTCTTGACCACGAAGATCTCATTGAGACCATCCTCGGTGGTTTGGATGATGACTACCGCCACATCGTGGATGTGGTTGAAGGGCGGATACCCATGTCGTTTGATGAGCTTCATGAAAAACTCATCAATCGCGAGCTTCTTTGAGCGGTCTCGGCCTTACGTCCTTCTCCACCCTACTTGCCAACCTGCACGAGGAGCAATAGCTCGGCTTGACTCGGCAATCCTCCTCGGTATCGGCCGCCTCGCAACCTCGCCACCTTCCCAACCGCCACGTACCTCCACGCGGCGTATGCGGGCAAGTGTCAAGCATGTCGCCAACGCCACTCGGTTACTCCGCCCAAACTTTCAACGCTGCTTCGCCACCACCTCATGCTGCTCCTCCCAACTCGGCAAGTGGCTCCAAGTGGCAACCACGGGCTCATCTTGCAACCACGGCGGACACGGGGACACCGGGCTACTCGATAGTGGTGCCTCTCATCATGTCACTAGCGACCTCGGCAATCTCTCGCTACACTCAACTACACGGGCATGGATGACATGGTCATTGGTGATAGTCTTGGTTAACTATCTCCAAAGCTGGTTTCTCCTCCCTTCATACTCTCACACTTTTTTCCCTTCATAATGTTTTATTTGTTCACGACATGAAAAAGAATCTTATATCCATATCTCAATTTTGCATCTCTAATAAAACCTCTATTGAGTTCTTACCAACTTCTTTTCATGTGAAGGATCTGGCCACGTGGGAGAATACTGTTGACCTGACGCCTAAGGACTGTGTGTATGAATGGCCGACCACCTGCCTCCCCGCCCACCCCTCGCATGTGCGGTCTCCAAAGTCTCTCATCGGATCGGCATCATCGTTTGGCCATCCGTCGGCCCCATCCAAAGTCGATATTATCTAGCCTAGGTTTAGCATTAGACACCGCTGCACTCCTATTCATTGTAATGATTGTCTTTCTAATAAAAGTCATAAAATTCCTTTTCATCAAAATACTATTGTGTCTACTCTCCCTCTTCAAACTATTTATACCGATGTTTGACCTCCCCTTCCTCCATTGATGGGTTTAAATACTATGTGATCTTTGTTGATCACTATACCCATTACATCCGGCTTTACCCGCCGTCAGACTCAAATCCGAGGTTGCCACCATCTTTCCCAAATTCAAAGCCTTAGTGGAAAATTATTTTAAACATCCATAGTCACCCTTTACTCTGACAATGGTGGCGAGTATATGGGGCTTGCCTGACTCGGCTTGGCCGCCTACCTGCCGCCTCATGGCATCTCTCACCTTACCTCGCCTCCTCACCCCTGAACACAATGGGTTCTCTGAACGTCGCATCGCCACATTGTTGAGATCGGCCTCTCCCTTCTCTCTCGTGCTTCTTCCGCCGCCTTTCTCGGTCGCTTGCTTTCCAAACCGCGACCTATCTCATAAATCGACTACCTACACCCACCCTTGCGTCAGCCTCCCTACCATAAACTTTTGGCTTCTCGCCAAACTACGCCAAGCTTCTGCTTTGGTTGTCAGTTTCTCGCATCCTGGCTCCGATGCCCCACCCGCCTACAAACTCGATGCTCGCTCCACTCAAGTGTGTCTTCCTTGTTACTCGCTTCACTCAGAGTGCCTATCTCTGTTATGATCCGAGCACCACCAAGTTGCATATCGGCCATGTTCGCTTTGTCGAGTCCACCTTTCCCATGTCCATTTACTTTGCCCATTGCCTTTCATGGCACACCCCATGATAGTGAGTCTTGGCTTCCTCATGAATCGCTTTGGCCCTCATACACACCGCTGGCACGCCGGCAAGATTCGCTCAGTCTGCCTACATAAAATGGCTCCCGCCACTAATCGATTTGAGGTTGATCTCACCGCCTAAACCTAACCTCCCCCACATGGCATCGCACTCGAGGATACCATTGCAGCTGCCTTGTCCTCGTGCTGCCGCTCCATCCTCCTTTGCCACCAGCTCTCGGATTCCACTTTATCCGCTGCTCACCTTTACCTCGCAACCGAGCACGCGTGCTCCGAGGATCACCTGCTCGCAAGTCCTCGTGGCTCCGCTTACATTGGTTCCCATGCCCGCTCAGCCATCGTGCCTACCGCCTCCCGCTTCTTCCTCGGCTACTGGCACATCCTCCATAGTCACTGGCTTCCAAGAACAACATCTTCAAACCGAAGATTAAATGAGTCTTTCGGCTCACTAGCAAGTGGATGAACCTACATGTGTTACTCGGCTCAAGGATGTGAAGTGGCGTCAGCCATGTGTCAAGAGTTTGATGCCCTTGCCGCAATGGGACTTGGGATCTAGTTCCTTCCGAAGATGCTCGCAATATAGTTGGCCGTAAGTGGATCTACCGTATCAAGAGACATGCCGATGGTACCGCTTGATCGCTACAAAGCTCGCCTAGTAGCCAAGGGATTTCACCAATGACTGTGGTCGACTACCACGAGACTTTCACTTAAGAGTTAAACCGACCACTGCTCGCCTTGTTCTCTCACCGTCGTTTGTCAAGGATGGACTCTTCGTCAACCGGATGTGAACAATGCCTTTCTTCAAGGCAACCTCGTCCGAGGAGGTATTCATGGCTCAACCGCCGGGTTTACCGATAAGACAAACCTCAACATGTGTGTCGACTTCGCAAGGCTATTTATGGTCTCGCTGTGCTCCCCCGAGCATGGTATAATGAGTCAAGGCCTCCTTGCCTCGGCTTCCAAAACTCTGGGCGACACATCGCTGCTCATCCTTCGCATCGCGGCACCATCATCTATCTCCTCAGATATGTGGATGACATCATTGTCACTTTGGAAACCAGCCGGCCGGGGTTCGGGACTTTCATCTCTATGCTCGCTACTCGCTTTTCTCTCAAGGACCTTGGTGATCTTCACTACTTTCTGGGTTGAAGTTGTTAAGCGCCCAAGTGGTCTCTCGCTTCTCCCGGGGTATATAGTTGATCTCGCTCGCACGGGCATGGCCGATGCTCGCCCATTAGCTACACCTCTTGCTACCTCGCCTACCTTGACTCTTCACACGCCTCTCTCGAGATCCGGCTGCATTTCGAGCAATGGTCGGCGCTTGATATCTGTCTCACTCGCCACGATGTTGCCTTCGCCGTCAACAAACTCTCCCGCTCATGCATAGCCGACCAAACACCGGATTGCGGTCAAACGAGTTCTTCGGTATCTCTGTGGCACAATTGATGCGGGCATCCTCCTTCATCGCCAGTCTCCTCCTGCTCTCCATGCCTTCACTGATGCCGACTTGGCTGGCAACAAGGATGACTACACATCCACCGGTGCTACATTGTATCTTGGCAAAGAACCCGATCTCCCCGGAGCTCCAAGAAACAACGCAGAGTAGCTCGCTCCTCGGCTCGAAGCCGAACGCCGCTGCAATAAGTCGTGGATTGTCTCTCTTCTTAGCGAACCCTCGGTCTTGCCTCCTCGACTCAACCAGTCATTTATCGTGACAATGTGGGCGCTACGAAGTCTTTGCTCTAATCCGGTTTTTCATACTCGAATGAAGCATGTGGCTCTGGACTTTCATTTCATTCGGCAACAAGTTCAGGACGGGCTTATGCGAGTTTGCCATGTCTCCTCGGCCGATCAACTAGCTGATGCTTTGACCAAGCCTCTTGCTCGCCAACCAAGCTTTCATCACTTTTACTTCACAAGATTGGTCTCTCCTCCTGACGTCCATCTTCGAGGGCATGTTAGAGAATAATATCTTTTAATTATTCTTGTAGATTTGTAATGAGTAATTAGTGGTAATTACCTTGTAGAGTTCTTTCCTAATTGTGTTACCTTCCTTGTATAGGTTTCTTGTATCCTACTCCTAGTGTAACCCTAATTGTAAATCCCCCTATAAATATGTGATTTATTCAATGGAAAGGCTATGCCATTATTCCTAAACTTTATTAATTTCTACAAGAAGAGCCTCAAACAAAGTTTTTTAATTAATTAGTTTAGAAGAAAGAGATTAGGATAAGAGATTTATCTTTTCACTCGGCATCAATGGAATTGAAATATTAAAGATTCAATGGCACTATAGTAGTTCCCCACCCCCACCCCTTTTTTTTTCCTTCAATTTGATTGTTTGATTCCAACTCCTTTCCTTTGGGCTGCCTTCATTACTTCTTGATCGCTAATTGTTGCCTCTAAAACTAAAAGTCGGAGAGTACGGCAGCCGAATCCGGTGTGTCATAGCCATGTAATTACCTTTCAATTTTCAAATAGACCCTTTATATTTAAGTATAGACAAAGTGAGATTAAGATTTAAGGACCCTATTTTGGGCTGGAAGAGTTAAATTTTAGGCTCCGTTTGTTTCACGGAAAATGATTTCCGGAAAACGTTTTCCTCATTTTCCAGTGTTTGATAACCTTAGGAAAATGCAGTCAACGGAAAATGAAGGCTTCTTTTCCGGAAAATGACTTACGGATTCATTTTCCGTAAGTCATTTTCCAAATGTTCGGGCACCCTCCGCCCCTTTTCACAATTGCATATATTTACTTACACGCACAATATTTCACTCCACAAATAAATTGTTTAGAAATATAAATAAAGTTTGTGCATACTATTTATAAATTATAATTTTAATAAATGCTTACTACGTTCTAAAATTATTTAGGGACATCCTAACCATTTTCAATTTTCTATTTTAAAACGTTTTTTTCATATCAATTATCAAAAAAATTATTTGTAATTGTGAGATTGAAAAAAGATAGACATTGATTTGACACCACTAATGATAAATTAAAGGTTACTAAGGAAAAATTACTTAAAGTTCAACACTATTTTATATTTAATATGTGCATTAATATTGGAATATATATTTTTTTGTATTTATTCATAAATAGTTTTCCGTAACATTTTCTAGGAACATCTTAAACATTGTCTATTTTCTATTTTAAAACGTTTTTTTTTCATATCAATTATCAAAAAAATTATTTGTAATTGTGAGATTAAAAAAAGATGGATCTTATTAAAAAAGATGGTCCTTATTGATTTTCTAGGGACATCCTAAACATTGTTTATTTTATATTTTTATTTTTGTATTTATTCATATATTGTTTTCTCTCAGACATTTTCCGTGTGTTTGCCAAACACCCGTAAATGTTTTCTCGACATATTTTCAAAAGATTTACCAAACACTGAATGAAATCTTTTGATTTTCCTAAGTCATTTTCCTGAAATCATCGAACTATTTAAATCCAAACCAAACCAAACCAGCGGTTCGGTTTTTGGTTCGAAGACTTCTTTCAAGAATTGAAAACCACGCGGTGCTCGGTTTGGTTCACGGTTTTTTTGTATCGAACCAAACCAAACCGAACCAAACCAAACCACCTTATATATTTTTATTTATTTATTATATAATATATATTATATTACATTTATTAACGATTTTACCTTTGATTTATTCATTATATATATATATATATATATATATATATATATATATATATAGACGGACACTAAACTAAACAAAATCTTGATTATTGGAGAACTATTATTTCTTCCATTGTATGTGTTTATTTTAGAATTTGTATTGTTTTATTTATGATAATTTGTTGTTAGTAGATTATTTCCTAATTTTGATGTTAATTCCAAATTAAAATATTATTTTTATTGTTATTTTTAATGTTGGTTAAGTTTATTAAAAATAATTTATATAAACCACAAAACCGAACCAAACCAAACCAAACCGAGTGGTTTGGTTCCAAGTCTTACTCGGTTCGGTTCGGTTTGAGATTTTGGAACCACTAGGAGGCGGTTCGGTTTGTGGTTTTGACATAAACCAAACCAAACCGAACCACTTACACCCCTACACTGAATATTGCCACCCATACATACGAGTATATCCATATTCGATCTTTGTATTAAAATTTTAAAGTACACCATCTCAATCGATTTTGAGAAGATTAAAAAAAAAAGAAGCAACTTGTGATATATTTCTTCTTCGAAGATTTTATATATTTTGTTTTTTTATGTATATTATTTTCATTTTTTATTCATTGATTTTCAGAGAGTGCAAAATAAAATTATTAAATGTACCAACAAAAACTTAAATTAGCTTTTTCTCCTATTTATCAAGGTACAAATATTTAATATTTTCTTAATGAGTCTTTTAAATGACTTAGGAGATGAAGGGACCGACCTAACACCTTCCACGTGGAAGGACACATGGCCACCAACACAGCCATGAGGATCCCACTTTTCGATTACAAACAAAGCATTAGGTTCGACCATCTACCAAGATGGGCAACACCGAGCAAGTAGGCCGAAGATCTCCGATACTCAGTAGACTGGCTGAGGACCAAGCATGCCTGACCACTAAGCCGAGGAACAATTAAGCTCGACAAACAGATTCCACAGTATCGACACCCCGAACGTCAACATTGTACCCTACTAGCCACGTGCCATCGCCACATTGGAAGGAGGGCGTGTTCTCACATTGGAAGGAGGGCGTGTTCTCACTAACCCACCATAACCCACCATCTGATATGCAAAATACTACAATAGAGTACAGAGCCAATAGGCGACTGTCAGCTAGCCGACCAACAACAAGTTGGTCTCCACATTCAACAGCCAGTCTTGGTTTGGTGCCCAAACTGGGAGCTATAAATAACAACCTTCACCACTTTTAACAGGTTACACTATATCTCACACAAACAAACACACACTCACTCTAAATATTTAATTTATCACCAAAGACTTGAGGGAACGCCTAGGCTTCGACAAATATTGAAAGAACGCAATGCCACAGAATCTCAATATGAGTCAATGTTACTACCAATGTTGCAGTGAATGTTGCAACAATGACAGTAACAATGTGAACTGAAAGTGTATTACAGAAAATAGCAGCGGAAGTTTTGATTTCAGATATTGAACCAAGCAGATTATAGTAGACAGAAAATAACTCAAAAACAATCTACAAGTATCAAACTTGTAGATCAAGCCTCAAGGCCACACAATTTATATAAAAATCAACACTGTTTTTTATCTTAAGAACAAACAAAGATTCTCACAAGATATAGTATCTTGGAGAACCAAAAAAATCCCACATAAAACACTAAACCAAACGTGGGAAGAAAGAAGGAAGAACTACTTCCAAAAGACAGAAAAAGAAGCAACACAAAACACTTCTTCAAGGTTCATAGAAACTGTTTTTTATAGCAGCAGCAGAAGCTTCAAAACACTTCAGTTCATATGGATGAACTGCTTCGAAAAACTCTACCAAGACTACTCTGAATGTATGGCTTCTAATCTTCTCACTTTTCAGCTCTCACCACACACTCAGCGTATAGCTCTCTAAATCTTTCTCTCTCGGTCTTGCTGCGTAGTTTCTCTCTTGTAAGCTCTTGCAGCGTCTATCTCTTCTTATTCTGCTCTCACAGGTCGCCCATTGCTTCATGATCAGCCTCCAATATATACACAGTCCTGCAAAGGCCACAGCAAAAGGAAAACACAATCCTACTAGGAAAGAGATTAGTTATCAAACATAAGAGATTATGTTTCCTATTTAGACTAAAATACATCAAATAACAAATTTATTTACATAAATCTAGTTACTAAAAATATGTTGCCTAAATCTTTTGAAAGATTTGAAAGATCAAATCTTTTGAAAGATTTGAAAGATTTTCCTATCAAAAAACAAATCAATCTACCAAAAATAATCTAAACAAAATCTAACACCTAAAATAAACATTGACTAAAATAAAATTCTTCTTTGACCAAGAAAGGTGAAAACAAGATAAAATAGATCATGCCTATTTTACCCTTACAAATATCTTTCTTGTACTGACTCACACCGAAGGGCTTTAGCTGGGAAAACCTCCCAGCTCCCTAACGGTGCTCTTTCCTTTTACAGGTCACCACCTTCACAGTAGATACCCAACGAGAACCGGTTGATTACCAAAGCAACTAAAGTCACACCAATCTAACTTCCAGAAGAAACAAGCCCAAAATCCTATTCACTTTTCACATATCAGCTCTATTCCATTACGTAGACTGCCAGCTTAGTCATCCATTTTCTTGGCCTGATCAGGAGAGTTGTTTAAATGATCATAAGTTATATACCTCAAAGGTGAGTCTTTGGGGAGTCGTTTAAGCAACCATAAATTTGTGTAAACTACTGATATAAGTCGTTTGAACGACTTGTGGAGTCATTTAAACGATTATGAATTTTTGTACACTACTAAAGTGAGTCTTTTAAACAAATTTAGGAAATCGTTTAAACGACCATGAATTATGTAAATTACCATAAGAAGGGTAAAATATTAACTTATGTGATTATACCGGTTTAACACGATACATATAATAATTGCCACAAAAGTAGTAAATATTGAAAACACATCATAGATGTGTTTTCATTGACATTACGTAGTAGCCGGTCGTCACAGCTTGGGCATTAAGTTAGTCCGTAAAAACGAAATTTGTGGCTCTAGTAGAGTGTATCGGAACCACGAAACCACATAATCTAACCAAACCAAACCAAACCACACTAGTTGGTTTGATTCGGTTTTGGTCAAATATGGTTTAGTTTTGATTTAAAAAATTAAAAAAAACTGACCAGTTGGTTCACATTTTTTTATATTGAACCAAACTAAACTTATATATTTCTATTTATTTATTTTATGTATATACACACACAAAATCCTATTCAGACCCAAGTTTTTTCCTTGTTCACCGTCTTGTGTCTGAATAGGGTCTTGTGTGTGTCTATATATATATATATATATATATATATATATATATATATATATATATATATATATATATAAGATTTAAATTGTTGAAGGACTTTTTTTTCTTCTTATTTGTGTTTATTTTGGAATGTTTTATTTATGATAATTTACTTTTAATATGTTATTTTCTAATGTTTGCATTTAATTCTAAATTAAAATATTAAAAATAATGTTGGTTAAGTTGATTACAAAGAATTTATATAAATCACAAAACTGAATTAAAACAAACTAACCGAGTTGTTTTGTTCGGTTGCAAGCCTTATTCGATTCAATTTGAAATTTTTTGAAACCAGGAATAATTTATGGTATTAATCAAAACCAAACCAAACCAAACCAAACCAAACCGTATCTGTATTCGTTATTCCCTTGGTGGGCTGACACTGACAGCTTGGGCATCAAGTTACTCGGTGAAAATGAAATTGTCATGGCCCCAAACTGTTGTTCAATTCCATTTCCCTCCACCTACCACCCAATTCATTCAATGAGAAAATGGAATCACTCTACTCTACTAGCTAGAGCCTAGAGACATTTGTTTTAATTATTGGTTAGGAAGCCGCCCCAACTGACTTTATTCTGGATATATTATTGACTGACCATGCCAAGGGAAATCATCCCATTCCCCCATGTATCAGGTAGACGGCAAAGACTTACACAAGCTCACTGTTCTATTGGGTAATGCTAGGGTCACTCTAATAGTACTTAATTTTGAGTATTAAATAATGTGGCATCTTATGTGTCATATTGTTAACATAACTTTTTAACTTATAGTGGAGCTCATAAAATGCCAAATAAGATGACACATTGAAAACCACATCATTTGGTGCACAAATTTGAGTGCTCATTGAGTGACTCTAGCATTACTCCTGCTCTATTACTTTTGTAGATTGCGTTTTCGACGACTATAATTACACTTACTTGCATGGGTCTCAAAAGAGATTGCAATGATAGAAACAAAACAAAACAAAACACAAGAATAGAGAGACATGAGATAGAATCAAATAATTAAATCAAAATAATTCTAGTATTATTGATTGCAAATTAATAAAGGAATAATTTAATCAAAAGAGTATAATTTCAGCCGCATAAATCATGCATTGATGAAGTAATTAGACATCTTTACAAAACAAATAAGCACGTAATCATAAGGAAAAGGGAAAAAATGAAAATTAAGTAATGAAAACGTGTTCTTATCTTGATCAAGTTAATCCATCGTAGTTAGATTAAAAAAAAAAAAGAACAAAACAAAGAAGTAGTAACATAAGAAATTGAAATTAGTGGTGGAAAAAGAGAAATAAATAGAAAGAAAGACAGTTGGATAATTAATTTGAGTAAATTTTCATCTACTAACAGTGTAAAATCTTTGTTACAGAAGCGACCCTTGGAACGTGTCACATGCCGATCATAATTTTTATTTTAACTTTTTTAGATTTTTGTTGGCTACATCATGTCATGTTTATAACATGAGTCCTGCACTTAATTAACCAACTGACCATCGAAAAAAATAATAATCCACAGGTTAAAAGTTGATCTCGGAGTGAGGAAGTGACTATAGTCCTTTTAAGAAGTTTCCATTTCTTTGACTGTATTTCCATTTCTTTTACTGTATTCCTAACCTAGCATTTTCTTTGAAAATTAATTTGTACAATTTTAATTGTTATTGTTAATTTGTTATGATTATTCTTTCCATAAGAAGCCATAGTATGTACGTTCGTACTCCCTAGTCTATGATCACCATTCACGAACATATGTATTTATCGCGGTTCATCGGTGTTAATATTTATGATGTTTGATACAAAAATTGAAGTAACACATGTATTTTATATTGTGGTTCACATATTTATATATCTCGATTCATTAATATTAACATTCATAATTTTAAATACAAAAATTAAAAAAAATATGTATTTTTTATCACGGTACTATATTTATATATTGTAATACAAAAATAAAATTAAAAAAAAAAAGGATTTGCACTGCGATGTACAAACATATGCACCGCGATTCAAAGGTATTAACGTAGTACAAAAATAAAAATTAAAGAAAATATGTATTTTGTATCACGGTATTATATTTATGTATTGCAGTATAAAAATAAAATTTGAAGAATAGGTTTTGTACCGCGATGTACAAACCTATGCACAACGATTCAAAGGGATTAACGTATTACAAAAATAAAGAATTGAAGAAAACATGTATTTGTATCGTGGTACTATATTTATATATCTCAGTACAAAAATAAAATTTGAAAAATAGGTTTTGTACTGCGATATACAAACATATACACCACGTCTTATTCTCATTAAACTTAACATAGTCTTTTTGTGTTTAACAGTGATTTTTTTTAATTAAAAAATAAGAAAAGATACTTAAGTGATTAAATACTTCAAAAAGTGTATCGGCCGCAATTTTGTCCTTTTTTTTGTGCAAGCCTTCTAACAGCACACTCCCTCAAGCCCAAAGGAATTCTTTCTTAAATGTTGAACCTGAAGAGCCTGGCTTTTGCCTGTCCTCAACCCAGTCTATACCGTCTGGGGCAAAGCCTAGCCCATCACCACCAACACGCCCAGGCTGCCTCCACCCTTCGGCAATAGGCCTTCCAATTGCCTACACACTCTCTCTCTGGCTTCAACCAAGGATGGTGGTAGGCTAGTCTTCCGGCCTTTTTTTTTTTTTGAGGTATTATTTATTTAGTAAATAAATATATTATAAATTAAAAAAAAGATTAAACATGAATAACTGTTAATCTACTTAATAACAGAAATTAAAAAATGTAACAAGCATAACAAAAATTTACTTTGAGTAAGCGAGATGAATCTATTTAATCGTCTTTTCTAGTTCGAAATGACAATAGGATTTTAACATTCTTCATAATTTGTTGAATCGACAATGAGCTAAATATTTGAACATGTGAAAGGTGAGTCGGTATATAAATTACTTTTCTCTGTATTATACTAATGTGTACTTGTGTAGTAGCTGAAAAAAATTATGTAATATTATATATATATATATATATATATATATATATATAAATCTTTAATAGAATTTATTTTAAAATAGTATAATATATCTTACAATTTGTAATATCCGATAAAGGAAGAATTAAAGTAAGATGCAACACATTTTGATTAGAACCTCCAATATTATACTATTAGGATGCAACATTTTTTATAACATAATTTATATAAGATTATTAAATTAAAGAAACAAACACCAAGAAATCATTTAGACATACTATTATTTTCATATGGACTAAATAATTTATAATACTTTAATACATCTCATTCAAAAGATTTCAACAAAATTATCCTGGAACAATATTATTTTCTTATGACGATTTTCAAAATGATAAATGAAAAAACTCACCCATTTGAAAAACACTAAAAGACATGCTATACATAAAACCTAGCTAATTAAATTCTCACCTCTGCCCCTAAGCCCCATGTGATGTAAGTTGTCTATTTTAACCTATTATATATAATCAATCCACCACCTCAACATCTAACCAAATTCAACACATGATGCCTAACAAATACGACCCTTCATTTAGAATCTTTCATATAAAATATTTCATCTTACGTCTATTCCTTCACTTCAAAATTTTATCTACCTAACCTTCAGTAATAAATCCTAAAAATCTCTTTCTCCAGATTAATCAAATCTTTTTAATTTTTCATTGAGTTGAAAATTGAGCCTCTATTATTTTTCTTTACCTTATATTTCGTTGTATAACTTTCAAAGTTTTTTTTGAAAAAAATATAGATTATCCCCATCCAATAATATCTCTATTTATCATTATTTTTATTATATATTAATATTATTTTAATATCTACTATTTGTAATTCATGGGCTAAAATTTAATTGTGGGTCGAACCCTAAATAAAATAATGACACTAAAATCCATGCATCTTCTCAATGGCTTAATTCAAAATTGTCAAATACAAAAAATAGGCCTAAAATAATTAGATTGACTCAAAACAAATATAATATTAATTAATACAAATTAATATTTTAACTAAAATTATGAGGGTATTACAATTATAATGAAAAGAAAAACAGAAAATTACAGGCTAGGACACATCATATCTTGTTATTGTTCTAGATTGAAGTCTTAAAACAAAAAAAAAACTTTAATCCCTAAGCTACAAACAACGCTCATGCAAAGCTCACTGGCGCTTCGTCTCACACTTCAATGACGACACATTATATCCCTCTCACACCATCAACGCCATAGTAAAATCTTATCCATCAATCACTATCTCGCTCGATTCAATCTCTATTGTTTTAAAATATCTAGTACAATTATCAAGGGAGAATCTTGTTTATATTACCCATCATGACAATTATCAAAGGAGAATCTTATTTATATTACCCCTCATGATCAGATAGTGATAATCAACGGTGTACATTTGAGATTGATAGTTGAATTTTTTTGGCGATCAAAACTTCGAATCTGATTCAATAGTCATAAAATTTTCATATCTATTAATTTTTTTTACACTTTTATAGATCTGTGTGGGTATTTGTTATTTAGTAAAAATACTACATTAATTTTTTGGCTACAAAAACTTTGAATCTGATTCATTAGTCATAAAAAATTGGGTTTAAAATGTTTAAAGCTTATTTGGTGACTGATTTTTTTTATTTTATTTTACGGATGATTAGTTGAAACATCCGCAAAGAATGTTGTGCTGAATATATATGTATGTGATGGAAAATAAAAGTCCAATAAGATATTGTGAATTGTGTTGAGAATACCAATAGTTTAAGTGTATTCAAAATTCCTAGAAATGTGTAAATATATTATTGTCAACTTATTCAAAAATATTAAATGTTTAGTATAAAAACAAAAGAAAAAGTAATAAAACAAAGTGTTTCAGCTTCCAATGCATGGCTGGATAATTCAGATTTGAGTTTCCATTTATGTTAAGTAGTTTAGGTGGAAAAAACACGATTGTTATATATATATATATATATATATATATATATATATATATATATATATATATATATATATATATATATATTGTGGGTCGGTCTATTTTTTAAAATTTCTAACTGCTAAAGTACTTTTTCTTTCAACCAGAAGAAGTCACTTTTAAGGGCAAAATGACTACGATACTCTTAATGAACCGAAGACGTGCTACGGAGCCATTTTTGCACTGCGATGAAACATTCTTTATATCACGATGAAACAATTTTTAAACCGTGATATATAAGTCTTAATTATCTAATCCAAATTTAAACTACGATGAAACACTTTTTACATCGCGATGAAACAATTTTTGAATCGTGATGAAACAATTTTTGAACCGTGATACATTAGTCTTAATTACCTAATCCAATTTTAAACCGTGATACATAAGTTTTAATTACCTAATCCAAATTTGCACCGCGATGAAACAATTTTTGCAACGCGATGAAACAATTTTTGAACCGCGATGAAACAAAAGGTCGATCCTCATTTCGTTGCGCAACAATGGTGATTTTCGAATTCAATGTATTTGACGGAGTTGTTTAAGGAGATGATGTCATTTTCATAATAATATTTTGAAAAATGGTCTTTTGCGGTTAAAAAAAAGAACGGTGGACTTTTGGGGTTACAAACTTTTTTTAAAAAAGGACCGGCCAGAAATTTACCCTTTTTTTGAAATAATTGCAGGCCGTTCAAAGTTTTTAATCGCTCAAGTCCTATATCTTTTTTAAAATCGGAAAAGAACATTTTTTTGGGCAAAAAGACTACGATACCCTTAATGAGCATGAGGCGTCCTACGAAAATGAATCGCAGTGCATTGATTACTAAATCACATTAAATTTTGCAACGCGATTCGTCAGTTTAATTGCATAGTCTATTTTTACACTGCAATACATCAATGTTTGAACCGCGATGCATCAATTTTATTGCATTAATTTTGCACTGCGATTCACCAATTTAATTGCCGAGTCTAGTTTTGCACCGCGATTCATCAGTTTAATTACCTAATTTATTTTTGCAACGTGATACATCAATGTTTGAACCTCGATAAATCAATATTTGCAACGCGATACATTAATCCGATATTTTTGCATCACGATACAAATTCATAAAGAACCAGACCACGTCCTTCACCTTTTTCTTCCATCTCCTCTGTCGTAAGCTCTCTTATTCCTCTTCCTTCTCTGCCTTCATCTCTATCCGAAAATTCTAACCCATCACAGATTCATTACAGTTTTGTATTTCATAAATCAAATAAACTATTTACTTGTCGGGGGCGTTGCCCCCTCGACCTGATCGGGCAGGTTGATCCCTATTTCGTTGCGCAACAATAATGATTTTGGAATCCAATGTGTTTGCCGGAGCTATTGAAGGAGATAATGACATTTTCGGAACAATATTTCGAAAAATGGACTTTTACGGTTGAAAAAAAAAGGTGGACTAGAGAGGCTACAAACTTTAGAAAAGGGATCCGCAAGAATTTTACCTTTTTTTTTAATTAATTGATGGTCGGTCCTCTTTCTTGAAATTGTAACCTCTCCACTACCCTTTTTTATCCAACCGCATAAGTCCACTTTTATAAAAATTTTCTATTAATGCTTGTCTTCCTCCACTCCGTCTCCCTCTTCGTGTTAGTCCCATGTAGATGTTCAAATAGGCTAGTGGGGGCGGGGTGAATAGCCTATGTTACTACTTTAAAGTTTATCTCACCATTCATTTAAGAGTTTGAGAGAAATGCCTTTTTGTGGTAAGCCAATCTGAAGGAGATACAAGTTTGCTGGTAGTACTGATCAGCATACTTGTTCCGCGCTGAGTAATGAACTCTACTAGAAGATTGTAAATAAACTGTATGTTACAAAGAGGTTTTGCAGTGAAAAGGTTCATGCAATACAATTATATCTTTATAAGGTTTAAGCAGCTGTACACGAATAGGATGTTTAGAACAACAACATACTTAACTTTTTTTTTTAAAAATGAATGACATATAAGTTACAAAATAGATAGTTTAGGAAAATCAAAACCTTTTAAGAACTGGAAAGAGAGATCATAGTTGAGTTTAAAAGATATATAATAATTGCAAATACAACAGAGGTTTATTCAAAGGAAAACATGCTTATTACATCAACTTAGACTCTCTAATCTAATAATCAACTTTCTTCCCCTATATTCTTTCCCCAGTCAAGAACTCGTCTTTCAGAGATTCTAGATCAAGTCAGGAATAGGTGGAGTTAAGTACATTAAACATGAGAAGATAATTTTATGGGTTGCTCAAATAATCAATATTTGAGCAACTAAGTGCTGAGTACTCGACTCTTCACGATGACCTATAATTACACAATCACCAGCCCTTGTAATAGAATGCACGTATGATTATATGAATGTAATGCAGACAGACCGTTTTTCCTCTTCCTTCGATATCTTTGGAGATCTATTTTCAACGGAATATAGTGTTCTTGATCTCTGAGGTACTGTAGAGACTGAGTTCTTTGAATGGATTCCAAGAGCTCAATTCAAGAAAGGGTTGACCAAGACATTGTTTTCCATCTTTATAGCATTTGCATATCACTCTTCTTCTCTTCTTGCTTGTCTTCCTTGTAATACACAGAAAGTGTTTTGCAATGGTCTGAATTTTCCATAATGACATCTGAGATAACTTGAGTGAAGATGTTGAAATCTTTGTGGTTCTCGCGCTATTACAATATTTCACTAACATCTGCTAGTTCTCTCTTATGTTCTCTTTTTTTCGCACTGTTTGAAGAAAGATGAATATATTTCTTTTATAGACGAAGATTAATAGATCCGTTGAGATTATCTTCAAATGATCTTGTATCCGTTAGAGAGGTTTCACTGTATAAGATTAAATATTATAGACTGTGGGATAAAGATATTCTGGAAGATATCTCACTGAGAAAGTTTGTCCAAAAGTCAGACTGAAAGGATGTGTCACTATTGAGTAGGTCTGACGGAGTAGTACACTAACATTTTGTCTTCCAATGAAGTAGATACATTTGAACTTGAAAACCAACTGTTCAGAGGAATATCTGTTGAATAAAATCCAACTCGATCTTGCAAGTCACATAGCTGTCAAGTCGCTTCTGAAAGTTGACTTTGTAGGAGAAGCTTAAGCATTTCGTCATTTCTGATCGTCTGCAACAATTCCATGTGCATGTTCAGTCCAAGATGAATCAAAGGTCTACTGGTTTGATGTTCCACTAAAGATTTAGTCTTCCAGTAGATAGGTCTGCTGGTCAACATAGTCGTGGGGGGAACAATCAACCTGTGGCAAGTCTGTTGAGGTCATGATGTGAGAGTAGGACTGAGACACAAACTCGCCTAGTCTAAGGCCTATGCAATGTTCAACAAGTTGTCACACTAACTGGTACATAGTCCTTTTAGTCACTTGTTAAACATGCAGTTAGAGCTGTCAGAACGGACCAACGGAGCGGACCAACCCGCGAGAATGACGGACCAGAAAAGCATTGGTCCAACCCAACCCACCTTGGGTTGCGGAGCGGGGCGGACCAACCCGCTAATTGAAATTATTTTGAGGAAGAGATCTGTTGTAACTGTAAGCTAAACTAAAATTTTCAATTAAAACCAAAAACCCAAATCCAGATACATCATACATTCAAATTTATCAAACAAAAAAGGGGGAAAGTTTATACACAGAAACATCTTAGATAAAATAAAGATCAATAAACACTTATTGATGAAAACCTTAAATCAGTCTCAAGAAATGAAGAAACCCAACAAAGAACTCACAGAAACGCATCATATTATTCTCGAAACAGAGAGATTGGGGAAAAAAGCCGATCGACAATGAGAGAGAGAGAGAGAGCTCAGCTCGATGATGGTCGGATGGTGGACTAAGAGGGCAAAGAACGACGATGGGCTGATGGCGGACTGAGAGAAAGAGACGGCAGGCCGGCAGCGATGGTGGACTGAGACGGAGAAGGAGAGAAATCAAATAATGGTTGACTTGAAGGAGAGAGAGACATCGAGAGGGAAGAAGAAACATCACACACGCCACTCGGAGTCTGGGAAAAAGAAAGAAAAGAATGGGGGAAATTGGGATTTGGGGGTGATTGGCATGTGGGAGACGGGAGTTACAGCTCACTGATATGAGTGGGTTGGGTGAGGTGAGGAGAGAGAGGGTGGGTGACCATGATATTAATGATATGGCAGGAAACAGAATGGTAGATTGGTAGGTAATAGCCTAATAGGGTTTGACTTTTTACTCCATTTCAAATATAATACACTAATTAGATTTGTGTTATAATTAAATTACAAATGTATATAATATATATATATATATATATATATATATATAAATAATAATAATAATAAATATCTAAAAATTGCGGACCAACCCGCCCCCGCCCCGCTTAACCCGCCACCCGCACGGGTCAAACCCAAAAAGCCCGCCTTTTGACGGGGGTAGTATTTTTAAAACCCAACCCGTCTTTTTAATATGGCGGGGCGGACCAACCCAACGGGTTTGACCCATTTTGACAGCTTTACATGCAGTAATGAGAACAAGTAAATCATAGTGTTCTGAAATATGAAAATGAGTAAGCATTGGTTCAGCATGCATATTCTAACACTTCGCCTTCCTTCAATTCTGCAAAGGGAATTCCCTGCTCTTCTTACGGTAAGTACTGCAATTGAATTAACAATTTCAACAATAGGAGTTCCCTTTTCTTGACTTGATGGGAATCGAAAACAAGAGAGTTTACACCAGGGGCAGAGATTTTGTCAAGGGCGTAGGTAGAGGACTCAATCCCATCCTTCTTGGCTTTCACGCTAGTCATGTTCAATCATTAAGAGTATCTTTGCCATTCCCCCCCCCCTCAATAGTGTACTTTAGCAGTTTTTAAAAAATATCCTGGACATTTTCGGTTAACATTTCACCACAGGGAACCGGCCCAAATTTCTTCATTTTTTTTTGGTGAAATTCTGGTCGGTCCTTTTGGAAAGTTTATAACCTCTCTAAACCCGTTTTTTTTTTCAATCGCTAAAGTCTATTTTCGAAATAAATGTTCCTAAAGTACCATCATCTCCTTCAACACCTCGGGCCAACACTTTGGATTCGAAAATTACGATTATTGCGCAGTGAAACATTGAGCGCAATGAAACAATGATCAACCTGTAATATATTTTTTTTATTCATTAAGTACGAAACCGTAATACATCTGTGCTGAGTTGAAGGATTTTTCAGTAGGGACGAAGACATATGAGGAGGAGGAGGAAGAGGAAGAAGAAGGTTTACGGCGAAGGAGAACGAAGAATAAGGCTTACGATGGAGGAAAGGGAAGAAGAATGCAGAAGGAAATAAAGGTCTGATTCATTATGATTTTGCAGCGCGATGCAATAATTTTTGTAGAGCGATGCAACATCTTTTGTAGCGGTATGCAAAATTTGATTAGGTAATTAAAATTAATGCAGGGCGATGAAAAAATCGGTTAGGTAATTAAACTGATGCATCACGGTGAAAACAATGATGCAATTTAAATTGATGCAGTGCGATGCATTTGAGTGATCGAGTGATCCGTAGCACTCTTTAGGCTCATTAAGGGTATCGTAGTTTTTTTGCTTTTAAAGGTGATTTTTTTTTTCAATTAAATAAACGTAATGTACTATAACGATTGAAAACTTATCAAAATGAATCGACCCGAATTTAGTCGTTTACTTTGTGTGGTGAAGCCTTCCTCTAAACCAGTCCCAACAACACTTTGTTTTCAATACATCAAGGGTAGTTTAGTAAAGTCTTTGTTTACCGGTGTTGTATTAAGTACATATGCTTAATATTTGTCTTATAAGTTATAAATATGGATATAATTCCATTAATTATAGATCGAATGACAGTTTTTATCAATAAAGTTCTATTTCTTCAGCCGAGTTGAGCTAGTGTTCTGTGATTATTTCTTTTTGCCTATTCGCGAATGACAATTGCTCAAGTTGCTACTACATATTTACGAGCAACAATCGCATTTATTTGGTTAAAATAAGTACTTACACTTCAAAATAAAATGTCTTGAGCAGTGAAGGAATTAACAAGAAGAAACCTTCAAGGTAAAACAATCATAATATAAAAAAAATGATGTGTACATAAATATTTTTTTTTACAAATATCTCTTATAAATGTACGTATTAAGCATGTGATGAGTTAAAGAGTGACATCATATTATAAGTCCTATGTGTTATCAAACTAATCTACTTACCACCTAAATTTGGGTTTAAAAAGGTGTACACAACTTGTATATCAAAATTATAAGAACATCTACGGTGGTTTTGTTCTTCCAAATTGTTTTTACTGTCACATAATCCATTTTAATAACACACCGTACCCTCTAAGAATATATATTCATAATGGAGGTTTTCTTCCACTTTGTTCCTTAGAGTGTCCTCATTGTTAAAATTTACATCCACTTCTTATACAATTTATTAATTGGGTCCCACTGCAACCTATACATTTTTATCTTTTTACCCACTTAAGAATATATCTTCCCATTGTATAATATTCTTACACATCTTCTTACATAAAAAATATTAAATTTAATATCATACCAATAAATACAAAATCCAACCCCACCCCCTCCCCACACACACACAAAATAATAATTGTGTCAGTTCCCCCCCTCCCCCCCACTCAGCCGCCCCCCTCCCCCTCACAGCTTTATTCCCGAGACAAACTTCCTATTTAGAAAGCGAAGCTCTCTTTCTCTCTCCTAATTGGCACCTAGTGGCCACTTACTACACTTTCCAAGACATAAGAATTGCTCCTAAACTTACAATGGGGATGCTCTTATGGGTTCCACTTTACATTTACATTTATTTTAATATATTTAATCAACTCGTAAATAGTTTTAAAATATATTGCTTAGTTACTTTGTATATACACAAATAAATACTTTGTTTAAACAACTTTTAAATAAATTTATTATAATTAATTTAAATCAATATATTGCCATTGAAGCAGCTTTAAAAAAATTATAATGGTTCTATTTTCTAAATAAAAAAATTCAAACATAAAAGGCTATGTTTTAAAAAAAGAAAAAAGAAAAAAAACCGCAAAGAAAGAGAGAGAAGGGGATTTTGGGCCTAGGATTTAAGAGTAGCTCTTGTGAAATTAAGACTGATTAATTATCGATATCCAATGCGTGTCTACTATCTACTGTCTAATACCAACCCAAAATAAATAAATAAAATAAAAAACAGAACGGTCTACCTAATCAAGCAATTTCTTCTTCTTTGCCAATTAAAGTGTTAGGAAATTAATATCAACCAAACCACCCTCCTTACTTCAATCTTTAAATCCTAGTCGTCCTTTTGATACTAGCATTGCCTACTTTTGTAATTGAAGACAAAGGTAGGCCAATCATGTTGTCCTTGTCCAGGCAAGCACTGTGCCGTCTGTTTTCATACAAGGAGATTGAAAAGGCAACCAAATACTTTGATGATGCAAATGTCATTGGGAAAGGGGGAGAAGGAGAGGTATACAAGGGCATAATTCCTGATGGCCGGAACAAGATTTTTGTTGCTGTGAAGCGTCTAAAATCCAATTCCTCCAGTGAGTTTAAAAAAGAAATTGACATGCTTTCCAACCTTCATCATGCTAATCTTGTCTCTCTCATTGGGTATTGCCAGCAACACAACTCTGTTAGAGCGAATATTATCCCTTAATATTTGGTATATATCTTTTGTATAGATTAGTCAATGTTGTATTCTTGGTAGGATTGTATTGTTATGGTTAGTTCCTTAAATCATGGAAGTGATTGGGTAGATTTGAATCCCTTCCTTCTTGATTGTATTGTGATCGGGTAGGATGTATTTATGGGAGAAAAGAGGAATGAGAAAGGGAGGAGATTCTGAATATTTTACATGGTATCACGAGAGGTCTAGGGCCACAGTTTTCTTCCGCTGCGCCACCCTCCGTGTCCACTGCCGTCTTCTACTTTAGCTTCTTCTTTTTTTGTTTCTTCCGATCTTCGGGTCTCTCTCTTCCTCTCTTCCATATGTCGACATCTCGTTCTCTTCATCCGGCTATGGCTGTCACCAATATCAAGAATAATATCACTTTTGTTCTTGAACTCGAGAACGTCCAATAAGCGACATGGGCCGAGGTCTTTAAAGTCCACGCTCGATCCCTCCAGGTCCTCCATCACATTATTCCCTCGGCCAAAGGGACGAGGAAGGAGCCAACCACTGATGAGGAAATCGAATTGTACTCCACCCTTGATGGCAAAGTCCTCGGCTGGATTTACGGAACCATCTCTTCTGATCTACTCAACACAATTTTGGAACCTGAGCAAACTGCGATGGACACATGGAATACCTTGAAGGACATCTTCGAGGATAATAAGAACTCTCGTACGGTTGGTCTCGAGCAGGAATTCACATCCACTCGCATGGAGAATTTTTCCTCCGCCTCGGCATACTGTCAACACCTGAAGCAACTTTCCGACCAACCGAAAAATGTTGGATCTCCTGTGAGCAATGATCGATGTTTCATCAAGTCCTTCGGATGGTGGCGGGTCAAGCTAACGGAAGAGGGGTACAAGAATGGGGCCGTAATGGGTCACATGGTGGCCTCTCCATGCAATTCTTCGTCAAAGCAATCCTCTCCCAAGTTTCATCAAGCTCGGGTTTGTTATGGACTACGCCTTACGCTTACCACGGGAATCATGGCATAATTGCTCTGGGACTCTATTCCAATTAAAGGTTATGGGACTCGCCGCCACGCCTCACATGTTCTTCATGTACTCTCACGCCCTAAATAATCAAAAATTTGAGCATAACATGGCAAGAATGCTTGGTAATGGTAACTCTATTCCAATTAAAGGTTATGGGCATCATCTCCTTTTATCCCTCTCATCCTCAATCTTTAGTCTTAAAATGTTCTTCATGCTCCGCAAATAATCAAAAATTTAGTGCTCAGACGTATTCACAACCGATATGATGGAAGTTTGACTTTCTTGATGACTCATCTCTCGGTTTTTCAATTTGGTTTTTCCTTTAGCCCGCAAATCTTGGATGTTTAGTTTGTTTCCCTTCTTGTCTTTTTGCACTTATATCAAAACTCAATTTGAACGTAACATTAAAACGTTTCAATGTGATAATGGTCGTGAGTTTGATAATAAGGATTTTTGGGAGTTTTGTAATCTTCATGGTCTTGATTTTCGGTTATCTTGCCCATATACCTCTCCTCAAAATGGCAAAGCCGAGCGTAAGATTCGTACGATAAATAATATGGTTTGTACGTTGTTAACTCATGGCTCCCTTCCGCCATCGTTTTGGCACCATGCAGTTCAACTAACATCTTATATCTTGAACATTCTTCCAAACTCGTCTCTTCAATTTCTTTCTCCACTTCAAGTTCTTTATTGCAAACCTCCTCTATTCTCCCACCTTCGTGTTTTTGGTTGCTTGTGTTATCCCTTGATACCGTCTCCTTCCATCAACAAACTTCAGGCCCGTTCATCCTCGTGTGTGTTTCTCGGCTACCCTCCTAACCATAGGGGGTACAAGTGTTATGATCTCCAATCCCAAAAAATAATCATTTGTAGACAAGTCATTTTTGATGAATCTAAATTCCCGTTTAGCTACATACATAAATCCTCGCCTACTGCATATGATTTTTTGGATGATGGGCTATCCCCCTACATATTGGATCATCTCTCTTCTTCGGTTCTTCCTACTGGGACGGACCTGCAGCCTCCTTTGGCTCAACCCACGGCTGTTCTGCCCCCTTCGCCACCTGCCTCTGGGTAGGCCCATGACTCTTCTCCAACTACTGCGTCTCCCTCTCCTGTTCGGCCTCTGTCTAGTCCCACGCCCTCCAGTCCGCCTGTTGTCACTCGTGGGCCTGTTACCCGTAGCCAGATGGGTATTTTCAAACCCAAGCGTTCCTTCAATTTGCATGTGTCTGTGTCCAAATCTCCTCTCCCATCCAATCCTATTACTGCTCTTCATGACCTAAATTGGAAAATGGCTATGCATGATGAATATAATGCTCTTATTGATAATAGGACGTGGGAGTTGGTGCCCCGTCCACCTCAGGCTAATGTTATTCGTTGCATGTGGTTATTTTCTCATAAAGACAGGGCGGATGGTTCGTTCGACCGGCATAAAGCCCGTCTTGTTTGTGATGGGAAGACACAACGAGTGGGTATTGATTGTGGAGATACTTTTAGTCCTGTGGTCAAACCAGCGACAATCCGTACTGTGTTGAGCCTTGCAGTTTCTGAAATGGCCATTGCGTCGGCCTTGATGTAAAAATGCTTTTTACATGGCGATCTTCATGAGACTGTGTACATGCACCAACCCGTCGGATTTCGGAGTAAGGAATTCCCAGATCATGTTTGTTTGCCCAAGAAATCATTGTATGGGTTAAAACAAGCTCCTAGGGCGTGGTCTACGCGGTTTTCTACCTATGTCTCCACATTGGGATTCTCTCAAAGTCGCACTGATCATTCTTTGTTTGTGTACCGGGCTAATGGAGATATGGCTTATCTTTTAGTCTATGTCGACGACATTGTGTTAACAGCTTCATCCTCGGCATTGTGTGAGACTATTATCTCTTCTTTTAGTTCGGAATTTGCAATAAAGGACCTGGGTTCCCTTAGTTACTTTCTTGGCTTAGCTGTTACTCACCATAATGGAGGCTTATTCTTATCTCAGCGGAAATATGCCATGGAAATAATTGCGTGTGCGGGTATGACCAATTGTAAACCCTCGGCTACGCCGGTTGATACCAAGGCCAAGTTGAGTGCTCACTCAAGTGCTCCATATGCTGATCCGTCTCTGTATCGCAGCTTAGCAGGTGCCTTGCAATATCTTACATTCACACGCCCCGACATCAGTTATGTTGTGCAGCAAGTTTGTCTATTCATGCACGATCCTCGGGATGCTCATATGCAGGCATTGAAGCGTATAATCCGATATGTTCAGGGGACGGCTCATCATGGGTTGGGCATCTATCCGTCCTCCACTTCCTCGCTTGTGTCATTTACGGATGCGGATTGGGCCGGCTGTCCGGATACCAGGCGCTCCACATCCGGGTATTGCGTATTCTTGGGTGACAATTTAATTTCATGGTCCGCTAAACGTCAGCCCACCATTTCTCGGTCTAGTGCCAAAGCCGAGTATCGAGGTGTGGCAAATGTTGTTTCAGAATCCTGTTGGCTTCGGAATTTGCTTAGGGAACTTCATTGTCCTATTGGTCGAGCAACTCTGGTTTACTGTGATAACATCAGTGCGATTTACTTATCAGGTAATCTGGTTCAACATCAACGTACTAAGCATATTGAAATGGACATTCACTTTGTCCGTGAGAAAGTTGCTCGGGGAGAAGTTCGGGTTCGTCATGTTCCTTCCCGCCATCAGTTAGCTGACATCTTTACGAAAGGACTTCCATTGGTTTTATTCGAAGACTTTCGGGACAATTTAAATGTTCGTCTCCCTCCAGCTTCGTCTACGGGGGAGTGTTAGAGCGAATATTATCCCTTAATATTTGGTATATATCTTTTGTATAGATTAGTCAATGTTGTATTCTTGGTAGGATTGTATTGTTATGGTTAGTTCCTTAAATCATGGAAGTGATTGGGTAGATTTGAATCCCTTCCTTCTTGATTGTATTGTGATCGGGTAGGATGTATTTATGGGAGAAAAGAGGAATGAGAAAGGGAGGAGATTCTGAATATTTTACAAACTCAACCATATTGGTTTACGAGTTGATGCCCAATGGAAGCCTACATGACAAACTTTTCAAACAAGTTGGTGGTTGTTCTCTATCTTGGGACCAACGACTAAACATATGTATTGGTGCTGCGCATGGGTTAGAGTACCTTCATACTGGCACCTCTAACGAATCCAAAATCATTCACCGGGATGTGAAGCCCGCCAACATTTTATTAGATAATAATTTGGCTGCTAAGATTTCGGAATTTGGGTTGTCTAGGTGGGGCCCTGCAAACCAGACACGTTCTGAAGTTAGCACCGCCGTGAAGGGCACTGTTGGGCATTTTGCTCCTGAATATTTAAAGACTGGCCAGATTACCACAAGGGTAGATGTATACGCCTTTGGTATGGTATTGTTTGAAGTGCTGTGCAGGAAAAAACCGTGGGAGCGGTTGCGTGATGATAGCAACACGGAGGATCAAAGTATAGGTCAATGGGCCTACGGGAACATAGATAAATTTCTTGCAGGGGCAATATTCTCGCAAAGCTGTTTAGAGGTGTTTATTGATATTGCAGAGAAATGTGTGAATTTAGATCCATCACAACGCCCTAGTATGACCAAAGTGGTGTCAGTGCTAGAGGATGCACTCAAATTACAGAAACGCGATTTACAAGCTGGGAAATCTGCCATGTTTCAGAAGTATTCAAAGCCTGGCATCATATATGGAAGTAGTAAATCAACCATGTTCGGAAAGACACCCAGACAGAATTCTAGAAGTAACAAAGCAACCGAGCATGAAAATGTTTTGCAACAAGATGATATTGGAACAACTGAATCAACCAAGTCCATAGAGACCTCACGAGAGAGGGCTTTTGGAAGTAATTACCAGCCAACCAAGAGGGATGGGACTTTGCAAGAGAGCAATATTCGAAGTACTGAATCAAGCAAGTTCAGAAAGACTTCTAAAGAAATGAAACCAAAGGTAGAAACTCGAGCTTGTAAGTCTCTTCCGATGAGTCAAAATGTCGAAATCCAAGAAGATGTTGCTAGTTGTGGTGAAGCAGCCATTACAGGTAGTAGAAATTCAAAAGCAGGAAGCTCTTCTCCTCCTGGAAGTAGTTTGCCTGCTAGTACTGAAGGGAAAGTTGTTTTGTATTCTTCAATGCAAACTAATACAGATTCTCACAAAATACGATTATATTTGAACATATACAAGGTGGATATAGAAGAAAGGAACCCCACAAAGGACGAGGGATATGAATTGGAACTACGCCGTTTCTTTTCAAAAACGCAAAGGCAGTATTGTTTGCCGCGCCACAATTATTTATAGGAGGAGAGCATGTTGGAGGAGCTTTGGAGGTTGATCAACTTTACTGTTCAGGAGCTCTGAAGCAACTTTTGTCATTAGTATACTAAGTTCGAAGCCTCTCAGTCAAGGATGCATACCAAAAAAGGAAAACCAATTTCCCATGAGAACAAGGCTGATATAGTGATATATATATATATATATATATATATATATATATATATATATATATATAAGGGTGTGTGAGTTTTTCCTAGTTTAGATGTGTAGTATTGCTCCACATCAAGCACAAGCCATTCACTCTCATTGCATAAGGAAGGATATACAGAGATTCTACACAGCAACCAAGATCCCATTCGTTGATGTTTGGAGATGAATTCCAGCTTATTCAAGCTCCTGTATTCCAGCTTCTGTTTATGTTAGTAACTTGGTTTCTGTTGTTAAGTTATGTTGTTAAGTTTGTTATTTAGTTGGGGGTACAAATGTAATTACAATACAAAGTCTGTTAGGGAGATACTTACTCAGTGTTTAAAACAGTTGTGGAGGTATTTGAGTGTAAGAAGAGGTAATACAATCAATGGAGAAAATCCCCCCTTTCCAAAACTCTCTCAAAGTTAACATGGTATCAGAGCCTTCGATCTAGGTTCGTTTAATTCCAATTCAATCATTTCACCGATTGAATTTACTTTGAATCATACCAGTTCGATTTCGATTTGAGATCCTCTGGAATAATTTCAAATTTCGATTGGATCAAATCTTGTTTTCATTGTGATTATGGAGGAGCCATGGAGAACAACAGTGGCGAACAATCCACCAGTGGTGATAATCAACAACCAACACATAACAATGCTGGAACAAGAACTAATTCCAATTCCACCTCAATGGAAATTCCGATTGACTCCAATATGCATCCGTTATTTCTGCACAACAACGACCATCCAGGGTTGGTGCTGATCTCCACCAAGCTTACTCGAAGCGATAACTACAGTTCATGGTCCAGGTCAATGCTAATCTCTTTATCTGCTAAGAATAAGTCCTCCCTCATCAATGGTAATTTCCCAGTTCCTGACACAAATTCTGTGTTCTTTCCCTTATGGGCTAGGGCAAATGACATGGTAATTTCATGGCTGTTTAATGTAGTTTCAAAAGAAATAAGGAATAGCTTACGTTTCATTTCCATCTGCATATGTGGTTTGGACTGAATTAAAGGAAAGATATGCCACCATAGACGGCCATAGGATCTTCCAACTAGAGAAAGACTTACACAAACTAGAGCAGGGAGATGGCTCTGTAGAGTCCTATTACCATAAGATGAAGGGACTGTGGGATGAAAGTACAACATTGGACACAGTCACTGCTTGTTCTTGTCGTGCTTGCAATTGTGGAGCAGTTGCAGCACAACACACAAGGGAGCAAAGAAAGAAGTTAATGCAGTTTCTAATGGGTCTACAAGATAGCTATGCAAATATAAGGGGTCAGATTTTAAGAATGAAACCACTACCTAGCTTTGGTGAAGCCTATTACATGGTAAGGCAAGAGGAATCCCTGATAATAGGCCATGTTTATGAATTGAATGTCATAGCAGCAAATACTTATAAGGATCACACAAAAGGGGATAACAAAACAACTGGGAATTATATAAATAACAACAATACAGTTGGGTATGTAAGGGCTCCATTTAAGAAGGGCATTTATTGCAATTACTACAATAAGGAAGGTCATACTAAGGCTGAGTGCTACAAACTCCATGGGTTTCCAGTAGGGCATCCTGGACATTCTAATGATACAACCAAACAATACAAGGGCAATCACAGCAGTGGGATGCAGAAATTCTCAAATTGTGGTAATGGGGGCCATGGACCTAAGGTGATGCAGGTTCAGAGTGCACAAGAAGAAGAGAAACCTACACAAATAGAAATGGAATATCTCAAGGCTCAGCTTAATAAAGTCATGACCATGCTGAAGGGGAGAGATCACCCAGAAGATCACCTTGCAGCTTTTGCATCTACCTCCTCCAACACACACTTTTCAGGTATAAAATCTTCCACTTGCTGCTATAATAAGTTTGTTGAATCTGTTCACAATATTGATGCCACTACCTGGGTAGTAGATTCAGGGGCCACAGACCACATTTGTATTTCTGTTCAATTCATGCACTCTGTTGTTGAGTTATCTAAGCACATCATGTTATCTCTTCCTAATGGCAATCATGCCATTGTCACTCACAAAGGTTTTGTTCATTTGACACCCATACTCACACTCCATGATGTTCTTCTAGTTCCCACCTTTAAATTCAATCTCCTCTCAGTCTCCAAATTGTTCTCTCAAAATCAATACACTGTTGCATTTACTAAGAACAAATGCACTTTCCAGGACCAATGGTAGAAGATCATAACCACTTGTGATCTTCAAGGAGGATTGTTTATGTTACATGGGCAATGCTCTTATCACAGTGCTTCTGGCCTTAATCTTGTTGGCAATGTTGCTGAAGTTCCTAGCAAACAATCATTTGAACTTTGGCACAGAAGATCAGGGCATACATCTCTACATACTTTAAAGAAAATACCTCAGTTGTCTTCTGTTTTTCTTTCCAAGGTAATGAACTTTGATTGTATTTCCTTTTGTTCTGAATCTCCTATTGCTAAACAACATAAACTCTCATTTTCTGTTAGTGATTCTCATAGTAATGCTTGTTTTGATCTCATTCACTGTGACCTTTGGGTTCCATATAGAGTTTCAACTATGAATGGTTGTAGATACTTTCTCACCATTGTTGATGATTACTTAAGGTGTGTATGGACTTTTCTGCTTTCCACTAATTAGTATCATGTCTTTAAGCTATTACAAAACTTCGTTGCTTATGTGCATACCCAATTTCAGACAAACATTAAAGCCTTTAGAACTGATCATGGTACTGAGTTCTTTAATAAAGAAGTAGTCCCTTTCCTTCTAAGCCTTGGCATTACACATCAATCATCCTGTCCAATCACACCTCAACAAAATGGTATTGTGGAAAGAAAACATAGAAACCTTCTTGAAATGACCAGAGCCTAAAGATTTCAAGCAGGCCTTCCTAAATATTTCTAGGGTCACTGCTTATTGACTGCCACCTACTTGTTAAATAGACTCCCTACCAGTGCCACTTCTTTCCAAATTCCATTTGAACTCTTTTTCCACACTAAAGTTAATTACTCTCATCTGAAGGCATTTGGCTGCCTATGCTATGCTTCAGTTCATAACCCAGACAAACTAGAACCTAAGGCCATCAAATCCATATTCCTTGGTTACCCTCCTGGTCACAAAGGGTATCTCCTTTTACAACTTCAGTACCAAATCTACATTCATTAGCAGACATGTCATCTTCCATGAACATATTTTTCCCTTTACATCTCAGCCTTCTCCTGCCTCTCCACCATCTGTTACTTCACCTGTACCTTGGCCCAATGATGATCCTAGCCCTTCTTTCTCCTTTTCATCTCATGCACCCTTTATTTCCCCATCACCTACATCTCCTACTTTCTTATCTGATGCACCATCTCCTTCACCTTCTCCTCTTCGGCTCTTCCTCCATCTCCTGCACCCTTTATTTCCCCATCACCTACACCTCATACTTTTTCATCTGATGCACCATCTCCTTCACATTCTCCTCTTCCTCCTCCTTCACCTCCTTCTCCTCCTCCTCTTAGGTAGTCTACTAGACCTAAATTTCCGTATGTTTTGCTTAAGGACTTTGATGTTCCTTCCCTTCATAAAATCCATTCCAATCCTCACACTTCATTCATTAATGCTTTAGCTAGTCATGTAGAACCTGCTTCCTATACACAGGTAGTGAAACACCAACATTGGGTTGATGCAATGAATGCAGAATTAGTAGCATTGGAGGCTAATAATACTTGGCAGGTTGTGCCCCTACCTTCTGGCAAAAAGCCTGTTGGTTGTAAGTGGGTTTACAAGGTTAAGTTTCTTGCAGATGGCAGTATAGAGAGATATAAGGCCAAACTAGTTGCAAAAGGGTATACTCTATCTAAGGGTATTGACTACCAGGAGACCTTTTCCCCTGTAGCTAAGATGGTATCTGTATGAATTTTCCTTGCCCTTGCTGCTGCCAAAAACTGGGAGGTTCATCAATTGGATGTCAATAATGCCTTCCTCCATGGGGATTTGGAGGAAGAAGTGTATATGTCCATGCCACCAGGTTATTCTGTTGGTCAGTCTTCTAGTTTGGTGTGTAAACTTCAGAAGTCTTTATAAGGACTTAAGCAGGCCTCCAGGCAATGGTTTGCCAAGCTCACTGAAGCTCTTCTTCAGACATGTTTTGTTCAGTTTCATGCTGACTACTCAATGTTCACTCTGACCAAGGGTTCTTCTTTCATAGTCATGTTAGTTTATGTGGATGACATTATTGTCACATGGAATGATCTCGCTGCTATTGAATCTGTTAAACACTTTCTGAATGCCAAGTTTAGTACCAAGAATCTGGGTCCAATCAAGTATTATTTAGGCATTGAGGTCTCCAGATCATCTTAGGGATTTCATCCGTGTCAAAGAAAATATGCACTTGACTTGATTGCTGCTGCATGTTTACAGGATGCCAAATGTCTTTCTATCCCTTTAGACCCCAATGAAAAACTATTGTCTTCTGCAGGCACCCCTTTGTCTGATCCTAGCCTTTATAGACAACTGGTTGGTAAGCTTCTTTATCTCACCATTACCAGACTTGATGTAACCTTTACAGCCCATGTTCTGAGCCAGTTTGTCCACAAACCTACCACAGTCCACCTCAGGTCTTTATTCAGAGTTTTGAGATATATCAAGACTTCTCCTGGACTTGGCTAATTTTTCTCTTCTACAAATGATCTTAGGCTCAGAGCTTATTATGACAGTGACTGTTGGGCAATCCGAACGATAGGAAGTCTGTCACTAGGTATTGCCTCATGTTAGGTACTTCCTTACTATCCTGGATGTCCAAGAAGCAAAGATGTTATCAAGTAGGTCTTCACCGAAGCGTACGGCTTTAGCTGCAGTTAGTAGTGAGGTTCTTTGGCTCCATGCTGTTCTCAAAGATCTGCAAGTCCATATTCCTCTTCCAGTTCCAGTTTATTGCGACAGTTCTGCTGCCATTGCTATTGCTTCTAATCCTGTGTACCATGCCAGGACAAAGCACATTGAATTGGACTGCTACTTTGTCCGGGAAAAGGTCCAGCATGGTCTTCTCAAGCCTTTGTATATTCCTTCTAAATTGCAAATGGCAGACATCTTTACCAAGTCTTTGGGTAAAGTTCCTCATTGTTTCCTTTTATCCAAGTTGAAAGTGTTTGTTTTGCCCCCACTTACAGCTTGTAGGAGGGGTATTGACAATAGTATTGCTCCACATCGAAGCATAAGCCATTCACTCTCATTGCATAAGGAAGGATATACAGAGATTCTACACAGCAACCAAGATCTCATTCGTTGATGTTTGGAGATGAATTCCAGCTTATTCAAGCTCCTGTATTCCAGCTTTTGTTTTTGTTAGTAACTTGGTTTCTGTTGTTAAGTTATGTTGTTAAGTTTGTTATTTAGTTGGGGCTACAAATGTAATTACAAAACAAAGTCTGTTAGGGAGATACTTACTTAGTGTTTAAAACAGTTGTGGATGTATTTGAGTGTAAGAAGAGATAATACAATCAATGGAGAAAATCCCCCCTTTCTAAAACTCTCTCAAAGTTAACAAAAGCACTTCCATCAGCTTCTTGAGATACCGGAGCTATCTCTCCATCTTCCTGTCACTTTGTATTCTCCCATTCTCTGTATAGATATCTTTGATGTTCTTTATTTATATCCCCAGTTTATGAATAATACTATAATCTTGGGCAATCTAAACTCTCTCTCTATATATTCTTACATGGTATCAGAGCCATGAAAGGCTCTCGCCATAACTGAAACACCCACTTCCAACCTCCTCAACCCAGCCGGCCACTTCAGCCGCTATTTCATCTTCTCCAGCCATCATCATCATCTCCAATCAAAGCTCCGCCGGCTTCCTTCTCTGCGATATGCCTCGCAGATCCAGCAAACCAGGTCGTCTTACCTCTTCCTCTCTTCATTTTAAAACAAATAAATATATTATTAATATGGATGAATATTCAATGTTATTACCTTCTTCCGCTTCAGTTTCTTCAGCTCCTTATTGGTATGTTGAGGTTCTTTTTGATCAAATCTATTCCCTTAGAAAACTCCCTCAACAATCTTTAATTCATTACTTTTCTGAAGCAAAATATCTTTCTTTTGCATTAGCTATGACTGGAAATCCTATGATCTGAATATGAGCTTATAGATTGTATTGTTGATGAGCTTGATCCACTCTACAATAGCTTCGTTAAGTACTATCATTTCACACAGCCTAAACTTACGGTGGATTTCCTCCTCAGTCACCTTCTCGTTATGGAACAATGACAAATAGAGTTAACTTTTGCTTCAAGTTCATTGTTGACCTCATCTCCTTCCACCATATTCTTCACTCTTCTTCCCCTCAAATGGATAATCATGGTATAGATGTTTTTATAACAACTCCATGTAATATCCCTAATTTTGATAATATTCTGTTTAATTAGAATAATTATTTTGGGCTCATATTAGTTTAATTATCTTGGACCGATATTTGTGGTTGGACCAAAATTTGAAAGGAATTAATGTTTGGGCCTATTAATGAATCAACAATGAGCCATTTAATTTTAGTACCCAATTGAATTATTTATTTGTGATTGGGTTTGAGCCCAATTGATGGTCCATTTGATAATAATAATAATGATAATAATAATAAACAAATCAGTTAATTATATTAATAAACGCATTAGTTAATATCGCAGTAAGTGGGGGCAATGGAGAGGCCGGAAATTTACTGCCGTGAAGAAGGTAAACGGCCGGAGTTTTTACACTGCATTCATGGAGGAGCTCAAGAGTCGTTTTTTTCGTGACTATTTAAGGGAGGCTAATTTTCGCCTTGAGTAAATCAATCGCATCGATAATTACAGAGAGGAGAGAGCGTGAGAGGGAGCACCAAAGGAATTGTCGGAGAAGTCTCGAGTCGAAGAAACCGGTGACGCTTTATATTTCCGGCGGACGAGATCGATTTGCAGTTGAGGTATTACGTTGACCTTTGTTGATTTTCTTCCTGAAATTGTAAAAGTTTTATAGTAAGCTAGGAGATTTAGTGGACTTTTTTGTGCGCCGGTGAACTTGTCGAAAAAAAAAAAAGAAGAAGAGACGAAGAAGAAGGTTTTGGCTGTTGTAGAGGCAGAAGAGTTTGCGCCGGAGAAAAGGAAATAAAGAAAAGAATGAAGAAGAGAGAGGGGGCCGGAGAAAAGGAAATAAAGAAAAGAATGAAGAAGAGAGAGGGGTCGCTGGTTATGTTTAAAAAAAAAGAAAAGAAATGGAGAAAAGGTGAGGACATGGGTGAGGGGACGGGTTATAGGGGGAGGGGTATAGGTTGTGCAGTAGGTAGTCTTATCTAGAATAATAAAAAAAAAATTAAAAATAAGGGTGGAAGTGTGGAGGTGATGAGTAGACGGGTGGAATATAAAAAAAAAGAGGGTTTGACTTTTGTGTTTGGGAGGAAATAATAATAAATAAAAATAAAAGACAAACAAAATACATAGTTTAATTATTTAAAGGTTTTTTGTTATTTAAATATAATAATTTTGATTATTGAAATTTAGATTTGAGCTGAAACGGGTTGCCGCTTATTTGGAAAAAGTCGATTCCGAAGTTTCGTTTTGAGGTAAGGGATTATACCTCTTGTAGTCTCTATTTTTGTTTATCCTCCGTTAGACTTCCAATTTATTTATTGACATCGATATTCTTTTAAAACGTACGCCGACTTGGGTCGGTAATTGATTTGAATTCCGTCGATTTCACTTCTTCGAAAATCATAAATTGATTCACGTTTGACTTCATTTAATTATTGAATTTCATGTTAGTTATTCTTCATACATGAAATATATGATTGTTGCGATGCAAAATATTGTAATGCATAATTTTTGTGATGCATGACCCTTGTAGTAAAATTTGACTATCGTTTCCTTGAAACTCTACCATGATCATTTAAATGATTTTTATGACTATCGAATGCCACAAAAAAATGTGAGCATAATTATTGAATGATCGAACTTATCGAATACCACCTAGCTAGTGGTATATGGTTATCCGGATATACCAAATATGATCAAATTATCGATACTCTTCGGAGTAATTATTGATCTGCTTATCGATACTCTTCGGAGTAAATATTTAAAAATTGTTTTATGATCATGGGATTCTGTGAGTAATTTACTGTCTCCAATCGGTATGGGACGATTGGTGACGGTTGATCACTCGAGTCGTTTTATTGTTGAATGTTCATTTTCACTTCCTTTTTATTTTGAATTGAAATTTTGATAAATTGCTTCCGCTTATCGATACTTAAATCGTAAACTTTGAATATTGAAATTTATTCCTCTTTGATTTATTCTGGTCAACTCCTCCTTAGTAACCGGAGGGGTTGTATATGATCTTGCTGAGCATTGTTCGCTCACCCTTTCTTTTTCAAATTCTCCTTCTTCAGGTAATGAATAGGAATTATGGGAAGACTTAACTCGGACAAACCATGATGACGGTTCCGAGAGATTTTGGATCTAGACATTATTTAAATAAAGGATGACTTATTAAGAATAATTTACTTTTATTTAGCATCAAGTTTGTAGTAAAGTTTATTGGGTTATTTGACTTTATTTGAAGATGATTTAAGGTTTATTTATTTTGAGTTGGGAATAATTATGACTTTAAGATGTTATTGTAAGTGACGTGGTCAAATTGTGGGACCGCGGTGTCGGTACCGAGTTTGGGGCGTTATGGTACGGTAGCTCGAGCTTAGTTTTGATCCGGATGGTTTTAGGATTTGGAAACTACTAGAATTAAGAATTGATAGTAGTATTAGGATTACGCTTTTGTTATTGGCTACCCTATAACATTAAGTTATGATTGTAGCGTTAAGTTTATGAATATGTGTGTTAGCCTTACTATCAAATTTACTCCCTTGAGATTTAAGTATATAGGTAATTATGAGGTGACATGATTGGAAAAAAAAAAATGTTGTCACCATCGTTTTATGTGCAAGGGAATGATGAAGTTTATGTTTTGAACTTGAGACATGATATTTGGGAAATCATTAATTGGTATATGTGTGCCCCTTAAAATTTGATTTATGGCTTGATCTCTTTGGGTATTGATGTGTCGATCTCAATAAGAAAATAAACAGTCAATTTTTGGTTGTCGCAATTGAATGACAAATGTTGGGTTAGGTCATAAACGTATGTCATGAGCTTTTGTCGTAATTTTGGAATTCGATAAATTTAGTGTAATTTATGAGCCTAATTTAGTTATATAGTGGAGATACTCATTTATTTAATTTATCGATTATTGGCTTCTATGGCGGCCTCTAGATGTCATATTAGAGAATGTTGATGAATGAGACATTAATGGACAAATTGGATCTAGAATTGGAGAGCTCGAGTAAGCACCTCTCGGAAATGATTGAATTTTAAAGTCAAAGAGATATAATTATATTCTTTTAAGGAAATTATTTTATTACGTGTCACTTTTGAATTATGTCTTGGTTTGATGCGCACAAGGTATATATATTTGAGGTTGAGAATTAATAGAGGAGCCTTGTCCTACTATGTTATGTTATGTGTGGAGAAAATGCACCATTCTTATTTAGCAAGTGTTAGAAAACAAAGTTGATTTCCTATTAAGTATCGTACAATCTCGTTACCCATGCATACTTAGGTGACCATGACGTGGTGGGGGATGTCATGTCTTTTGTAATGATTAAGCTTTTATTAATTCTAGTGTTTCACATTCGATAATGTTTGTCACACTTGCATGGATTATAAATTATTAATTCAAAAATTTGGAAGTTCATCCTGTTATAGACACTTTGACTATGGGTCCATTTTAATAACCTTAGTAATTGGATATTGGCCTTTAAGTTTGAGGGTAGAGAGAGGCCTACTGGTTTGGTTCATTTAGGCCTTGAGGATTTTGAAGTAAATTTTGGGTATGATAATTGGTTGTTTACTTTTAGGACAAAATCAAGACACTTGAGTTTCTAGTAGTGACTTTCGAATACCCTTGCTACAATTAAGGATTTAATGAATTGGGTATTTAAAGAGTTTTTGTTTTACTGTTGTATGATTGTGCTCATCGTGGATAACTTGGTCTACTCCAAGTTTTGGAAGAAGCTTGAACAGACATCTAAGAACATCATTTTGGTTTTTATTAAGGAAATATCGAGGAGATAACCTGGTTACATGGGGAGTCAATTGTGGATTATTTTATTGACTATGGGCTACTGATCTTGATAGTTGATAGTATTGTAAGACTACCACCCTAAGTTATCCTCTGAGATTTGGAATAACTTATTTTGCCTTTAGAATGAATTGAGTTTGAGTACACCTTATGCTATAATATTTTGAGGTACCCATGTTTTACATAGTTGTATTATGTGCATTTGAAGTTATTTTGGTGTGACAAGGATTTGTTTAATAAAAGGTCTTACTGACGAGCCTATGTTAATTTATTCGGGTATTTTAGTTTAGTTAGATATGCTACACAAACAAGGAGTTTATTTCGATGGGATATAAAAACATTATTGTCAAGAGTATTGGTGGAGAGTTTAGGTTATTATTTGGTGGAAACTCAAAGTTTGACGCGTTTAGTGGATATCTCTTGATAGTAATGGGTGACGTTGAGCGTTCGCGTTGTGACATGTTTGGAAATAGAACCGATGTATGCCAAATTTAAGAAGTGCGAATTTTGGTGGAGAAGGTAGTTTTCGGGGCACATAGTATCATAGGATGGAACCTCGTGGACCCGGCTAAGATTGAGACGGTGGTAAATTGGGAGCGACCAACAACCTGTCACCGCCACCGGTTAGAAGTTTCGGGTGGCCGGGTTGGCCGGTTATTATCGCCGATTTGTGGAGGGGTTCTCAAAGATAGCAGTACCTTTATCTAAATTGACCCAAAAGAACGTTAAGTTTGTATGACTAAATTGACCCAAAGATTGCGTTTTTGAGTTAGTTTGTATGGACAGATGATTGTGAGTAGTTTTCGGCTCGATCCTTACACCATACGTTAAAGGATCGGAAGGGTTGGTATCATAGTGATCCTTATCACTAAAATGATTCGTTAGGATGCAAAATGACAAGGTAATTGCTTATGCTTCCCATCACAACTCAAGAACTATGAGAAGAACTATCCAACCCATGATTTGGAGTTGGCAAAATGACAAGGTGGTGTTTGCTTTGAAAATTTGGAGGCATTCCCGATCAAGAACTATGTGAGATTTATACTATCACCCATGAAAAAGAGTTAAACAAGTATATATTCAACAAAAAGGTTAAACATGCGGCAAAGGTGGTTGGAACTACTATAAGATTATGATTGTACGATACTATATCACCACAGGGAAGGCCAACGCGTGGGTCGATGCGTTGAGTCGGAAGAACCAAGGAAGCTTGGCCATGATCACTAAGGAAAGAAGAATTTTAGGCGACCTAGAATCCTTGGGAATTGAAGTCAAGGTTCCAGGCGATAGGGGACTTTTGGCGGCAATGAGTGTGTAACCATCTTTGTTAGAAAGACTTAAGGCAGATTTGACAGGCTGTGGACCCAAGGTTGATGAAAGTCTCGAAAGAGCTCGAAGAGGGTCGTCATTCGATTTGGGTTAGTAGTGATGGGATTCTACGTTTTGGATCCAGAGTTTGTGTTCCCTCAGACCCAGAATTGAAAAGGGAAATTTTGGAGGAAGCACATAGCTCGAGGTTCGCGGTACACCCTGGTAGTACTAAGATGTACCGGGATGTGCGTGATACCTTCTGGTGGGACAACATGAAAAGGGAGATCACGGAGTTCGTCTCCAAGTGTTTGGTATGTCAGCAAGTGAAGATCGAGCATCAGAAGCCGGGAGGGTTTTTGCAATCATTACCGGTTCCCAAGTGGAAGTGGGAACATATCACCATGGATTTTGTGATCGGATTACCTAGGACTTTGAAGGGTCACAATGCTATATGGGTTATTGTGAATCGATTAACCAAGTCTGCACATTTTCTAGCTTTTCGGGTTACAGATTCTTTAGAGAAGTTGGTCAGGTTGTATGTTAACGAGATTGTCAGATTGCATGGGGTTCTAGTTTCGATTGTGTCAGATCGTGATGCAAGGTTCACCTCTAAGTTGTGGGCTAGTTTGCAGAAGGCGTTAGGTACAAAGTTGAGCATGAGTACGGCTTTTCATCCACAAAGATGGTCGGTCGAGCGGACCATACAGACACTGGAGGACATGTTGCGGACGTGTGCTTTGGATTTGCAGGGCAGTTGGGATGATCACCGTTGGTGGAATTCACGTACAACAATAGTTATCACGCGAGTATTGGCATGGCACCGTACGAGGCTTTGTATGGGCGGAAAGTGTCGATCACCTATCTGTTGGGATGAAGTGGGTGAAAGGAAGCTTACGGGACCCGAGTTAGTACAAGCTACATCGGAAAAGGTGCAGTTGATTAGAAAGCGACTTCTTATGGCCAGCGCAGTAGTCGTCCGACAACCGCCGCGCGACTTGAATTGAGCGAGGGATCACGTGTTCCTAAAGATTTCGCTGCAAGGGAGTTATGAGGTTTGGTATTAAGGGTAAGCCGAGCCCGAGATTTGTTGGACCGTTTGAAATACTTGACGGGTGGGAGAAGTCGCCTATCGACTTGCTCTACCACCTACACTCTCCGGAGTTCACAATGTGTTCCATGTGTCGATGCTAAGAAAGTACATGTCAGACCCTAGTCACGTGATCGCGTATGAACCCTTGCAACTCGGAGAAGATTTGAGTTATGATGAACAACCTGTCCGAATTGTGGATCGGAAGGACCGTGTTCGAGGAGGCGCACTTATTCCTTATGTAAAAGTTCGATGGAGTAACCATACCGAAAGGGAAGCCACATGGGAGCTCGAGGAAGAGGTGAGGGAGAAATATCCCGAGCTATTTGTTTGACCAGTACGTCCAAGTTTAGAGGACTAAACTTATTTTAAGGGGTGAGAGTGTAATATCCCTAATTTTGATAATATTCTCGTTTAATTAGAATAATTATTTTGGGCTCATATTAGTTTAATTATCTTGGGCCGATATTTGTGGTTGGACCAAAATTTGAAAGGAATTAATGTTTGGGCCTATTAATGAATCAACAATGAGCCATTTAATTTTAGTACCCAATTGAATTATTTATTTGTGATTGGGTTTGAGCCCAATTGATGGTCCATTTGATAATAATAATAATAATAATAAACAAATATTAATTATATTAATAAACGCATTAGTTAATATCGCAGTAAAGTGGGGCAATGGAGAGGCCGGAAATTTACTGCCGTGAAGAAGGGCCGGAGTTTTTACACTGCATTCATGGAGGAGCTCAAGAGTCGTTTTTTTGTGACTATTTAAGGGAGGCTAATTTTCGCCTTGATTCGATCCTTCATGCCCTTAGGAAAAGAAAAAAATGTAAAGATGACGTGTAACCTTTGAAAAATAATGAAGAAAAAAAAATTTCGCCTTCAAGAAATCAATCGCATCGATAATTACAGAGAGGAGAGCTGTGAGGGGGAGCACCAAAGGAATTGTCGGAGAAGTCTCGAGTCGAAGAAACCGGTGACGCTTTATATTTCCGGCGACGAGATTGATTTGTTGAGGTATTACGTTGACCTTTGTTGATTTTCTTCCTCGAAATTGTAAAAGTTTTATAGTAAGCTAGGAGATTTGGTGGACTTTTTTGTGCGCCGTGAGGTGACTTGTCGAAAAAAAAAAAAAAAAGAAGAGAGACGAAGAAGAAGGTTTTGGCGTTGTAGAGGCGTAAGAGTTTGCGGAGAAAAGGAAATAAAGAAAAGAATGAAGAAGAGAAGGGGGAAAGAAATAAAGAAAAGAATGAAGAAGAGAGGGGGTCGCGGTTATGTTTTAAAAAAAAAGAAATGGAGAAAAGGTGAGGACATGGGTGAGGGACGGGTTATAGGGGAGGGTATAGGTTGTGCAGAGGTAGTCTTATCTAGAATAATAAAAAAAAATTAAAAATAAGGGTGGAAGTGTGGAGGTGATGAGTAGACGGGTGGAATATAAAAAAAAAGAGGGTTTGACTTTTGTGTTTGGGAGGAAATAATAATAAATAAAAATAAAAGACAAACAAAATACATAGTTTAATTATTTAAAGGTTTTTTGTTATTTAAATATAATAATTTTGATTATTGAAATTTAGATTTGAGCTGAAACGAAACGGTTGCCGCTTATTTGGAAAAAAGTCGATTCAGAAGTTTCGTTTTGAGGTAAGGGATTATACCTCTTGTAGTCTCTATTTTTGTTTATCCTCCGTTAGACTTCCAATTTATTTATTGACATCGATATTCTTTTAAACGTCGCCGACTTGGGTCGGTAATTGATTTGAATTCGTCCGATTTCACTTCTTCGAAAATCATAAATTGATTCACGTTTGACTTCATTTAATTATTGAATTTCATGTTAGTTATTCTTCATACATGAAATATATGATTGTTGCGATGCAAAATATTGTAATGCATAATTTTTGTGATGCATGACCCTTGTAGTAAAATTTGACTATCGTTTCCTTGAAACTCTACCATGATCATTTAAATGATTTTTATGACTATCGAATGCCACAAAAAAATGTGAGCATAATTATTGAATGATCGAACTTATCGAATACCACCTAGAATACCACCTAGTGGTATATGGTTATCCGGATATACCAAATATGATCAAATTATCGATACTCTTCTGAGTAATTATTGATACGCTTATCGATACTCTTGAGTAAATATTTAAAAATTGTTTTATGATCATGAGATTACGTGAGTAATTTCTTGTCTCCAATCGGTATGGGGCGATTGGTGACTCGCACTCGAGTCGTTTTATTGTTGAATGTTCATTTTCACTTGCTTTTTATTTTGAATTGAAATTTTGATAAATTGCTTCATTTTATCGCTTATCGATACTTAAATCGTAAACTTTGAATATTGAAATTTATTCCTCTTTGATTTATTACGTCAACTCCTCCTTAGTAACCCGAAGGGTTGTATATTAGAGTGAGAGCAAGGTTTTTAAAAAGGACCGAACAAAGAATCGGACAGAGACCAATGAAAATTGGACCGAACCAATTTTGGTTTGGTCTTGGTCCATAATTTTTTAAGAACCGAATAATTGGTCTGGTCCCGGTTTTTGGTTTTTAAATTTTGGTTCTAGAACCGGACCGGACCAATATATATATATTTATTTATTGATATTTTTTTACCTACAAAATAAAACCCTAGTTTGAAAAAATATAAATACTTTTTTGTGTAATGTATATGCACTATGCGGCGACTTCCCCGCTTCCTCCTCAAATTCAATAGGCGAAGAGTGAAGACTCAATCGACTTCGAAAGAAGACTCAATCGACAAGACTCCCTAAATCGCGGGCCGGTTCCTTGGCCCGTCGGCTACTGCCAATTCCTTTAAATCGGCGGTACTACTTGACTCGCGTCTTTCTCTCTCCCTTTTCGCGTCTCCTCTTTCGGTCTTTCGTGTCTCTCTCGGCTCTCGGAATCTCGGATCCGTCATCTTCCAATTTCCATCCTTGTAAATCCACCGGCCACCGCCACCGCACTAGTTTGTAAATCAATCATCAGCCCTTCGAGTACAGGTACCAAACCCTCTCTCTCTCTCTCTCTCACTCACACACACACACACACACAAGCTCCCTGCTCCTCGGCTGCTTGGGATTTGTTAAATCATCTTTTTATTTGACATTTGATGTTAGTGAATTTGTTTGGTCAAGAATCACATGATTCTTGACCCAACGAGACATGCATACAAAATCTTGTTATAGGGTTGATTAAGGCCTAAAGAAAATGGAAAATCGATTCGGAGGTTTTTTTTTTCTTGGTTACATGATTCGGCGACGGCAATATAGGGGAATATTTGAAGGGTTAAGTGTAAAATTATAACATAACATAAACAATAGTTTAGATAAGTTGCTTTCTCCCGTGCTTTCGTTACAAAACAAAAACTTCCCTAGAAGGCGAGCCTATAAAGCTTTGTAGGAAAAAGAAACTATATTGGAGGTCATCTTTGTTGACAGGATTGCTAGCATTTAGCAATTGTTGTTTCTTATTTCTTGTGAATTTTGTAAGATTCCTCTTGGTCATTTTATATTTCTTAAAATAAAGATTCGGTTTACGGTTTATTATCATGTTTGACAAGATTATAGGCTAAATAATTTGAAGTCTCCCCTTTGATACGATTTTAAGTTTCTTGTTTACCCTTTTGGTTAATTCTTAATTTCCATCGATAAAAGATTTAAGTTATTGCTCCTCATCAAGTTAACTCTTCCTCGGTTTATTCCAAGTTAGGGTCGTCATAAAATCAAATATTATGATCAATGGGCTTAGCTTGACCCAAGCTACCAGTATACTGGTTTGAGGTCGAGCTTGGGAGCGATAACGAGCTCGAGTTTGAGTAAACCAAGCTCATGATTCGGGGTTGAAATAAGATCATTTAGCTAGATTCAATCGGATCGTTACGATGTATTGTACTCAAAATACAATTTGTAGGTGTAACTCGAAATGCTAAATTTCTCACTATTGGTTTCATTTAGTATTATTATTATTATAGTTGGAGTTGGGGTAGATGGGACTGGGACTTGAGGGAGTAGGTGGGGAAAGTGTAGGTACTTTGTGCTTTAATCGAAGGTTGTTTCCAAAAAACATGTTTGATTTTGAATGTACTTTTATGTTTGATTTTGAGTTTGTTTATGTATTTTTATTGAAGTTTGTTTAATCTTTTTATAAAGTTTAAGTCTTTAAAATTTCATTATATTTGTATAAAAAGTTAAAAAGTAAAGAAATCATAGAATTGGTTTGGTCCTCGGTTCTCGAACGCTTACGTGTCTTGAATTCTCGGTTGGACCGGACCAATGTATGTATTGGTTCTCACACCTATTGGGTTGGTTCCTGTTCTAAATTTTTGAGAACTGGACGGACTATTGTCCGTTCGGTTTTCAATTTTTCCAAAAAATGGACCAACCCGACCAAGCTCACCCTATTGGTTTTCATTTTTTCCAAAAAAATGGACCAACCGGATTGTTCCAAGCTCACCCCTTTCTTTTTCAAATTCTCCTTCTTCGATCTTTGCGAGAGCATAGAATGTTCGCCATTTCTTTTTCAAATTCTCCTTCCGGGAATGAATAGGAATTATGGGAAGACTTAACTTCGGACAAACCATGATGGCGGTTCAGAGAGATTTTGGATCTAGACATTATTTAAATAAAGGATGACTTATTAAGAATAATTTACTTTTATTTAGCATCAAGTTTGTAGTAAAGTTTATTGGGTTATTTGACTTTATTTGAAGATGATTTAAGGTTTATTTATTTTGAGTTGGGAATAATTATGACTTTAAGATGTTATTGTAAGTGACGTGGTCAAATTGTGGGACCGCGGTGTCGGTACCGAGTTTGGGGCGTTACAGAATGGTATCAGGCTTAGGTTTCAGATTCGGATGGTTTTAAGGATTTGGAAACTACTAGAATTAAGAATTGATAGTAGTATTAGGATTACGCTTTTGTTATTGGCTACCCTATAACATTAAGTTATGATTGTAGCGTTAAGTTTATGAATATGTGTGTTAGCCTTACTATCAAATTTACTCCCTTGAGATTTAAGTATATAGGTAATTATGAGGTGACATGATTGGAAAAAAAAAAAAAAACGTTGTCACCATCGTTTTATGTGCAAGGGAATGATGAAGTTTATGTTTTGAACTTGAGACATGATATTTGGGAAATCATTAATTGGTATATGTGTGCCCCTTAAAATTTAATTTATGGCTTGATCTCTTTGGGTATTGATGTGTCGATCTCAATAAGAAAATAAACAGTCAATTTTTGGTTGTCGCAATTGAATGACAAATGTTGGGTTAGGTCATAAAACGTAGGTAGACATAAACGTATGTCATGAGCTTTTGTCGCAATTCTGGAATTCGATAAATTTAGTGTAATTTATGAGCCTAATTTAGTTATATAGTGGAGATGCTCATTTATTTAATTTATCGATTATTGGCTTCTATGGCGGCCTCTAGATGTCATATTAGAGAATGTTGATGAATGAGACATTAATGGACAAATGGATCTAGATTGGAGAGCTCGAGTAAGCACCTCTCTAAATGATTGAATTTTAAAGTCAAAGAGATATAATTATATTCTTTAAGGAAATTATTTTATTACGTGTCACTTTTGAATTATGTCTTGGTTTGATGCGCACAAGGTATATATATTTTGAGGTTGAATTAATGTAGAGCCTGTCCTACTATGTTATGTTATGTGTGGAGAAAATGCACCAAATTAGAAAACAAAGTTGATTTCCTATTAAGTATCGTACAATCTCGTTACCCATGCATACTTAGGTGACCATGACGTGGTGGGGGATGTCATGTCTTTTGTAATGATTAAGCTTTTATTAATTCTAGTGTTTCACATTCGATAATGTTTGTCACACTTGCATGGATTATAAATTATTAATTCAAAAATTTGGAAGTTGATCTGTTATAGACACTTTGACTATGGGTCCATTTTAATAACCTTAGTAATTGGATATTGACCTTTAAGTTTGAGGAGTAGAGAGGCCCTCTTGGTTTGGTTCATTTAGGCCTTGAGGATTTTGAAGTAAATTTTGGGTATGATAATTGGTTGTTTACTTTTAGGACAAAATCAAGACACTTGAGTTTCTAGTAGTGACTTTCGAATACCACTTGCTACAATTAAGGATTTAATGAATTGGGTATTTAAAGAGTTTTTGTTTTTCTTGTTGTATGATTGTGCTCATCGTGGATAACTTGGTCTACTCAAGTTTTGGAAGAAGCTTGAGCAGACATCTAAGAACATCATTTTGGTTTTATTAAGGAAATATCGAGGAGATAACTGGTTTACATGGGGAGTCAATTGTGGATTATTTTATTGACTATGGACTCTTGATCTTGATAGTTGATAGTATTGTAAGACTACCACCCTAAGTTATCCTCGAGATTTGGAATAACTTATTTTGCCTTTAGAATGAATTGAGTTTGAGTACACCTTATGCTATAATATTTTGAGGTACCCATGTTTACATAGTTGTATTATGTGCATTTGAAGTTATTTATGTGTGACAGGATTTGTTTAATAAAAGGTCTTCTTGACGAGCCTATGTTAATTTATTCGGGTATTTTAGTTTAGTTAGATATGCTACACAAACAAGGAGTTTATTTCGATGGGATATAAAACATTATTGTCAAAATATTGGTGGAGAGTTTAGGTTATTATTTGGTGGAAGTTTGGCGTTTTCGTTTAATGGATATCTCTTGATAGTAATGGGTGGCGTTGGCGTTGGCGTTGTGACATGTTTGGAAATAGAACCGATGTATGCCAAATTTAAGAAGTGCGAATTTTGGCTGGAAAAGGTAGTTTTCTTGGGCACATAGTATCATAGGATGGAACCTCTGTGGACCCGGCTAAGATTGAGGCAGTGGTAAATTGGGAGCGACCAACAGCATGTTTGAAGTTAGAAGTTTCTGGGGTTGGCCGGTTATTATCGCCGATTTGTGGAGGGTTCTCAAAGATAACGACCCCTAAATTGACGTTAAGTTTGTATGAATGAGGAGATGATTGTGAGGCTAGTTTTCGGAGTTAAAGGATCGATTGGTATCGGCTCAGATCTTACCTTATCATCACAGGTCGGAAGGGTTAGATTATCTATAGTGATGCATCACTAAAATGATTAGGCTGCGTCTTGATGCAAAATGACAAGGTAATTGCTTATGCTTCCCGACAACTCAAGAACTATGAGAAGAACTATCAACCCATGATTTGGAGTTGGCGGCGTGGTGTTTGCTTTGAAAATTTGGAGGCATTATACGTATGGGGAGAAGTGTGAGATTTATCCACGACCATAAAAGTCTTAAGTATATATTCACACAAAAAGAGTTAAACATCGGCGGCGAGGTGGTTGGAACTACTTAAGGATTATGATTGTGCGATACTATATCACCTGGGAAGGCCAGTCGTGGTATCGGTTGAGTCGGAAGAACCAAGGAAGCTTGGCGCCATGATCACTAAGGAAAGAATTTTAGGCGACCTAGAATCCTTGGGAATTGAAGTCGGGGTTCAGCGATAGGGGACTTTGGCGGCAATGAGTGTGTAACCATCTTTGTTAGAAAGACTTAAGGCGGGGCAATTTGTGGACCCAAGGTTGATGAAAGTCTCGAAAGAAGAAGAGGTGGTCATTGATTTCAGGGTTAGTAGTGATGGGATTCTACGTTTTGGATCGAGTTTGTGTTCCCTCGGACCCAGGAAAGGGAAATTTTGGAGGAAGCACATAGCTCGAGGTTCGGTACACCACTGGTAGTACTAAGATGTGCAGGGATGTGCGTGATACCTTCGGTGGGACAACATGAAAGGGATCACGGAGTTAGTCTCCAAGTGTTTGGTATGTCGGCAAGTGAAGATCGAGCATCGAGGCCGGGAGGGTTTTGCAATCATTACGGTTTGAAAGTGGAAGTGGGAACATATCACCATGGACTTTGTGATCGGTTACCTAGGACTTTGAAGGGTCACGATGCTATATGGGTTATTGAATCGATTAACCAAGTGCGCACATTTTCTAGCTTTTAGGTTCTGATTCTTTAGAGAAGTTGGTGGGGTTGTATGTTAGCGAGATTGTCGGATTACGTGGGGTTCTAGTTTCGATGTGTCGGATCGTGATGCAAGGTTCACCTAAAGTTGTGGGCTAGTTTGCGAGGCGTTGGGAGTACAAAGTTGAGCATAGTCACGGCTTTTCATCCACAAGCGGATGGTCGATCGAGCGGAGGACCATACAGAGCCTTAGAG
>CM028379.1:122259938-122310306 GCA_013146195.2 Codonopsis lanceolata | reverse complement strand
CCGAGGACTTTCTTGAGTTAGAGGGACGGACCTGCCTGAGTATTTTGTTGGAATTCCATTAGCGAGGACGAAGCCCTTTTGAGGATGGTCGGAATGACGACCAAGAAATTTGAGGGGTTGAACGTGCGATGCGAGGTCCCGGAGTATATTCAGTATCCTGGATGGTCGATGCACGAGGGTAACAAGTTTCAGCTGGACTGCCCTCAATGCAAAGACAAAACATTCGACCTTGAAGGCTGTGGAAGTATACACCATTGCTTCCTCGCTTTTGTCCGCTTTTTTATTTTCTTATTCTCGACAGATCCGTACTCGCTCTAACTTATTCCTTCATTGTTTAAGATATGATCGACATAGACTCGAATCCTACGGGCAAGTCGTGCCGCGAGACCAATGGGTGGCTCGTCGAAAATTTTTGAAAGACGCAAAGGCCGATCCTAGAAGTCTTACCCATCGCCAACCTGACGAGTGGGATCGGGTCTCGGCCGCCTACAACGGCTCGCCGAGCACCTGCCAGATCAATCCCTCGAGGAAGAAGCAAACCCCGGCCCCAGCCTAAGAAGATTCCCGAGCCGTCCTGCTCCTTCCCGCCTCACCCCCGCCCCTCCCAAAAGAAAAAGGCTAAGATTGAGGATGCTTCCGTGGAGGAAGAGCAAAGTGTGGAGGAAGGGTCTCTGTCCGCCGAGAAAAAGCCGGCGGTAAGGTCGTTGTGTCTTCATCGCCGAAGAGACAGTCCCGCGGCTCGTGGATGATTTTGTGCCCCACCACCCGAGCCGCTGGGATCAAGCTCGCTAAAGACTTTGCAGATATCCCCGCTTCTACAAAATTTTGACGCTCGCCGGGATTTCTATATGGCCCCGGGCAGTGGCGGGTTGCTCGAGCTACTGGCAATGGAGGTTGCCACCTCGCTTCCCGGCTGAAGCCACGATTCCATTGCTATGCGCGAGCGAGGTAAACTCTTCTCGCTTTTTTTCCTTTGCTTTTTCATACCGGATGTGCTTGTTATTAATACACATGAGCTTTGCTTTTTGTGTGTCCTCGCTGACCACTGCCGACCGCCTCGCAATCGGCTCGAAGTCAAGACTCGAGCTCAGCCGATCAAGATGAGATCGAGCTTCTACAAGGTCGTGGCCTCCCGAGAACATGCCAAGGGAAAAGCCCGCCCAGTCCTCGCCAAGATGGCTCGCTTTGAATGAAGAAAAGATTTGGCCGAGGCTCGCTAGTTGCAGAGAAGAGGGCCGGTGTAGCGGAAGAAAAGGCCAAGCAGACGAGGCGACCGCCCAGTTGAGCGAGAATTAGCCGAGCCGAGGCTAAGGTCGCTGGCTTAAGGACAAGTCGAGAGGCGGCGTCGCAACTTTCGAATCCTTCAAGGACCGGAAGTTTTCAACAAGGAGATCGCCCTTTATTATGAACGAAGAGTTGGGCGCCCATACGCTCAGCGGATGAGCCTCGACACTATTATCGAGCGTGGTCCAAAATTTATCGGCAAGGCCGCCGAAGGCCATGAGATGATTCTTCCCGGCCAAGACGAGCCGGAGATGTTGCATGAGAAGGATGCCAAATACAACTCGAGGAACGGGTGCCACCCACCCTCGGGTCTCACGATCTACGCCCTCGACGGCGTCGTGGAACGGGCGGTAGTGGACTTTGACCCCGAGTGAAATTGAGGCAATTCATGGGTGAGGCGAACACTCCAACCGTGCTCGAGTTTGAACCGCATCAGTCACCACGAACATGGCCCTCCCCGCCACGCGAGGCCAAAGTCGTCAATCTTCCCGAGTAGCTGTTTATTCTTCCTCGCCGCCGAGTAGTACCAGTGCATGCTGCCTAAATTCAAAACAATTTTTGTTTTTTCCTTAACAATTTTTGTTTGTTGTTATCTATCCTGGTCGTTTTTCAGTTTGAGAAAATTTATGCGAGCTTTTTGAATGTATTTCAATTTTTGTATACTTGTTTTTATTTTTGCTTTATTTCTAGCTGTTCTCGCATACCGAGGACAATCAAAGATTAGTATATTTGCTATATATACTTTGGATAGTCGTCTTTCTCTTCGGTAATGATCCTCAGAACTCTCCCACCTCTGTACGAGGATGGGAATGAGTACTTGACTCATTTATCACTCTTGATGGCCTTCCTCATGCTCCGAGGATAAGGTCTTTCTCCCATCTCCGTGCGAGGATGGGAATGAGCACTTGGCTCATTTATCATTTTTTATGGCCTTCCTCGTGTACCGAGGATGAGGTCTTTCTCCCATCTCCGTGCGAGGATGTGAATGAGCACTTGGCTTATTTATCATTTTTGATGGCCTTCCTCGCGTACCGAGGGTAGGTCCTATTCCATCTCTGTTCGAGAATGAGAACAAGTAAGATCACTTGTTTTTAGGAAAAAGACTTGTCATTCATTAAACTTGTGATCTTTACAAAAGTTACATTAACGATAATACGCCTTGAGATGATCTGCATGCCAAGGATTCTTAAAAGGTGTACCGTCTAGCTCGGCCAACCTGTAGGTTCCTTCTTTCACAATGCTAGCTATTCTGAATGGACCCTCCCAATTTGGAGACAACTTATTTCTTCCCATCTTTCTGCATGTTGCTTCAATTTTTCTTAAGACCAAGTCTCCAACTAGGAAAGCTCTTAATTTTACTCTTTTGTCGTGGTGAATCTTTGTGAGCTTTTTGTAATTGATCATCCTGAGTCGGGCCTCTAGTCGTCTTTCTTCAAGGTTATCCAGATCGAGCTGTCTGGATAAGTCATTCTGTTGTTGATCGAAGAAGGTAACCCGAATGGTGGGAAGAGCTAACTCAACTGGTGCCATTGCTTCCGAGCCATATGTTAGTGCAAACGGGGTTTCACCAGTAGATCCCCGTACTGATGTTCTGATTCCCCATAGAACAATTGGTAGATGCTCTAACCAGTTTCCCTTTTTCTCATCTAAATTCCGCTTTAAGGCGTGCATGATCTTCTTGTTTCCTGCCTCTGCCTGACCATTGCTCTGTGGGTGAGCTACCGAGGACATCATGTGTTTAACATTCAGTCTGTCACAATTTGCTGTAAATTTTTTGGAAAATTGAGTGCCATGGTCGGAGACGATCATCCGAGGGAGTCCAAAACGACAGAAGATTTGTTCGTAGGTAAATCTGATCGCTTGATCCTCGGTTATGCTAGCGAGTGGCTTTGCCTCTATCCACTTGGTGAAATTGTCGACGGCCACAATCACATACTCGCACCCATGTTTTGCTCTAGGAAAGGGACCAATAAGGTCGATTCCCCACATATCAAAGGGCCATGCTGCGACTACTGGGGTTTGCAAGACCGAGGGTAGTCGCGGGATGTTCGCATATCTTTGGCATTTGTCACACTTCTTTACATATTCCGCTGCGTCTCTTCTCATGCTCGGCCAATAATAGCCATGAAAGTTCATCTTGTCCGACAGGGTCCTCGAACCGGGGTGTCCACCACACTCGCCTTCATGCACTTCGGCCAACAGATCGTTTACTGTCTCTGGTCATATGCATCGAAGGAGAGGTTTGGTATTTGATCGCTTGTACATCATACCTCCAACAACCGAGTATCTGCACGCTTGGTTTCTGATTATTTGGGCTTCACTTCTCCCTTCTGGTAAAGTGCCCTGTTCAATGTAGTCCTTTATGTCGTCGATCCAACATCTTGGAGTTTCAACGACGACCATAATTTCCTCGTAGCTGATAGCTGGGATTTTGAGGAACATAAGTTCAATGTTAGGAGGAACCTCCTCGGCTTCCGAGGATGCGATTTTGGAGAGATAAGCAGCTCGGGAATTTCCCTCTTTCAGGATCTGCTCCAACTCCCAATATTTAAAAAGCGTCAACAATTTTTGTGTTAATTGCTGGTACTTGGCCAATGTTGGGTGATTTGCTTCGTATTTGCCCAGTATTTGCTTTACCACCAACTGGGAGTCGCTGTAAATCACTATATCTTCAGCCCCTAAGCTTAGTGCGAGCTCGATTCCAGCGATCAGGGCCTCATACTCGGCCTGATTGTTCGATGTTTTGAACTGGAATCTTAAGGCCATGTCCAGCTCTCCTGAATCCGAAATAATCAACGAGAGTCCCGCCCCACTTCTCTCTGCTCCTGCAGATCCATCCACGAACAAGGTCCAATATGAAGGAGGCCTTGTTTTTGATTGCTCGCCAAATGTGGTCGCTTCTGTGGTCGCTGAGGTGATTCCTCGAGCATTTTCTTGCTCGCCTTCTGACCGAGTGAACGAATTTTCGGCGATAAAGTCAGCCAAGACTTGTGCTCGGATCGTTTTTCTGGCCTCATAGCTGATATCATACCCGGAAAGCTCTACCGACCATTTCAACATTCTTCCCGCCATGTCGGGTTTATGCATGATTTTCCTTAAAGGAAAATCGGTGTACACTATGATCGAGTGCGCCTAGAAGTAAGCTTTTAATTTTCGCGCAGCGATGATCAAAGCGAGAACCAATTTTTCAACCTCTAAGTACCTCCCTTCAACGTCTGTCAGTGCATGAGAGACATAGTAGATTGGCTTCTGGATGTTATCTTCCTCTCTAACCAAGACTGCAACAACCGATGAGTCTGATGCGGCCAAATAGATGTATAGCTTCTCCTCGGGTATTGGGATACTGAGGAGTGGTGGTCGGCCTAGATACTCCCTGAGCTCTTCGAAAGCTTTAGTACAATCCTTTGTCCATTCAAATTTTTTGCCTCTTTTTAAGACCTTAAAGAAGGGCAAGCTTTTTTCAGCTGATTTGGCGATGAAGCGACTGAGAGCAGTGATCCGACCATTAAGCTGTTGGACATATTTGATCGAGGATGGTACGTCCATGGTCGTCAAGGCTTTTATCTTCTCTGGATTGGCCTCAATTCCTCTCTCATTCACCATGTAGCCGAGGAACTTTCCTTCTGTCACTCCGAAGGCACATTTGGCCGGGTTGAGCTTCATTTTGTTCTTTCGTAGATTCGAGAAAGTTTCTCGCAAATCTTTGTCATGGTCGGAATGCTTCGTTTTGATAACCACGTCATCAATGTAGGCTTCCACATTTCTGCCCAACTGATCCCCGAACACTTTATTCACCATTCTCTGGTATGTAGCCCCCGCGTTCTTGAGGCCAAAATGCATCATTGTGTAGCAATACAACCCCCCAGCTGCTCGGAACGCTGCATGTATCTGGTCGACCAACCACATCTTGATTTGGTGATAGCCTGAATATGCATCTACAAAACTGAGAATTTTGTGCCTCGATATGGAGTCCACAAGTTGGTCGATTCTGGGTAACGGATACCAATCCTTTGGGCAAGCTTTATTTAGATTAGTAAAGTCTACACACATTCGCCATTTCCCAGTTACTTTCTTCACCATGACCACATTTGCAATCCAGGTTGCATACAAGACTTCTTTAATAATTTTGGCTTTCAACAATTTCGACACTTCTTCCTTAATAGCTGTCTGTTTTTCCGAGGAAAAAATTCGTGCTTTTTGTTGTATGGGGATGAAGTCTGGGTCAATGCTTAACTGGTGCATAGCGACGTCTTCGCTAATTCCCTCCATATCCTCGATCCTCCAGGCGAACACATCCAAGCTTTTTTTTAGCAGCTTGATGATCGCTGCTCGCTCCTCTTTGGGGATTTCCCTTCCTACTCGGACCTTATGCTCGGGGAAATCAAGGTTGATCACAATTTCATCTAAGTCGTCGTTAGGCTCGATGGCTGGTTGATGATCAATATCCAGGCTTTCGATGGTGATTACTTTGGTGACAACTGGGTCTTTTTTGTGCTCTGCAGTAGCCAATGTGCCGACCATAAGATCCTTGGTTTTCCCCATTTTGAGCGAGCTGGCGTTCCCAACCCGCTTTTTCCATTCAAATGACGAGTCATGCGTTCCGGCAAATTTGTATTTCAAGCCTCGGCGAAGCCGGCGCTCCGCTTTAACTGCTAGGCTTGAGTTGGTTCAGGAAATATTTGTATTATTTCCTCTTCTGTTTCTCGCCGTCTTTTGGTCGATCTACTAATCTCGACCACCTCTCCTTCAGGCATAGAGACTACCACCTTTTCTTTGTGAGTTTTTTCCTTATAAATATATTCCAAGGTACTTGATGCATCATTCAAAATCATGCTAATCCCTTTTTCCGTAGGGTATTTGACTCTTTGGTGAGCCATGGATGCGACCATTTGGAATTTTGTTTGCGAAGGTGAGCCTAGTATGGCGTTGTATGGGGATGGTAAGTCGAGCACCAGGAAGTCAACCTCCTCCGTTCGAGGAGTATTGGTCTCCTCACCGAGGATCACCGAGAGCGTGATGATTCCTTTTACCGCGACTTTATGCCTGGTGAAGCCCTCTAATCAGATCGCTTGCCTCGAGGTGGGCGTTCCCCAGCCCCATTTCCTTGAAGCATGCATAGTATAGGATATCCCTTCCTGCCCCTGTATCTACGAGCACTCGCTTTACCTCGCTATTGTGAATCCTTACTCGCAGAGTCAAGGGTTGTTGGCGAGCGGTTTCACTAGCTGCTAGCTCGCCTGGCCAGAAGGTGATTCCTCCTGCTTCATCAGGTCGCGGCATCATGTGAACCACGTGCTTCAAGTTGTAAATCATATTTTTCAGTTGGGTTCCGCTCGACGATGCTTCCCTAATGGTATTGATCACGTTCCTCGGGCCTCCATTATCTGGCCGAGGATTCTGATGTCTTTCTGGCTCTCTCGGTCTTTTTCTCTGGTCACTTCCCCTTCGCTCAAACCTCCTGAGCTCGCCCTTGTCGATCAACTTTTGGATGGCCCTTTTTAAGTTGATGCACTCCTCGGTCGTATGTCCAATGTCTTTGTGGTAGGCACATCGTTTGTTGGGATTGCGAGGGTACCGACTTTCCTTCAGCGGCCACGGCCTATCAGTCTTATCCTGGTCGAGCAGGACATTCATGATATGCTCGCGGCTAGTTGTGAGTGGGGTCCAGTCGACGTTGTCCCACACATTTTTCCCTCGATTATCATCCTCCTTGTGGTTAGACCCTCGTCCACCCTTGTTCGAGTGGTCCTGAGCTCGGTGCCCTCCTTCCTGTTCTTTCTTTTTCCCTTCTTTCTTCTCATTTCCTTCCCTCTTCGCCTCTTCGGTATTGATTACCCGAATTGCGTGGGCATACATTTATCCAACCGAAATTTGATCACGCAGCATCATTTCTTGCTTCATCAGTCCCTGTTGTAAGCCAGAGATGAAACACATTTTGATGGATTCCTCCGAAATATATGGTATTTGGTCCACCATGGCCATGAACCTGTCCATATAGGTTTGATTGGACTCGTTTATTCGCTGCTGGATTCCACACAGATCTGTTTGTTTCTTCGGCTGGAGCCCTGCCGAGGAGAATTGGTTGACAAACATCTGCCTAAATTCGTCCCAACTTTCTACTGAATCCAGCGGTAAGCCCATATACCATTTTAGAGCTTTTCCCTTTAATGTTCCTGCAAAAATCTTTCCCCAAGCATCTTCGTCCTCGGGGGCCACTGCATTCATCTTCACCTCAAAACTAGCCATGTGATCTATGGCATTGGTGAGGCCCTGATATGGCTAAAAAATAGGGACCTTTTTGTCCGGGAGGGGGGCTTTTCTCATCCTTTCCTGAAATGGGCCATTTTTGGCCGGAGGTAATAGCATTGGTTTTCCCTTTTCCATGGCTTCTAGTCGACCCCGTAAAAAATTTACCTCCTGCTCGACAGCCAAGGAAGGCTTACTGGTCGATCTTTGTACCTCGGTGGTCGCGTTCCGACCACTCTTTGGGTACCCTGCACCTGACTGTTGAGAATGGGTGCAATGCCCACACGTTCTAGTTTTGATTGCTTCTGTCCTCGGCCTAGATTCCCCTTCCTCGCTCCTTTCTCGAGCTCGTCGGGAGCGTTTGGATTCATTGGGAAAAGTTAATCGGCTTTGAACGTTAGGTTTAAGTGCTTGCTCGCTCGCCCTTTTTCCCAACCGGGATTTTGCACTAGGCCGGGATATGGCCTTCCCTTTACCTTTTCCCTTTGAGGTGGCGTTTTGGATGGTCGGGCTTGCTCCTTTGGGGCTTAGCGTAGCCTTATCTTTTCTCGGCTCGAACATTTTGAGCTCAGCCTTTGAATTCCTCGCAGGTAAGATTTACATGCTCCTGAACTTTACCTCGCAAGGAGTTTATCTTGCTCAGTGGCTTTATCTCCCTCCGTTCGAGGTTGATCCACTTGGGCCTCCTCGTCGACATTATAGACGACGCTCGGCTGGCCTCCTATTGTCTTTGAGGTGATCGGATCAATGTCCATGCCCGTTATTTTACTTGCTGGTGAGGGTGGTAGGTTGTTTACTCCTGATTGGTTTTGCTTGGTAGGTGTTTGTTGGTCTATTGATTATAAATTTTCACTTGATCGCTTTTTCCCGGCAACGGAACCACTTGATCACGCCACAAGGATGGGGTGACTAAGTTGGTTGTCTACGTAATGGATCGGAGCTGACGTGTCCGGCTCTTGTTGGTCACGTCGGTGTATGTGGGTACCAGAGGTACCAAGTTTGTTAGGATATCTGGGCTTCGTGGTTGCTCTTGGTTGATGGGTACCTGAAAGGAGAACTACCGTTAGGGTGCTGGGGGGTTTCCCAGCTACAACCCTCCGGTGTGAGAGTCAGTAATCAGGGTATTATGTGTGTGCCGGAGCTGGGCGTTCCCTTACGCTTCCGGTGAGTATTCCGAGAGTGATCTCTTTGTATGTATTTGAATGCTGAAGGCTCTTTGTTAGTCTTTTAGTGCAAAGTAAATCTTATTTTTCTTCAAGGAAAGGTTTCCTTTTATAGTAGCTTAGATTTGAGATCATGATTGGTATGAGGATCCCTGATGGTGGGACTTGTTCCCTGGTCAGTTTGCTGGCAGTTCCTGAGTGGTTAACAGGTTGCGTGTAATGTGCCAATTGTAGGCGGTCCAATGAGCCGATAAGATATAGCAGCTTGCATGGCTTGCCCAGCTCTTGTGGGGAAGACATCTGGATACTATGTACAGGCTAGGGGCTAAAACTGTCTTGTCTCAGGAGAGTTGTCGGCCGAGCACAGGGGATCCTCGCCCATGTGGTCGGGTATTGTGGATGGTCGCCGTTAATGATCGGTTGGTCGCTGGTTGCCGACGATGACCGGCTGCTTAATGGTCCTCGGCCGTTGGTGGGACCTGGCCGAGTACCATGTATAAATGAGGCACCAGTTTTAAAATCTATCACATTTTAATTTTGGTAGCAATATATATATATATATATATATATATATATATATATATATATATATATATATATATATATAGAGAGAGAGAGAGAGAGAGAGAGAGAGAGAGAGAGAGAGAGAGTACCGAATGCACGGTTTTAATAGTTTTTTTTTTGCAAAAGTTGTTTATAATAAGATAATTTTCTAAACTTGTAATAAATAATTAAAATTTTTAATTAAAATAATTTGAAAAAAACAAAAAATAAGGTAAATATTCAAAATTGATCATATGAATATGTAATCGAAAGATTAAAACCTATGAGAATTGATAAAATCTATCTTTAAAAAAAATTACAATGAAATTTTGGATTCCTAATAAAGTGAAACGTGTTTAAATCAAATGTGAGAAAATATATTTGGTATTAACCGATTTTGGCAACAAAAATGGTAAAATAAAAACATTTTACCATGTATAAAGCAGACATCAGTTTTAAAATCTATCTGGTATTAACGGATTATGGCAATAAAAAAAGGTAAAAAAAAACAAAAAAAACTTTTACCATATATAAAGGAGGCACCGGTTTTAAAGTTTATCCGATTTTAATTTTTGATAGGAAAAAAAACTATAATCTTGTATAGAAGGTGACACGTGGAAGCATATAATTCTTTTAAAACTTTAAGCGTACAACAAAAAGTCGTCATGTGGCAACAACAACTTCTATTTTAATAATAGTTGATAGATAATTAATATATTAGTAATTAATAATTAATAAATATAGATTAGTAGAATAACAAATAATATAGAATTATCCCGTGGATAATTTGTATAAATTAAAAATTATGAAAATAAAAAAAAGATGGAAATAGAAGAGTTTTAGTCAAATTAAACTTGATAAATTATATAGGATAAAATCTAGTTTAATTAAGCGATATTTAAAAAAAATACGAAAATCCTAAATCTCTATCATAAATTTTCTCGTAAAACTATAGCCTAAATCTGTTTTATCTTATCAAATTAGTTTTAATGATTTTATCATATCTAATTAGAATTAGAATTTTTATCTTAAACTAATTGATTTTGAAAAAAGAAAAAAACTTTTATCATTTCAAAAATGACACGTGGCAGCAACATTAAACATTTAATTAAATTAAAAATCTTTTACCATTTCAAATTTGATAAAATCTATCCACAACAATTGTGATAATATCAAATGTGATAAAAACTAACTTTTTATCTCTAACACTTTGAAATCAATTGTGATAATATCAAACTTATCATAACTAACCGTATAAAACTTATCATAAACTAATTACAAAATCAAATGTGATAAAACTTTTATGAGTAAAATAAAAAAAACTACAATTTATAAGAGGGTGACACGTGGCATCACATAATTTTTTAATTTTTTTTTACATTTTACAGAAAGCCGCCACGTGGCAGTAGTGGCTTCTGTTTTAATTATAATTAATAGATACTTAGATTTTAGTTATAATTGAAAGATTAAAATCTATGAGAATTGATAAAATATATCTTCAAAAAAATTACCGTAAAATTGGAGTTCTAATAAAGTGAAACATGTTTAAATCAAATGTTATAAAATATATCCGGTATTAACCGATTATGACAATAAAAAAATGTTTAAAAAACCTTTTACCATATATAAAGGAGGCACCGGTTTTAATTTTTGATAGGAAAAAATATTATAAACTTGTATAGAAGATTTGAAGGTGACACATGGAAGCATATAATTCTTTTAAAACTTTAAGCGTACAACAAAAAGTCGTCATGTGGCAACAACGACTTCTATTTTAATAATAGTTGATATATAATTAATATATTAGTAATTAATAATTAATAAATATAGATTATTAGAATAACAAATAATACAGAATTATCCCGTGGATAATTTGTATAAATTAAAAATTATGAAAATAAAAAAAGATGGAAATAGAAGAGTTTTAGTCAAATTAAACTTGATAAATTATATAGGATAAAATCTAGTTTAATTAAGCGATATTTGAAAAAAAAAATACGAAAATCCTAAATCTCTATCATAAATTTTCTCGTAAAACTATATCCTAAATCTGTTTTATCTTATTAAATTAGTTTTAGTACTTTTATCATATCTAATTAAAATTAGAATTTTTATCTTAAACTAATTGATTTTGAAAAAAGAAAAAACTTTTATCATTTCAAAAATGACACGTGGCAGCAACATTGAACATTTAATTAAAGTAAAAATCTTTTACCATTTCAAATTTGATAAAATCTATCCGCAACAATTGTGATAATATCAAATGTAATAAAAACTAACTTTTTTATCTCTAAAACTTTGAATTCAATTGTGATAATATCAAACTTACCATAACTAATCGTACAAAACTTATCTTAAACTAATTACAAAATCAAATGTGATAAAACTTTAATAAGTAAAATAAAAAAACTGCAATTTATAAGAGGGTGACACGTGGCATCACATAATTTTTTTACATTTTACAGAAAGCCGCTACGTGGCAGTAGTGGTTTCTGTTTTAGTTATAATTAATAGACTAGTACTCTTGCCTGTGCCGATGACACGGCGCCAGTTTGTGAATTTATCAATAAATGAAGCAGATAATGTGGAAATGAATTAATATTTACTTATAATTTGTCTAAGTTAATTATGATAACAGTTAAAAAGAAAAAAAAAACAAATATTTCAAATTACAAAACTTACAATTTTTTTAAATTTATTTGTATATGAAATTGCGGGTCGGAACAAAATTAAATTGATTAAGTTAATTACGATAACAATTAAAAAGAAAAAAAATAAAATATAAATATTCAAAACTTAGACATAAATTAAATTGGGATTCAATTTCAAAAAATAAATTGATTAAGTTAAGTACGATAACAGTTAAAAAAACAAATATTTCAAATTACAAAATTTAAGATTTTTTTTTTTGCATAAAATTGGAGAGAGAGAGAGAGAGAGGGGGTAGTTGCTTAACCGCCTTTCACACATGTGAACTCGGGGAGTGATAATGACCGTATGATCTCAGTAAAAGAATCAATCTCAGCCCCTAAATAGCTTTAGTCAATTGCACATGCGCGACTATGAGCTGTATTGTATTATAGATTATAGAAAAATAATTAATAGATTAATGATTAATAATTAATAAATATAGATTAGTAGAACAAATAAGATAGAATTATCATGTGGATTATTTGTATAAATTAAACATTATGAAAATGAAAAAGAGATGGAAGTTGAAAATTTTCAGTCAAATTAAACTAATATAAATTACATAGGATAAAATATATTTTAATTAAGCGATATTTGCAAAAAACAAAAACAAAATCTTAAATATCTATCATAAATTTAGTCGTAAAACTATATCATAAATAAATATGTTTTATCTAATCAAATTAGTTTTAAGAATTTTATCTTATCTAATTAAATTTAGAATTTTTATCTTAAACTAATCGATTTTGAAAAAAAGAAAAAAACTTCTACCATTTCAAAGGCGATACGTGGCAGCACAAAATCTCTTTAAAACTTTTAGTGTTTCACAGAAAGCCGCCACGTGGTAGCAATGACTTCTGTTTTAGTAATAGTTATAGATTATTTATTTGAGGGACCCACCATGAGTCTTGGTTTTTACCCTAAATGTTTCTTTCTACAACATTGTTAGCTTTACAATTATTTTTACAATTTTTCTATAATTAAGCTTTGAAGAAGGGTAAAGTTATCTTTGTCCAAAGTAACTTTCCTCAATTCAAGGCTTAGTTATAAGGAAAGTTGTAGGATTAGTGGTAAAGATAACATTTTCTTTTTTTTATCAGTAAAAACTTGTGTAAAACAGTTTTATGAATATTTTTTGTGAGATGGATCCTCTTTACCTGATCCAACGCGTATTGGTGGATTGAGCTGTAAGAAATTGAAACTCCGTCTTACGAATAAAGATCAGTAAGACGGTTTTACAAAAAAATTACAACATTCTAGTTAATTTATTAGAGTATAAAACAAACCTTATTTGGGTGATTATTTTCTTGGTTCGGTGTCGTGTGAGGGACTTTGCCACCTGCGCATTGGGTTGTGACTTACCCACCTATTAGGTTGTATAACAGTGGCAGACACATGCCTATAGGTCTGGGGGCAGTTGCCCCCACTTGGGGGTAATTTTGTCAAATGTTTCTTTTAAAAAAATAATAATTTGTAATATTATACAATTTGCCCCCACTTGGATAAAAATTATACAATTTGCCCCCACCTGGATAAAATTTATACAATTTGCCCCCACCTGGATAAAATTTATACAATTTGCCCCTAGCTATAAAAGTTTTTTTTTTACTTACCATTGACATTGTCTGAAAATTGAATTTGTGCACTCGGTTGGAAAATTTTTCTGCGTCCGCCACTGCTGTATAAGCATTAATTTCTTCCTCCTTTGTGGATCAACATGGGTGGCTTAATATATGTTGCCTTCATTTCCTTTCTTCCCTAGTCGGAGAGAGTAGAGAAGAAATAGGGTGTGGATCGTACTGTTTATTTGTGATGGGGTTCCCATTTGGAGCCGGGAATAATTATTCCGGCTCAATAGATGTTGCGGGTTTAACTTGAAGATTATTATGAAAGATTTTTAACATATTTTGATCGGTGGTTATTTCCTTATTTTGAGATAAGGGAGATTGTGTAATACTAATTTTGTGTCAATTTAATTACGTGATTGTCCCTATAATATCCATATTTAATTTGTACTCTTGTTATTAAAACGTGTTTATTGTTATCTGTAAGCTTTTTGGAATTGATTTGATATTGAAATTGTTCCATGTTAATAGTCAATGTGTTATCTTGAAAAACTATTGTTTAAAACCATTTGGTTGAGTAATTGATTATTTGAGATAATTTAGTGATACTAATTAGTAGAATGGGTGTAGAACAGTGATTACAGTTCAACAGGGTTGTCTAAAGGTAGAAGATAATAAAATTTCAAAATTGGAGATTAATCCTCGCAGTTTATAAATTTTTAGAATTGTCCTTATGAATTTTTAAAAAATGTTACTAACTTTAATTGATCACAATTTACTCAGTTTAAATCTTGAGTGATTCAAAAGCTTAAATTGATTATTTTTCAGAGTACTTTCTATTGGACGTAATCTTAGAATCAAATTTTGTGTTTATTTTGAATTATGATAAATTATTGCATATTGTAACTTAGGTAATTATACTTTATGTTTATCGTTGAAAACATAGTAGTTAAAGTTGGTCATTTAAATCATTTCATTATGTTATATGCTTAGATTGAGGTGTGTTAGCTGGTTGAGTATTTAGATTATCTCGGACTTGAAGTAAGTGTTCTTGTCAACCTAGTTACCATTCAATTCTTGTTATTCGAAACTTTTGATAATTGATATTGTTCTTACTAAGTTTGAATTTGAGCTTGTTATCGTTTATTCGTTCATGTCATTTGGAATCGATGTTTCATATTTCTTTTGATATTCCGCTATGCACACTTTGAGTTGTATTTGCGGCTCTTGGTCAAAATGGTATCTACAATGACACTTTGATGTTTGAGTCATTTGTTTTGTAGGTATTGGCATTTGGCCAACCCAAGTGTTATGGAATTTGTTTTGATATCATTGTTTATCGTTATTGTTCATCCACTTTTCTTTAGAGAGATATGATTGTTTGGTTTTGTTTCACAGCTACTGTTATCAGATCGATTAAGATACTTTGATATACCTTCGATACACTGTCACATCCCTTAATGTTGACAGGTTCCTTACTGGGCAATTTATGCTCACCCTTTCCCGTTTCTTCCTTCCAGGTGATAGTTAAAGGGAAGCTTGGTGTCTTGCTCGAGTTTTATGGCTAGAAGTGGTTTAGTGGTGCATGAATCGGCTTACTTTTGGACATTGTATTTCTGTCTATTTGTATAGTATAGTGTGTAAAGTTGTTGGAGGTTGTGAATATTTGGGTTATCAACGGACTCTTTAGGTTTGCATTGTATTCAGAGGATAGTTGCTCTGATGTACTCGTACTCAGTGGTATATTTATGAGATTTTGGTCTAATTTTGACAGAAACACTTTTCTTGGTTTGGATTTTGCTTTAAATTTGTGTTCGTTTTGTTCTTCACCCCTCATGAGACGTGTAGTCACGATCTTCGAGGTGTGACACCACCGATTTTCAGATTTAATTAAAACTGAAAGCTAACAAGGTTAGGGGATTCTTAATTGGTCTTCTTTGGTCTAAGATGATTTTTGGCCATGTGTATGTGGGTGTGAGTTTTTAAATTGTTGTGAGTGGGGATTCCTTTGGCTTATGTCTGTTGGGTAAAACCCTATACAATCTTACAGAATTTAAATAAAAAGAAAAACAAAACCGTTGAGCTGCTGCTGGCCGCTCTAAATGAAGTCTGCTGGTGACTTATTGTTAAGTCTGCTGGTGACTTGTATCGAAGTCTGCTGGTGACTTGAAATGAAGTTTGCCGGTGGCTTTGTTCCGAGTCTGTTGGTGGCTTTGGGCCAAGTCTGCAGTTGACTTACTTCTAAGTCTGTTGGTGGCTTAGGCTCCGTTTGTTTCACGGAAAATGGCTTCCGGAAAACGTTTTCCTCATTTTTCGGTGTTTGGTAACCTTAGGAAAATGCAGTCAACGTAAAAGGTTTTCCGAGTCAACGGAAAATGCCTTATGGATTCATTTTCCGTAAGTCATTTTTCAAATGTTCGGGTACCCTCCGCCCCCTTTCACAATTGCACATATTTACTTACACACACACTATTTCATTCAACAAATAAATTGTTTAGAAATATAAATAAAGTTTGTGCATACTATTTATAAATTATAATTTTGATAAATGCTTACTACGTTCTAAAATTAGTGTTACATATATTATTTAGGGACATTTTAACCATTGTCAATCTTCTATAATAAAACGTTTTTTTTTCATATCAATTATCAAAAAAAATTTATTTGTAATTGTGAGATTGAAAAAAGATAGACATTGATTTGACACCACTAATGATAAATTGAGGGTTACTAAAGAAAAATTACTTAAAGTTCAACACTATTTTACATTCAATATGTGCATTAATATTAGAATATATATATTTTTGTATTTATTCATATATTGTTTTCCGTAACATTTTCTAGGGACATCATAAACATTGTCTATTTTACATTTTAAAACGTTTTTTTTTTCATATCAATTATCAAAAAAAATATTTGTAATTGTGAGATTAAAAAAAGATGGACCTTATTAAAAAAAGATGGTCCTTATTGATTTTCTAGGGATATCCTAAACATTGTTTATTTTCTAATTTTATTTTTGTATTTATGCATATATTGTTTTCCGTAATATTTTCCGTGTGTTTGTCAAACACTCTTAAATGTTTTCTGACATATTTTCAAAAGATTTGCCAAACACCTAAAAATAAAATCTTTTGATTTTCTGAAAATTATTTTCCAGAAATCATTTTCTGGAAATAATTTTCCGTGAAACAAACGGAGCCTTAGTTCCAAGTCTGCTGGTGACTTGCTACTAAGTCTCCTGGTGAAGGTCTTCTGGTGGTAGTACTGGAAGTCTACTGGTGGAAGGACTGATGTCTGCCGGTGGAAGACTAATGTCTGCTGGTGGAAGGAAAGCGTGACCGAGACTTGTGTAAGACACAGTTTCCTTGAAACGTTATTCGTCCCACTCCCTATAAGTGCGTGAAGTTCTTACTCGGGACGATCGTCTCCCAGGATACAACGGTAGTACCAGATGACTTTGCACTTAAGGTCCGGCGAACTGAAGTAATGCCATAAATCCATCACCAAAATAGGAGGCCAAGAAGACGATATTCAAGATGCAATGTAATGCAAGTGTATAAGAGGAAGAACAATTTCGTGTTCTCTATTCAGTGTGTATTATGTTGTGGAGAATGATTCAGAGATAGTTCTTTCTATACAAGCTTACCCAAACACAAGGGAGTCTTTGTATATAAACCCTTCAAGCCTTTCATATTTTTCCAATGTAGGATAACCCACTTCCAACATTTCCAATGTCCTACTTTAAAACCTTTATAACTTATTCATCCGATATCCGAATTGGACAAATAAATATAGTATTCTTATGTACTTACGGAGAAGAACATAATTCCACAATTACCATAGTCATTACATAAATGACTCACAAATAAATTAGTGTCTCAAAACCCCAATTTACTTCACTTAAAAAACACTAGTTTTTCAACAATGTCTTGGTTGTGTTTACTATTGTCATGGTAATTTTCAACCTTTGGTAGCCTTCCTAATGCTAAACAATTCATCAGCTTTTGTATGCTTTAAGTCACTTAAGTTAATATTTTACCATGCTGCTAAGAAAAACAAAGTCACTTAAGTAAATATTTTACTATAAAAAATGATATTTTTAATAGTTCCTTAGTAATAAAATAATTTTTTTATGCCTTAATTTTTGAAAGTGGACTCTTTGAGTGAAACATTTCAAAATAAAATAGTAAACTTTTTACCTGAAACGGATGGAGTAATTAATTAATTAATAGGTACCGATAAAAGAGCAGTATGGGAGAGACAAAATATTAATTGATTCTGAGTTCGGACAAACTTTGATCGTGCATTGCGATGCTCAAATTTAAGTGAGGATTTTTGCATTGTGATGTTCAAATTTGGGTAGACTTCAATTGTTGCGATGCCCAATTTGGGCGAGGACTTCATGTGCTTGTCTTTTATTCATTAAGGATATCTTCGACATTTTACCCTTTAAAGTGTATTTTACCGATTTAATAAAGGTAAAATTACATGCTGATCCACTTTTTGAAATTTCTAATCATAACCCTAAGGGGTGGCTTACTGGTAAAATTAAGGCTTTACAAAATGTGAGGTTTCATGTTTGATCTATTCTCATACCCTATTTTTTTGCAACCCTCTTTTTTTTGCAACTGAAAAAAGTCACTTTTGGTGGCAAAATGACTACGATAAACTTAATAAACCGTAGGTGCGCTATATAGGTCTTTTTTTTTGCACCGTGATGAAACTACTTTTAAACTGCGATGAAACAATTTTTGAACTACTATGAAACAATTTTTGAACCGCCATACATAAGTCTTAATTACCTAACCTAAATGTGTGAATTAATTTTTGAACTGCGATACATAAATGATTATCTAATTCTTTTTGTACCACGATACACAATGATAATGAACTAAACCATATCATCTATCTTCTTTTACCATCTTCTCCTTCGTAAACTTTTCTTCTCCGTTTTCGTCCTATTGAAAAAGTTTTCAATCCAACACAAATTTATTATATGTCGATCCCCTTATAATTTCATCTTATAGACCGGCCTGATTATCGCCTTATAACTTAGCCAAAGGCCCAAATTTACCCTGATAAGTATGTATGTAGACTACGTGTTGGGCGGGGCCATGTTAAGTTAAGGGCCTATGGCGCAATAACTATCCGTTCACGCTCCGACAAGGAAACATGTATACGCTTTCAAAAGTTTCATGCTTAGCTGGGTTATCTGTAACGTATCATTTGACACGTGTACGTGCAGGTACATCTCCACGTGGCAGATTTCAGATGGCATAGTTGAGTACTGGCAAACTGCAACTTGGAAGTCTTGGGGCCCACTCCAGATCTCGTCTTCGATTTTGTTGGGGCCAGGAAGATTCTTTTTTTATGATTTTATCCCACTTGATACCCAACCAGTTTTTCTTACTTTTTTTTTATTTTTTTTATTTTTCCCTTCCTTGCAAAATTAAAATCTAAAATTCATAAAATCCCATATTAAACATTGTAACACACGTTACACACCCCGACAGCAAAATGTTTTTTTTCTTATTCCGTTATTCGTAATAAGTAAAAAAAAACAAACATTTTGATACATAAAAAGTAATTTTCTTGAACCACATAGTAAGAGCATGGTTAACAATAAAATAGAAAAAAATCAAATCAAATACTTCATCCGTTCCTAAATTATCGTACTTTTTTTCTTTTTCGTCCGTCCCAAAATAATTATCCACTTTAAAACTTACATTTTTAGAATATCACTTTTACCACTTGATCCTTACTTTTTCACCCTACTTTAATTATGTGTCACATACACATGAGCTTTAAAGGAAATTACACATTAAACCAATATTAATAATCCAGTCAAATAAATTTTCTTAAACGGTGCACCGGGTCAACCAGGACAATAAATTAGGGACGGAGGGAGTACAATTTATTAAAAACTAATAAAATAATATGTTTGATACTCATTTGATTTAAATCAAAAAAGCTTTTCTACAGCACAAAATTCAATACCTTTTCATTCTTCATTATCTTTATTTCTAACAACTTTACATACATCACCATCTTTATCTACATTAATTAATATATTCTTTTAATTTATATTAACAATTAATAATAATATTGCTGAAATTATTAAATCTGAAATAATTAATTATTTATGATTATAATAATATTTTTTTATAATTCAAAATTATTGTGGAGTGGGTTCAGGAATTTGGTTTTATGGAGTGGAGTTTGGAATTTGACGGGAAAATGGTTCATTTGGTGAAGATTCAATATTTTGAGTTTTTTTGGTTTTACGAGAAGGAATATGTGAAACTATTGACAATAATAATATTACTTAGTAATAATATTAATAATAATAAACAACTAATTAACAATAATAATACAAAATTTAACAATAAATAATTACAATAATATACAATTAACAATATTGACAATAATATTAATAATTTGTGATGCGTCCAAAATCTTCTAAGACGCATTGGGCTTTATCAACAGAAACTGGCCAACTCGCAGTGGCCCAAGGCTCTCCTCGCAAAGCTTCTTAATCAAGTAAACAATTCAGCAGAGTTTAGGCTTGTATGATAAACAACGCCCTACCTTGCGACCTAATACTCACCACCGTTAGATTTCTGGTCGCATACATTGTTGCTTGTATACTTCTTAGCTTCGAGTCCAGCATGGATCTCTTTAGGAAATTCTTTCTTTTTTCCAAGGACAAGAAAAGTGGGCGCATTATTGGCCGCTCCAACCCAAACTACTTAAAACTCTTATCTGATAGTCCCAACAAAGTTGATTCATGGGATTCAAAAGCCCTGCTCGTTGAATCTAGAGTAGGTTGGCCCTTCGCTTCATACTTGGAAAATCTAGCCGTGGCCAAGTATGATAAAAATGCCTTCCGAACAGGAGAACCAATGCTCGCGAAAACATTTAGAAAACTACTCGGTGTGAAAGAAGGAAAGAATGGACATGATTGGGTGTTAGACTGGGTAGCCTTGACCTCTGAACCCGCCTTGTTACGACAAGCAGGAATAATAAGTTGGCTTGTCGAAGGTTGCGAGCCCCAAACTGTTTTAGAAGCTGAAACACCACACCCGTATTGAGGCAATTGCCATGGAGGAAAATTCCTGAATGGTTCCGACCGCAAGCAGCCCAAGAAACCGCACCCCCTTTCTCTGCTTCTCGCCTGCATAAATTTACTCTCCACGTCCTTACTACTTTCTGTTTCAATCACAACTTCTGACATCTTTCTATAATTCACCTTGCAGATATGAGGCAACTGGAAGATTCTCAGCGCTTTCTCCAAGCCATGAGAAGAGGAACCATAGGGAGAAACACCCAGATGGTCGGGCAGCAACCTACTCGTCTCCCAACTGTTCCTGCCGCAAATACTGGTCGAGGGTCTAACCGAGCACCCGAGACAAATCGAGCAACGATTGCTGCCCCAACACCAACTCCCGTAACAATTCCTGCTCCAATCGCACCTCCTCAACAACAACAACAAAAGCGGACCGCCCCAATTTCTCCACCTGAAAGAAGAACACGGTCAAGGACTGACCAGAGTGAGCCAGCTGAGGCCTCTAGCTCACAAGCTCCCATCTGGCAGAGGGAGAATTTTGAAATGCCTGAAACCCGCGAGCTCGCGGCCAAGCTCATAGCAGAAATAGCCAATGTTCCTGATTTGACCAACTTGAACACCAACAAGCGAGGAGAGCACGCAGCTACCGTTGGGCTAGGAATGGTGAAAAGGCTTCGCCACACTGGCATTCGGAGGAGAATCACCGAGCTCCCTAGCTCTGTCCTGATCGGTGAGATTGGGATGTGCATGACCGAGGTAAATAACTTCCTCATCATTACAAGGAAGACTGAACCCCTCATTATTATTCCCTTCTCATTTTCTTGTCTTTTATTTCAGATGGCCAGCAAAACCGAACTACTCTATGATCGTTTGATCGACAACCTGAAATCCTCCAGCTCGCTATCCTCAGAAAAGAACACACTGGAAGAGCAAGTCAACTCTCTCAGGAGCGAGCTTAAGGAGAGTGAGGAAAACTTGACTTCCAAAGTCACTGAACTCTTCAAGCTGGAAGAAGAGAAGAAGATCCTCAAGGCTCACTTAACTTTTTCCAAAAAATCTTAGGAGAATGCCCTCAACAACATAACCCAAGTTAGGAAGATCTTAAGGCAGCAACCAGCGAGCTAGAAAAAGTGAAGAAGGAAGCTGGTGAAAAAGAAAAACAACTGAGGGCCGAGCTATCCCAAGCTAACGAGCAACAAAAAGAGGCGATCATCACCGATTACAAGAACTCTGGTGGTTTTCTAGCTGCTGTTGAGGAGGAAGCCTATCCATTTTTCTTGCAGGGAGTAAACCATGTCCTGAGGCAGCTAGCTTGCAGTGGTCTTGAAATTCAACCAGACCAACTCGCTAAGTGGGGAACCAACACCCCCTTTTGCCCCTCCGCTCGCCCGGGACATGCGTTGGTACCTTACACAGTGGATGAGCTGAACTCCCTTGCCGAGCTGGATTCCCAGAAAGGGTTAGATGCCTGGACCCCTCCCCCTACTGCCGAGACCACTATCACCGAGCTTATGACCCAAATATGGATAAGAAAAGCTCAAGAAAACGACAACTTGGTCCCTCAAGCTGCTGGAGATGAAGAAGTGATCGTGATTGAATACCCAGCTACAAATGAAGTGGCCGATCCTACCCCAACCACTGCAGGCACTGCTGCCAATCCCGTTCAACCCACTACTGTTGACCCTTGATGTTTTTCTCCGGCCTGCGTGCCATGGTTATGATTTCTGAAAAACAGTTTGCAAATAATTTGGGCTTGTAATTTTTAATACTTCTTGGTTTTGATGCTTCTCATGAATGCTCATATTGTATCTACTTGCATTCTAACTAATATTTCAACTATTTCCACTATGAATCAACTGGCTCGAACACCAAATCCCTTTTCACGAGCAAAGGTGACCTATGCTCGTGGAAGAGAGAATAATCGAGAACAACCAAAACAACTAACTCGAACACCAACTCTTTTTCACGAGTAGAGATACCTTGTGCTTGTGAGAAAGAGAATAATCGAGAACAATAAGAAAAACAACTAACTCGAACACCAACCCTTTTTTTCACGAGCAGAGATACCCCATGCTCATAAGAAAGAAAATAATCGAGAATATATTAACTTACTCAAACACCAACTTTCACACCAGGCCAGGGAACTTCCCTACCAGCCAAAAGTATAATTGAGCTTTGCATTAACGCTATAAGCTGAAAACACATGCTTATTCATTCCATCACCACTTACAAAATAAGAGGGAAAGATAAATGGATTACATATTACCAATCACTGATAGTATTTCTTCAGGTGATCTGCATGCCATGGATGTTTCAAACTGCCCATCCTCCTGCTCAGAACATATAAGTCCCTTCCTTAACAATTTTGACAATCTGAAAAGGACCTTCCCAATTTGGAGAAAGTTTCCCCCACTCTGCTCGATGACCTGTTGCCTCAATTTTGCGGAGAACCCAATCGCCCACAGCAAATGACCGACCACGAACCGTTTTATCGTGGTGGGCCTTTGCTCGCTGTTTGTAATTAGTCATTCGCAATTTGGACTCCAGCCGTTTCTCTTCTAATAAATCAAGATCGGCTGCCCGAGCTACACTATTGGATTCAACATTATAGTGTGATACCCTATGATTGGGCAAGTACATTTCCACCGGTGCCATGGCCTCAGATCCATAAGCCATAGAAAAAGCTGTTTCCCCAGTAGGACCCCTAACTGTCGTTCTGACCGCCCACAAGGCTGAAGGTAACTCATCCACCCATCTTCCTCGCCTTTGTTTTCAAGGTTTCGCTGAGGACATACAAGACTCGCTTGTTAGCAGCCTCGCCTTGCTACCCCCCGGATATGCCACCGAAGATCGCGCTAATGCTTCACACGCATCTGCTCGCATGCTTTTGTGAATTTCTCTGAGAATTGAGTCCCATGGTCAGATACTATTGCTCGCGGAACTCCAAAACAGCACCATATGTGTTCGTGAATAAAGTCAATCACATTGACTTCGCTAATTGTTGCCAAAGGCTTAGCCTCCACCCACTTGGTAAAGTAATCAACAGCGACCACCGCGTACTTGAATTTCGAATGAGCCAAAGGAAAAGGGTCGATAAGGTCTATTCCCCACATGTCAAATGGCCACGATGCTACCACAGGAGTCTTCTCGGTAGATGGTAAGCGAGGTATGTCAGCATAGCGATGACACTTATCACAACGCCGAAAGTACATTTCTGCATCTCGCCTCAAAGTGATCCAAGAGAAACCCCACGCAGCTAAACCTTTTTTGCCAAAGACCTCGCCGTGATGCCCTCCACATTTTCTTTCGTGAATTTCTCCCAAAATGCCCTCGGTCATCTCTGGTCGTACACACCTGAGCAAGGGTCTAGTGTATGATCGCCGATAAAGTACTTTATATCCAAGATAACGATCAAGCATGCCCGCTCGAATAGTTCGAGCCTGCTTGTCCCCTGCAAGGTCCCTTGCTCGATATGTTGTCAAGTCATCTATCCAACACTTAGCAGTTCGATGTCCATGATCACCTCTTTTCACCATGACCTCCACATATTCAATCATCACCCCCGGACGCAGAGATTGAATTTCATCTTCTACCATCTTGATAAATAATCGCAAGATATTATCTTTTGCGAGCAATTCGCACTAATTCCCAATAATCGAAGTCCTTCAAAATTTCCTTCACCATTGCACAATAACGAACTAACACTGGATGATGAACAACGTAATCACCCCTCACTTGATTCACGACCAACTGTGAATCACAATAAACAATCACTTCTCGAACTCCTACATCTTGCGCGAGCTCGAGCCCTGCGATCAAGGCTTCATACTAGGCCTGGTTATTGGATGTCGGAAATTTGAAACGCAATGCCTTTCGAACTCCACATCTTGCTCTAAGTGACCAAGACCAAACCCTGCTCCACTTCCAAACCGCTAGCCGAACCATCCACGCAATTCCTAGAAATATTCCGCCTGGCTTTGAAATTGACGCATCGTTGATACTTTCGCGTAAACCTCCTTCTCGCATTTAATTAGTGAAACTAGTCTCTCGCCACACCTCCGCCAAAGCTTGCGCCTTAATTGCTCGCCGAGGTCGATAATCAATATCAAACCTCGCTAACTCAATAGACCGTGAGTAAACTACCGTAAGAATCTGCTTGTGCAAAATTTTTCGAGAGGCGATCCGTATACGATAATTGAATGTGCAGTAAAAGTAAGCTCGAAGTTTCCGAGCAACAACAAGCTTAATAAGCCAATTTTTCTCGCATTAAAATATCGCTACCCACCGCAGCTGGTGGCCTTTGAAACATAATAAATGTGCTTTGACGTTACATTCTTTCCCTAATTAACACAAGCTATACCGCCTATGGCCGCTTAAGTACACAAACAAAGTCTCACCAAAATCGGGTCGCTCATCAGAGGGCCGGCCCCAGATACTGACTAGCTTCTCGAAAGCCTCTCGACATCTCGCTTGTCCATTCGAACCCCTGCTCCCACCTGAGAACCTCAAGAACGGCAAGCATCTTTCCGTCGACTTAGAAATAAAACGACCAAGGGCTATCACCCTACCATTGAGCTTTTGAACATCCTTGATACACCGAGGAAGCTTCATAGTGACCAATGCCTTAATTTTTTCTGGATTGGCCTCCATGCCCCTTTCAGTTACCATGAACCCTAGAAACTTGCCCGCTTTCACCCCAAACACACACTTGTTCTAAGTTAAGCTTCATGTTATTTTTCTAAGGTTGGCAAAGGTTTCGCCCATCAATCAACTATGCTCGTGCCCTTTGGTCTTTACCACCATGTCGTCAATGTAGGCCTCTACGTTTCTGCCAATCTGCGTACTGAAGACCTTATTCATCATCCTTTGATATGTAGCTCCTACGTTCTTGAGGCCAAATGGTATCATCTTGTAACAATACAGCCCCCCTGCTGCTCGAAAGCTGTCAAACCCTTATCCTTTTCATTCATCTTTACTTGATGATATCCAGAGTATGCATCAATGAAGCTTAGAAGCTTGAACCCCGCTATAGCATCCACTAGCTTGTCAATTCGGGGTAGAGGATAGCAATCCTTCGGGCATGCCTTATTTAAATCAGTGAAGTCTACGCACATTCGCCACTTGCCATTAGACTTTTTGACCATAACAACATTAGCCAACCAAGTTGGATAATGTATTTCTTCAATAATGCCTACGCTGAGCAGCTTCTCAACCTCCTCCTTAATAGCTTGATCTTTTTCGGTAAAATAAACTCTAGGCCGCTGCTGAATTGGCTTGAAAGTTGGATCCACGTTGAGACAATGCAAAGCCACAGCCTCACTCACGCCCTGCATATCTTCCGGTCTCCATCCAAAAACATCCAAGCTGTCCTGAAGCTGCTTGATCAAACTTGTTCGAGCTTCAGCTGAAAGTGCCTTGCCAATTTTTATCTTCTGCTCGGGATAAGCAGGATTGACAATCACCTCCTCAAACTCATCCTGAGCTGTAAATTCTGGCTCATATCGCATTTGGAGTGTATCACACTCCACCCTCTCTTCTTCCTCAACCTGAGTCTCAACCGGATCAAGCTGGTCTACATCCATGTCCACTACTTGCTCGGCTCGTCCCCCCGACTCCAATGCTCGGCAAAGGACCATCTAGACCACGCCTCATCACCATCACTGCTCGACCTGCCCCCCCGACTCCAACGTCGGTAAGGGACAAGTATTCTCCTCGTAATTTTTATCCAGAGCCGAGCTTGTATCATATTCCTGCACGGCCTGCCCCCCCGAATTCAGTGTCGGAAAAGAGCAAGTGTCAACCTCACAATCTTCTTCATTCACTACAGCCACTGTTGTTGGCCCCACAGTCACATGAGAAGTTTCCTTGGTGCTAACAGTGATTTTCTGCTCGCCGTCCTCCAAGGTCAACTTTTACTTTTTCCGCTAACTGTCACGCACATACTCAAGCACTGCCCGGGGCTGACTCCTCAATACTCCTACTCCCTGATCGGTGTAGAATTTAGCGCGTTGATGGGGAATGGACGCGACCATTTTAAACTTGGTCATACTCGGCACCCCCAAGATGATGTTATAGGGGGGCTTTAAGTCAATCACCATAAAAGTGATTTTCTCAACTCTTGTGCGGTTCCCTTCTCCGATGAAGACCTCCAACTCGACCGTACCCCTCACAGGCACTTTGTGATTAGTGAAACCCTCCAATGTCCCAGCATACGGTTTGTGACGATCGTCACTTAACTGCAAACCCTTGAAGCATGAATAATACATCACATCTGATGCGGGTAGGGCGTCCGAGATGGGTATGACACGGATGGGGAGTGAAAATCAAGGGAACATGGGCTGGATTTGGTGGGATAAGGAGCTGCCAAACAACCGAGGCATGCGTAGGAGCGGGCTGAAGGAAGTCATTCACACGGGTGGTCTTGAAAGGAAAGGTAAGATGGACAAGCAAGGGTCTGGCAGGTCTTGGTGCAGCTCGTTGGAGAGGGGCGCAGAATTGGCTAGCCATGCAAGACACACCATGCATGGCTTCGGCAGCTACAAGTCTTGTGGTGACCAACCTCCGTGAGTCCAAGCGGCTAAGGGATTAATTTGTTTAGGAAAGTATCTGCCGTTAGGAAGACTAATATTTTATTTCCTTTACGATTTGTTTCCTTATGTCTTTTGAAGTTTGTTCTTTCTAGTAATTTAGGACTCTTTTATTAATTAAGGTAGGACTTTTCTTTCCTAGTTTGATAGGAGTTCTTTTTATTTTGGTAAGTAGATTAGGATGAATTCTTGTAGCCTTTTTAAGGCATTGGCATCTTATTGAAACGACAGATTTTGGTGAACGCAAGAAACTTCAAAGAACGAGTTTCGTTCTTCTCTCAAACCGAATTAATCATTCCAAGGTGAGTGAAGCCTAGGTTGATTTCTTCGTCGTATTTCTTTACGTCGAGCGAGTGAAGCTCGACCGGTGAGTCCGCCTATCCGCCTTTCATTTGGTAATCAGACAGCGTGTTTCTGGCCGTTAGGGGCTGTTTTGGACTTGAGTTTGGAAAAGCCTGCTCGTCTAGTTCTGAACAGATTTTTGGCTGATAAAAATTGGTGTTGCGAGGCTATATTCATGCCTGTTTTAGAAGGGGGTGTGGGCAGGTTTGAGTCGGGTTTGGGGCTGAATTAAGAGAGTAGAATCAGGTTGTTGGTCCAGAGTTTTGACACCGTATCAAGTGGTATCAGAGCACAGTTATTACGAACTCTTATTCGTAATCGATCATGGCAGATGAAGCTTGCCCGAGGGGACTTACGTTGGAGGAGGCACACAACAGGAGACGAGACAATGAACTCCGTGAATTAAGGCGCATGATGGGGGAGTTGATGTTAGACCGCAAGGGCCGCAGCGAGGCAAAGCATTGTTAGGACCGAACGCCAAGATGAGGAGGGGGATGCTAGGGTGCGGCCTCTCAGAACAAGGACGATGCCGATCGGGGTTTGAAGTTAGATATTCCTGAGTTTGAAGGCTCAATGGATACAGAAAAATATCTGGATTGGGTTCGAAGAGCAGAACGAGTCTTTGAATATAAAGACTTCAGTGATCGAAAGAAGGTCAAGGTAGCTATCCTGAAACTCACAAAGTACGCCTCTGTTTGGTTCGAAAACTTGAAAACTCAGAGGAGACGCGAAGGAAAAGAGAAAATCGAATCATGGGACAAACTCAAAAAGTACTTGGACCGAAGGTTTTTACCAGCTACATACCTACAGGATAATTTTATTATCCTTCATCAACTCAAGCAGGGCAGTTTGAATGTGAGCGAGTATATAGAAGAGTTCAAAAGATTATCTATTCTGTGTTATGTTCAAGAAAGGTAGAACAAAGGATTGCAAGATTCATGACAGGGTTAGATTCTGAGGTGGCGAACATGGTGGAATTGCAGCCGTGCTTCACTTTCGAAGAACTTTGCAAACTAGCAATCAAGTGTGAAAGGCAAATACAGAAGAAGAAGGGAGGCAAGGGGACGGCAACTAAGGGTACTGTGGGGCTCAAGACGACGCCAAGCAGCACAATCGCAAAGGAAGAAGAGGCTGCGACTAAGGAGGATAAGGGGGACAAGACCGAAGGTAAGCGGCCAGTGAGAAGCAAGGACTCGGTTAAGTGTTTCAAATGTCAAGGATACGGGCATTATCAGTCCGAGTGTACCACGAAGAGGGTTCTAATGGCACAAGAAATTCGGGCTATTGAGGAAGAACTCGAGAACAAAACGGAGTGGACTGGGAAAGAAGAAGAGGATATCTTGGATTGTGAAGAGGTACAGGATAACACCCTTGTGTTAAGCAGATCCTTGCATGTGAAACCAAGTCAATTGGATGAAGGAACACGGGAGCAAATATTTCATGCTAATCGTGGTTGATGGGGGGAGTTGTACGAACTTGTGGGAAGTAAAAGGGCAATGGTAGACCGAACGGGTATTAATCAGGAAGAAAGTTTTAGCAAGGAAGAGGGTCAAGGATTGAGGTCAATCCTTTTCAAAGAAGGAGGGTTTGATGCGGGTAGGGCATCCGGGATGGGTATGACACGGATGGGGAGTGATAATCAAGGGAACATGGGCTGGATTTGGTGGGATAAGGAGCTGCCAAACAATCGAGGCATGCGTAGGAGCGGGCTGAAGGAAGTCATTCACACGGGTGGTCTTGAAAGGAAAGGTAAGATGGACAAGCAAGCGTCGGGCATGTCTTGGTGCAGCTCGTTGGAGAGGGGCGCGGAATTGGCTAGCCATGCAAGACACACCATGCATGGCTTCGGCAGCTACAAGTCTTGTGGTGACCAACCTCCGTGAGTCCAAGCGGCTAAGGGATTAATTTGTTTAGGAAAGTATCTGCCGTTAGGAAGACTAATATTTTATTTCCTTTAAGATTTGTTTCCTTATGTCTTTTGAAGTCTGTTCTTTCTAGTAATTTAGGACTCTTTTATTAATTAAGGTAGGACTTTTCTTTCCTAGTTTGATAGGAGTTCTTTTTATTTTGGTAAGTAGATTAGGATGAATTCTTGTAGCCTTTTTAAGGCATTGGCATCTTATTGAAACGACAGATTTTGGTGAACGCAAGAAACTTCAAAGAACGAGTTTCGTTCTTCTCTCAAACCGAATTAATCATTCTAAGGTTAGTGAAGCCTAGGTTGATTTCTTCGTCGGATTTCTTTACGTCGAGCGAGTGAAGCTCGGACCGGGTGAGTCCGCCTATCCGTCCTTCATTTTCAGTCTTGTATTGTGCGTGTTTTGGGGTCATATGGGTTGTTTTGGACTTGAGTTCTGAATACTGCTAGTTCTGGACAGATTTTCGGCTGATAAAATTGGTGTTGCGAGGCTATATTCAGGCCTGTTTTAGAAGGGGTTGTGGGCAGGTTTGAGTCGGGTTTGGGGCTGAATTAAGAGAGTAGAATCAGGTTGTTGGTCCAGAGTTTTGACACCGTATCAACATCCCTGCAAGCCCCAGTATCAACGAAGATTCTGTGCATAACCCAACCATCCACTAAAGCTGAGACAATTAAAGAATGTTCTCCTGCCACATTGCTCGCCAGCTCGCTACGGGTGAACTGTATAGTTTCCTCTCCAGCTTGCAAAGTGGTTGGTCGATCTACCACCTTCGACAGGAAATAAATCTGCTTGCCGAGCTGAGTTGGAGTCGGCTCCTCATCCATTATAACATTTATTACCCCTCTGATCGGGGGTGCATCTCTTCGGGGAACATTCCCCCTATTTCCACCATCCTTTTTGAACTGGTCCAACCGGCCTTCATTAATCATCTTCTGAATGGCCTTTTTCAACGGCCAACATTCCTCTGTCGTGTGCCCATAATCATCATGATAAGCATATCTCTTTGTCCGATCCCTGGTATCCGCTGTCTCGGGATTCATACGAGGTGGGCGAGGAAGCTCATCCCGAATCTCATACATAATATCTTCGCGCAACGTGTTGAGCGGGGTAAGATCAGCTTCCCGAAGAAATTCTCTCGGGCGATCATATCTTGACTTGTTTTTATTGTATCCACCGCCACCGGCCTGGGCATTACCTTTGGGATTTCCCCCAACCTCATTGCTCTCTTCTTTTTTGCGCCTCCCCGCGCACCATTTCTCGAGCCCGCAAGATTTCTCGTCTTAGTCTCGCGCATGCTCGGCTCCGACCTTAAACCACCTTCTCCTCGAAAGCAACCCCTGCTTCAAAACATAAAGTTACCTCTGCTTGGCCAACCCCGAACTTGCTCCAAAGACTTTGTGAATCGCTCCAAATAGCTAGCAGTCGATTCATGTGCCCCTTGGTTAACCTTTGACAAGTCAGCCCTTGTCTTTGCCAATGTGCCCGAGGTTCCAAAGTCTGCTAGAAACTTGTTCGCAAATCACCCCAATTGTTAATCGATCTGCGCGGTAGAGCTCCCATCCATGCCAATGCTTTTCCTTGCAAAGCACCCACAAAAGCCCGAATCTTTAACGCCTCATCCGAAGTCACCAAGCCAATTTGAGACTCGAATGACATCAACCAATCTCTTGCTTTTGTTTTCCCTGTATACTCCTTAATGTTTGGGAAGATGAGTCCCTGTGCTGGCGGTGCATTCTCAATCCAAGGTGCCAACGGGCTGGCTGAGGTACCCAGAAAATTTCCATCCAGAACTTTGCCTTACTCCCACGCCTCTATACGGCGTTTCAAATCCTCAAAATCCTGCATGTTTATGGTTGGAGGCAAATCACCCACGGGCTGAGGCTGTACCACGGGCATAGGAGGACCTCGCGAGGACCCATAAAGACCAAAGGCTCGAGTAAACGCCTCACGACTGCGCCACTTGCTCGGCCATCCCAAATGAAGCCGAGCAACTAGCTCATTGGCCACTAAATTTCTTTGAACATCTGATTGATGCAACTTCTTTTTTTCTTTGGAGTGATGAGATAAATATCCCTGAGACCGCCTGGGGGAAGGCGTCCTGTGACGACGAGCATTAGATTTTCTAGGAGATGGTGAACGGTGAGTGCGTGCATGTGACCTTCGTGGAGAGGGCGAGCGAGGTCTGCGATGATGCAACCTTCGTGGAGAAGGTGATCAACGTTAACGGCGAGACTGTGCCGAGTCATCCCTCACTCGGGGTCCTAGCCGGGAATGAACACTTGGCACTACCCTATGACTAGCTCGGCCTTCTTGTTGATTACGTCCTTTGGATTCTCGTTCACGCCTGTGTGAGGAACTAAGCATCGGATTTAATTGATTGCCCTCGGCCCTCGATCCACTCGCTACCTGGCTTGGCGTAGGCAAAGCAGGTAAGGGATCCAATTCAATGGGTAGAGGTGGCTTACCCATGGTGATCAACTGCAAATTCAGTTGGTGCATCTGTCCCAGATAAATAGCCCTTTGACGAAGAGCCTCCTCCCGAAACTCATTAGCTAATCCCATTGCAGCTACGACACTCCTTGCCAATGAATCCAACCCACGCCGCTGATTGAGCTGGTGTCGTGCATCATGAGGTGGTGGCAATGGATTGTTTGCAGCCGGAAGATTCGTACTTGGGGTAGCCGTATGCACCTCTTCCGCCAGGTTACCACCGTTCATACCGTTTTCTGCCATAATCAAAACTTGCCAAGAACAAAGACGTATTTCACAAAGAAAATTTCTTCGTTTCCCGGCAACGGAACCAACTGAATTTCCATTGTCGTCCAGCGGATATCTGGCTTTCACCCAGGGACCCGAGTTCGATTCCCGGCAACGGAACCAACTAATGCGTCCAAAATCTTCCAAGACGCACCGGGCTTTATCAACAGGATATCTGGCTTTCAACTTGTGGCCCAACTCTGCAAAGAAGCCAAAAAAGTCGTGAACTAGGCAGGGGCTTTCCCTGCAAAAGCCCTTCGACGTGTGAATTAGCACAGTTCTTAATCAAGTAAACAATTCAGCAGAGTTTATGCTTGTAAATCAGAATCACATACCTCCCTTCTTCATTTTGAGGGGTTTTTATAGCTGTTGCCGGAGGGAGAGTAAATGATCATAGCTGCCCATTAACGTTCATGGCACAAATGGCGGGCATATTAACTGCCCCATTAACTATTCCATTTACCACAACGGTAACATGGAGAGTTTTCCGGACATAACCGTCCTCAATTAAGAATAACTCTTTAATGGACGAGCATAACATATCCTGCTCGCTACATGTTCCTGCTCGCTGGTTAAGCCCCCAGCTCGCTTATGCTTGCCTGCTGAAGGTTAAGACCTAGCTCGCGAAATATCACCGGTTGCAATCTATTTCTCCATGACTTGAACCTTTTTCAATGCGTGCATTGCTCGCAATTAAGAAGAAGGTGTCAAGCACGTGACTAATGACTTGGGCCTATTCGGCCGGGCAGCTCAATTTGTAATACTAAAAATTAAAATATTTAAGTAGCAATTTAGTTATAATTTAGTTAATAAAAACAAATTTAAAAAGGTTAATTATATGAAATTTGGAGAGAGAAATGAGATAAATATCAAATTTCCCGTAAAATTCGTTTGATGTCCAAATTAGGTAAACCTAGTCTCTATTTATAGATAAAAATATGAACTTTTTCTTAAAAAAACATTTTTTGATTACCGAAATGTCCAAAACAGTGGATAATTACGAAATTTGGATGACCAACCAGAGAGTGACACGCGTATAGCGTGCCAATGCCCGTATTAGCGCGCGTGGAAGGGCTGCCGGCCACGTTCTTTTTTTTGTTTGAATTTTTAGGTTTGAAACAACACCATTTCTGTATGAAACGACGTCGTTTGATACCGTTAAAGGCCAAAACACGGTAGTTTTATAATTCAATCGATTGTTTTGATTTTTTTAAATTTGGTTTTGATTTGTAGCATATATTGATCCAAATCCAATAAGAATTAAATTAAATTTTATTTAGATACACCACTGAAAGTTATGATTTGGTTTGATTCGGTATTTGATCCACAGTTGACCATGCTCTAAGAAGGTCACAATCATTTTGATTGATCGAAAATGTTCACATAACTAGTTATTTAGCCCGTGTTCCGCACGAGAACAAAGTGAAATATATATTTTTTGTAATAATAATATAATTTTTGGACATTATAATTAGATTGTTAATCTCTTCCATGGTTATAATATTTTTTTTCTATTGTTACTAATATTAAACGATTTTTTACCTAAATACTTTTAAAATTAACATAAATTTCTAACTAACATGAGATTTATATTTTGTATTAGTAATAATAGTAAAAATATTTGATCTAAAGATTTTTAAAATTAACATCTAACTTGATAATAATATTAGAAGTCTTTTTGTTAAAAACTTTTAAAATCATAATACTTTTTTAAATAATATGTGATACTTATTTTCTATTTCTATTAGTAATGAAAGTTTAAATCTTTTATCTAAAGATTTTAAAAACCAACACCACATTCTAACCAAGTGGTACACATATTTTCTATTAGTAATAATAGTAGTTGATAAAAGACTTTTTAATCAACATTCATTTCTAAACAATGTGAAATACATATTTTTTATTGGTAATAACGTAATAATGCCTTTATCTAATGACTTTTATAACCAATACTCATTTCTAAATAATGTGAGATACATTTCTTTATAACCAATGTGAGATCCATCATCTAAAAACTTTTAAAATCAATATCACTTTTCAAATCAATGTGAAATACTTCTTTTCTATTGTTAATAATGGTAAACTTTTAAAATCAACATCACTCTCTAACCAATGTGGAATACATATCTTCATTTGGTAATAATAGTAGAAGTCTTTTATCTTAAAAATTTATAACCAACATCTCTTTATAAATAATATGAAATACATCTATTCTATTATATTGATAATAAAAGTAAAAGTCTTTAGATTAATGTCTTTTAAAATCAACATTATTTTTTAGCCAATGTAGGATATTTTTTCTATTAGTAATAATAGTAAAAGTCTTTTATCTAAAATTCAAAATCAACATCACTTTCTGATGCTTCCAAAATAATCCAAAGACGCACTGGGCTTGATAACTTGAATATCTGGCTTTCAATTCTCTCCTTAATCTTCAAGGCCTAATCCTGAAATGTAAACAACAACCGTAAACTAGGCAGGGGCTCTCCCTGCAAAAGCCCCTCCAGCGTGAGAATTAGCTTAACACTCGATTGAGTAAGCAAACTGACAGAGTTTAGCCTTAGTTTAAAAATCACATACCTCCCTCCTTTGTTTTGAGAGGTTTTTATAGCCTTCATGGGAAGTTGAATAACTCCCTATTAAATGTCAATGCGTGCAAGACATGCACATTAACTGCCACATCTAACCTAACGGTTTGGTCATGAATGTGGAAGCGATTTTCTCGGAGATAACTGCCCACGTTAGAGATGACCGTTACTTGTATAACTGAGCATGGTAAGTCTGCTCGCTAAACGCTTGACCGCTGGGTGGTGAGCCCCCAGCTCGCTGTAAACTTGCCCATTGGGTATTGAATCCCCAGCTCGCTATGCACCTGCCGACTTGGTATTTAGCCCCCAAATCCTAAACACAAATTATAATGATTAATGTCTGGCCGCTACCCGCTTCGCAATCGGGTTTTGGAATACTCGTGCTCTGCTCGTGATTATAGGAAATGTGCCCGGCACGTGACTTAGGCTTGGGCCTATTGGGTCAGGCAGTTCAGTAGCCACGTGCTACTTGTCTGACAAGTATCTATGCTCGGAGCGAGGAGAAGTATCCTGAATTTCTCAAGTCTGATCGTTTATAAGATGAATCATTTCGTGAATTCATAAAGGATTGTCTTCAGCCAAATGTTATAAGTGGATGCCAGCCCAAAGAGTTTAACCTTGAAAGGACGGGCCGCCATTAGCCACCTTATACCCTCATGCGGGCTCATTTCCTTAGGAATCATTAAATGCAATGCCTCGGCTTCTGCGCCCTAATGATGACAGAACTCTCGGAATAGCTCCCAAACGACGACTTCTCTTGGTATAAAAGCACAGGTTCACCCTCATTTTGAACTTTCCCAACTTGGTGCAAAATCGAAGCTGGAACCACTCATCTCTGTATTCAGCCGCGCAAATAGGATTCCCCAGATTTTCTTCCAGGGAACCCTTCATCGTTGACAGGTATTCCTCAATCCTTACTGTTATTCTTGCTGCTTCAATCCATTTTTTCACTGCTAGAACCCCAATTTTTGGGTTCAATGATGCTATTTGGGTACATGATGAGTTCTGTTACGATCTGAAAATATTTATAACCAATGTGTGATACATATATATCTTCTATTGATAATAATAATAAAATACTTTTGTAACCAATGTGAGATACATGCAATATATTCTATTTGTAACAAAAAGTCTTTAATCTAAAGATTTTTTAAATCAACACTTTTTTAAAAAAAAACAATGTGAGATACATATCATTTATTGGTAATAAGAGTAAAAGTCTTATATTATGGTAATAAAAGTTTAAGAATTTTATCTAAAGACTTTTAAAATAAACATCTATTTCTAACCATGTGGCATATATCTTTTATATTGGTAATAATCGTATTTTTAAAACCAACACTAATTTCTAACAAATGTGAGATACAATTTTTTATAGTAATAATAATAGTCTTTTATATAAAAACTTTTGAAATCAACATCACTTTCTAAATAATGTGAGATACATCTCTTTTATTGGTTACAACATAAAAATAATAATAGTAGTAATATTTTATCTAAAGAGTTTTGAAACCAACATCTCTTTGTAAACAGTGTGTGATGCATCTCTTGTATTGATAATAACATAAAAATTTATTTTATCTATGAATTTTATAACCAATATATATTTCTACATAATGTGGATATCTTTATAACCAATGTGAGATACATTATCTAAAAAATATTTAAACCAACATCACTTTTTCTTAACCAATGTGAAATATATATATTTTTTATTGGTAGTAAGTCTTTTATAAAAAAAACTTTTAATACCTACATCACTCTCTAACCAATGTGGAATACATCTCATCATTTGGTAATAGTAGTAGAAATTTTTTATATAAAAAAAAAAATCTAAAACCAACATCTCTTTCTATATATTGGGATACATCTATTCTCTTCTCTTTTGTTGATGATAAAAGTAGAAGTCTTTTTTTTTAAGACTTTTAAAATCAACATAATTTTTTATCCAATGTAAAATTTATCTCTTTTATTGGTAACAAAAGTAATTTAAAACCAACATCAATTTATAACAAATATGATATATATCTTCTATTGCTAATAATAGTAAACGTCTTTTATATAATCTAAAATAATTAAAAACCAACATCATTTTTTAATCAATATAAGATATACATCTTCTAATGGTAATAATGGTAGAAGTCTTTTATTAAAAGATTTTGAAAATCAACATCACTTTCTAACCAATGTATGATACATCTCTTCAATTGGTAATTAATAATTGTATTTTTAAAACAAACATCAATTTCTAACCAATGTGAGATACATATCTTCTATTGGTAATAATAGTAGTATATTTTGTAATCAATGTGAGATACAACTTTTGTAAAAGTGAAAGTCTTTAGTTTAAAGACTTTAAAATCTAACATTTTCTTTTTAAACAATGTGTTATACATATCTTTTATTGGTAATAATATAAAATAATATAAAACTAAGATCATTTTCTAACCAATGTGAGATATACATCTTCTATTGGTAATAATGGTAGAAGTCTTTTATCAAATGACTTTGAAAACCAACATCACTTTCCAACCAATGTATGATACATCACTTCTATTGGTACTTAATACTAGTATTTTTAAAACCAGCATCAATTTCTAACCGATGTGGGATACATCTCTTCTATTGTTGAAAAATTAGTGTTTTTAATGAAAGAAATTGTCCAACTTGAGTCACACATTTCTTTACGTGTCATTTGTTTATTGGTGAATGTTATTACGCAAATATGTTCTACTCGGTGAGAGCATCGAAATGATATATTTATTTGTCCAAATCGAGTTTTGGATGAATAAGATATCCATACTTAAATTATAATATTTGTTAGAACATTAGTGTTTTTAGTGAAAGAAATTGTGTAACTTGAAGCACGAATTTCTTTATGTGTCATTTGTTTATTGGAAAAAGTAATTATGCAAATGTGTTATACTCAGTAAGAGCATCAAAATGATATATTGATTTGTCTAAATCAAGTTTTAGATGAATAAGATATCAATGCTTAAAGTATGATGTTAGAAGTGAGTCATTAGAAGTAATGTCCCACCTTGAAGAGTTTTATCCCACATTGATTAGAAGTAATGTTAGTTGTAAAAGTTTTTAAATATAAGTTTTTTACTATTGACAATAGAAGAAGTTATATATACTAATACTAATATCGCTCATCATATTGATTATTATTATGTATTATTATTAGTTAATGCCTAGAAAACCAAAAGTTATTAAAGCCTCCACATGGATGCTTTACAATGAAGATTTATCAAAAGGTGGTGAGGTGGTATAACCATAATGCTCCTCATCAACTATATATATATATATAGCCTCTAAGCAGTGTTCTAAAACTCCCTGCCTAACTCCCCCTAGGCGCCAGGTGCCTTTCCACCGCAGCGAGTTTCTTTGTCGACGCCTAATCAGTCAAATCGACGCCTACGTCAAACCCCACCGACCTTAATTTATTTTTGTAGCTTTGATTTTGTAGCGTGCGGTGACCGGAGAAGGAAGGGGGACGAACTGGAGAAGGAAGAGTGAGTGGTAATAGTGAGGAAGAGATAGAGGTAGAAAGAAAATGAGTTTGATTTTGTGGATATACAGTGGGCTGAGAAAGGGGATAGATTAAAGGGTTAGATCTAGGAGGAAAGAGATTGAATAATGAAAAAAATGAGGAGAGTCGGTATACCGAAGTGAGAGAGAGAAGAAAAAAAAAGAAAGAAAAATGGGTTGTTGGTTTGCCAGATAGAGAGAAGAAAGAAGAAGAAGAAAAGATGAAGAAGAAGGGAGCTGTCTCGGGACTCAGAATTTAGAATGAGCAGGGACTAGGGAGGATAGGTTAGACTATGAATTGTCGCCAGGGGCAGTAGGTTGGTGGAGTAATTTTTTTTTTTTTTAGTTCTAAACTTAGCTGGTTTATTACTTTGGGGTTGTTGAGAATTGAGATTAGTGATAGGTTTGTATATTTTTGTTCATTTTACAAATATAGACAAGTGTTTGATAAAATGACAAACATAAAAAAAAAAAATTGTAGTCAATGTGTTTGATTTTTGATGTAAATTATATTTAAAAAAAATGGTAATTATGTCTTAATTCTAGGCCTCGATTACGCCCTGACTACTTCCCTAAGCGCTAGTTCCGCCTAACATTTTTTAGAACCTTGGGGTAGAAATGTTAATTGGTCCAACCCTAACGGTTTCGGTCCCTGATATGTTCGGTTTATGCGGTTAGCGATATTATCCGATCAAAAACATACCGCTTTCGGTCCGACCCTAACGGTTTCGTTACAAACTTGCGATTTCTAACCAATGATTAATCTTGTAAGTTTTTCCCCAATTACGAGGTTTGTACACTTTTTACTAACTATATTAAAATTGATGATCGGTCAAACCCTAACGATTTTTGATATTATATATGTCATGTATATTACTAACTATACTAAACCGTATGAAAAACGACTTTTGGTACAATCATAACAATTTTCGGTCTAGCCTTAACGGTTTCGCTCCCTAAACGTTCCTATTTAAACGGTCCATCTAGAATTGCAATCATGACGATTTTGGTTCAAACTTGCGGTTTTTTGTCCTATTAACATCTCTGCATAAAGGATGACTCAGTGGTAAAGATAGTTTTCACAAAATGTGAGGTTTCAGGTTTGATCCTTCACATGCCCTCTTAGGAGGAAAAAAAAATAAAGATTTTCTAATTTCAATTTCCTCACTAATATCACCGAAAAACAAAGTCTTACATAGATAAATTATGATCATCTAAGTAAACTTTGATTATCTATGTGCTTTATGTTTTTTTGTTTAATTACATGTATCTGTCAATGTGCTCTTCTAAAGAAATTATTGCCAATATTAATTGGACAATTACGTCTAATACGACCCCCCTTATGACGACATATTTCCAGAGTTTTTAATAAAAAAAACTTTCTCTTTCTCTCTCTAAATTATTGCCTTCCTTGATTTGTAAGTCGTTTTTTAAATGTAAATTTGGCATATATATTTTTAATTTTTTCTCAAAATCTTAAAACATGTAATTTAGTATGTTTAAAGTAATAAGATTAAATACTTTATGATTTTAAAAATAAAATAAATATACATCAAATTTACATTTAAAAAACATTATTTAATACTTTCAATTTTAGGATGTCTCAATTAATATTTCTAAAGACTTTTAGTGTACAAATTTTCTACTATTTTTCCAAATATATCATTTCATTTAATATTATTATTATTGTACATCCTAGAGAAATAGTGAGTGTAATATATATATATATATATAAAATTAATGAGAGAGAGTATATATAATAAGTATTATTGTCACAACATATTTTACAAGCTACTAGGTATGGGTGAAGCGTCTTACCACTAAGCTGCACTTACTTGTCACCCAGGGGGTAAGTGGAGAACCACTATTGATCTTCTTATTAAAAAAAGAGAAAAAAAAAACACCCCCAGCTCATGCTTTCACTTCTTAACGGAGGAGGTTGGGTGTTCGAGTCTCACTAGAGACACCGACTGACTTTTACAACTCTCGGTAGAGAGGTCGGGTGTTCAAGCCTCTTCAGAGGCATCCTTGTTGTTAAAACAAGGCCTCATTTAGCTACTCACTTATCTTAACGGAGAGGTTGAGTATATGACATGACATCATAGCCAGGTCCACCGGGGTGTGCTTTTGACAACAAACTATATGGTATATATATATATAAATATAATATACACACAATGAGATAATCAAGTGTACAGTGTACCCATGTTTCCATTTTACGTTTAGTAGGTGGAAATTACTAATTATAGTAAACAATCACCACTTGTTCATCAACTTGCTTATTAATTTATAGGTTAAGTTATCTCCAAGAAAAAGAAAAATATATGCTTGTTTTTCCTTTCAAGTTGATGCGGATTTACGTGGCCTCATTGTTATTATTATTTATTTTAACAACCACTTGCTATATATTCTACTTTTTATATTACCACATGAACCCATTAAATATTCGTCTTTATTAATTACCGTCCATACTATCCCACTTGGTCGCTTCTTCCCCTTTTTTTTTTGTAAATAGTTATTCGCATTAACTTTAAACATATACTTGTATTGTTATATTTTATCTAATATTTTTGAAGCATCTTTGAATCCGAATCTAAACAGGTATCTTGTGAGACGGTTTTATAAATCTTAATCTATAACATAAAACTTCACTCTTTTACAACTTAATTCATCAGCACATGATGAATCGAGTTATGAGATCCGTCTAAAAGAAAATACCCGTAAAACGATCATTCCTATTTTTTCTGACATGTTTATACTTATGTGAAATCATTTGATATTATTTGAAAAATAGCTTGTTAAACTATGATAATATTTTTTATTAAAATTTAATTACTGATATTAACTCTTAATAATTGAAAATAATGCAATTAAATTTACAGACTTTGTTATCTTTTTCAAAGCGTTTTAATGTGGATCAAAGCTCAAAACCTTGAAAATCAATTTTTTAGCATTCTAAATTTTAATGGCAGTATGTATGATATTTTTGTTTATACCAAATATTTCACATACTGAATGCTACAATTAAAAATAAATTGGTAATTACACAAAACTTCATCGATTGGTATCTAAAATGGCACCTAATTCATTCTAAATACTGGCAAGTCGTTTAGTTGTCAAGCAATTTATTAGGGTAATGTAGTATGACTTACAAAATTTATGATACTCTGTCGGTTTTAAAATGTGTATTTATTTTTATACATAGTTAAGATTAAATATATTTTATTATTCTTTTAAGAATTCATATATTTTTTTGGTCCTTGAACTATCCACAAAATATGTGTTTGGTCCCACTATTTTCTTCTGTATTCGTTTGGTCCTTGAACTCAATTTTTGCGGTGAAATTCCTCCCTTACGGGATTATCATAAGTTTTTCCATCAAAATTTAATTGAAATCTTAAATTTGCCCTTAGTAATGTTAATGGTTGAAAACCCGATTCCCCCAATTTGTGAATGCTCTCCTTTGAAACTCTATCTTCCACATTTAAATATATAGATCTTGCCGAAATTAAGCTTCATTCTCCTTCCTCCAATCTTCATTTTCTCTCTAAAATTGTTACGATGATTGAGTTCCAAGCGGTATACTTAACTACTAAGATCATCTCCAACAGTTTAAAGTAAATATCGCACTAAATCTTTAAACTGGTGTAATTTCTGCACCAAATTTCTTCCGTCATCTCCAACAGTACTACTTCAAAGTTTACTCTAAAAGGAATATTGCAAGTATATTTTGAATTATACTCAAATGTATTGCTGATTTTAGCTGGTTTTTTACAAAATTTATGGGAAGAATTGAACTGAATAATCTCTCTCTCTCTCTCTCTCTCTCTATATATATATATATATATATATATATATATATATATATATAAAGCCTAGGTAGTTTAAAAATAGTAAAATCTTGCCAAAGTTTGGTTTCCTAAGATAGAAAGCTATTTATATGTAATAATAGTGGTGAGCCATGTATTGAAAACATACATTTGATTATACATTCATTAGTTAGATGTGTCATGATCAATCAAATAATGTCTTGGAATATAAAAATCAACTATTGCCTTGAAATATGAAAATCAAATACTACCTTGGAATATGAAAACCAAATACTCCCTTGAAATATGAACAAGTTTATAATGATTTGAAAACATAGTTAACAAAATATTTCAACACCATCAAATCTTAATTTTATTGTCAATTTTACATGTTAATAAATCAAGATCAATTTTTTAAAGTAAAATTTTATCAGTTAAAAATCAGTGGTCATATAGAAGATAAAAAGGTGACAAACTTAAACAACCGGCTTCAGTCAACATGTATTATACAAATCTTATACTTTTACTTTTATGTAAAAGCAAGATAGTTCCTACAAAAGTGTATTTATTAAAATATTAGAAACAAAATAAAATAAAATAAAAAACCATTATTTATAATTTCAAAAGAAAGAAAACATGAACATGTAGATAAACAAAAAATACCTTGAATAATAACTAACGAACCAAGTTTTAGCAAATCCGAACTAGATTTTTTGTAAAAATATTGCTATTTGTTTGGATTTTTATGCTCATCAATCCCCAAAATCTAATCATTTTTGTATTTTAAAAAATCAACTAATATTTTATAGTAATTTTTTTTTACCAACTAACTAGTAAAAAGTTTGGACATCACATAGTAGAAGCTAAAATCTTGAATGTAAGTAATTTTGGAGACAAAATCTTTATCTAAAAAATGTCATGGTCTCCATCAGTAAAAAAGAAATTAAAAAAAAACTTGATCACAGAAATATAATTCATATTGAAATACTACTTAATGAACATAAATCTTCATCACAATTGTAGAGGCACCTTATTGACATATTTGAAACTAAATTACATATCTAATGAAATTGACATAAAGTAAAACCAGTACATTGACAATCTATAAAAATATAAAGAAACATAAATAGAGAGATATTTTTCCATTTTCATTAGACCCAAATTTAATATAAGAAAATATTTCAACATCGTCAAGATCTTAATTTCATTGTTCATTTTACATGTTAATAGATCGAGATCGAATTTTTTTATAATATTGTATACGTTAAAAATTTGTCGTCTTACAAAAGATAAAAGATGATGAACTTAAACAACTGGTTTCAATCAACATATATTCTAAAAATCTTATATTTTTACTTTTATGTAAAACCAAGATAGTCACTACAAAAGTGTGTTTATTAAATGTTGGAAACTAAAAAAAAAAAGGAAAAAAAAAGCAAACCATTACTTATAATTTCAACTCGAGAATGTAGGTCAAACAAAAGTTAATGTCAATAATTGGTAGTATGATATGCAATGACGATTAACAAAAGTTAAGGTCAATCATTCATTGTTGCACGCGTGACATTTCCTGAAGTATGGTTCATAGCAGAACACAATTTTTAGGTTAGCAAATTGTTCTGATCTAAAGATTTTGATATTGGATAAAGAGGGAAAGTCAACAAAATAACACAACATATGTTGTGTATAATGAATTTAGAGTCCACCATATCAATGATACAATGATGTATTTTTTGTTGAAATAGTGGCAATTCATTCTTTTAATTTTATTTTGTCTTTATTTTACTTAAATAAAATTTAATTTAAAAAGATACTCCCTCCGTTCCAAACAAAGAGTACAATATACTATTTTTTGGATGTTTCACTCTAAGAGTCTACTTTAAAAAATTATGTTTAGAATTTCTATAATATTTTGTATTTACCATCCACTTGTATTGTAACCACATTTTTTGTGCTTAACTATTTTTGTAATTATGTTAACTTTAATGATATTAATATCCCTTAATAATTAAACTTTTCAAATGGGGGCTCTTTGAGTGGAATGGAGGGAATATATGTCTGTGCGTTTAACGCATGTGTGTAAAACTAGTTATGGTTAATAAGATGACATAGTTGGCCGGAGATGGAGCAGAGAGAGCTCGGAGAAGGAGAAGGAGCTCCGGCGTTGTAAAAGAGGGGAGGCCGTTGGGTCTGTATGGAGATGGGAATAAGCCAGAGAGAGAAGAGAGATATGAGGTGTTTCCGTTTTAACGAATTGAAGATGGAGATGGCTGGAGCAGAAGGAGCTATAGACGACGAGAGCTTGGGAGCTGTGCCAAGCGTTTGGAGAGAATGATCGACTTAGGGTTTTCTCTTTTCTTTTCTCTTTTCCAGTAAATTTTCTAGCGAATGGTAAAGTGAAGGAGAAACGATCTATGGTTTTGATGGTTACTGTGTATGAACAATCGATTTTAATAAAATTTTAACGAAAAAACTCACGATGAATCTCACCGTAAAAATTGAGTCTAAGGACCAAACGAATACAGAGAAAAAATAGTGGGACCAAACGCATATTTCGTGGATAGTTCAGGGACCAAAAAATATATTAATCCTTCTTTTAACTATCCTAGATCTAAAAAAAAGACACTGTTACTTTGATTAAATGATTTACTTTGATTAAATGATATACTAGTTCTTTTGGTAATGATATTACTATAATTTTTAAATATAATATACATTTCTTCTTTTGGTAATAATGTATAAATATGAATACCCGGCTCTTCATTGTTTTTTCCTTGAGGGATTGCTGCTCTTGTTTTACTTTCAAGCAGTTTTAACCTTCTTTTCAAAGACTACTACTATAAATATTCCTTCATCAATGTGTTTTCATTATGTTAATTCATCCTATGGAGATGGAGGTGGATCTGTGGAGGTTTATAAGCCCTGCAAAAGGATATGTTTGTATTCTTAGAATTGTTATCATCAATAACATAAACATACAATTTGGTTATTCCAAAAATAATATCAAACTTGCCTAATACTCCCTTAACTTTTAGAAAGTTGACTATTCAAGTTAAAACATCTCAAAATGAAATAGTGAAATCTTTGTATAAAATGAATGAAATATTAATTAATAAATACAATACTAATTTTTGAAAGATGTATGATATTACAAGTTGGAGCTTGTGCTATTATTACTAGATTTAACGTTAGTGTCGTTAAATCAAATCTTTTAAGATCTTTATACTGTTAAATCAAATATGTTTTTTTTAAAATAATAACATAAATATTTTAAATTATTATTTACTTAATCATTTAACGATCCTAATATTAAAATTCGTAATAATATTTGAAGCTCTGTCTCGTAATCGTTTGCCTTTAAAAATGAGAGGAGTAGTGAGAGAAAGTAAGGTAGGAGAGACGTCGCGGCTTGGCGAAGCCGAAAGATTTTTAGCTTACAGCTATACACGTGGCGAGTCTCATCCAGCTTTTGTAAACACTGTTTACAACCGACTCGTATGAGTTGATGATGCATCCTCCCCACTGCCTTTGGAGACGCTTGTTTGGCGTCGTCCTCGAAACCAGGTTGTCAAAACCACGTGGCCGTTTTCTGACTCAAACGCTTCACGTACCCCACGTGTCACTACCTCCTCTCTCCCCCTTCCGTTTCATTACCCTCAAGGTTACTTTCGTCATTTAAACATCAATACCCACGGAAATAAAAAAGGCCCTCTTCCTTGTCATTTCACCCCCGTGTTTTTCCGCCGGCTATTTTTTTCTTCCCGGTAAAATTCTAGCATTAGAGGTTTTGCCTTACATTCGGAGCAATTGAGATAAAGTTTTGTGCCGTTTAACGTTAATGTTTGTATGAACATGTCGGAAATTGAAGAAATTTATGATTCGAGGCCTAGGGATCTGTTGCAAAGATTTGTATCCGGAAAAGAATTTTCGAGAAAATTTACAGAGGCCGACGAAGAAGGTGAAAACGTAGAACTGAGTTTGGGGTTATCTTTGAATGGTAGATTTGGAGTGGACCCGCCAAGAGGCAACAATTTAATTCGGGCTTTTTCGGTATCAAACTTCGTAATGAGTTGCAGCAACGAGGAGCCGGCGGCGTTTTTGGGACCGTTTTCCGGGCCGTTGACAAGGACGTGTTCGTTGCCGGCGGGTACAGAGGAGGAATGGAGGAAAAGGAAAGAGTTGCAGTCACTACGGCGGCTGGAGGCAAAGAGAAAGCGTGTTGAAAAGATGAAGAATGGGAGAGTGGTCAAAGGAAAGGTGGAGGAGGGTGACCGAAATTCAGAGGATTATGGGGGAGGCACAGTGGTAAATAATGGAGTTGAAGGGGTGGAATTGAAAAGTGAAAACGTAGGGTTAGAGGGGTTGAATAAACAGCCGCTAGTTTTGTCGCCGGGGTCAATTGGATCACAAGGAAGTGGGTCTTCTGGAATTTCTGATTTTGAGAGTCAACCAATTCGAGGTACTATAATTTTATTACTAGTACGTTATTGTGCCCTTTTTTTTTCTTTTCTTGTGTGTGTGTGTGTGTGTGGGTTGGGGGGGGGGGTTATTAATGCATATTGATTTTGTGCCATTATTTTCTTGGTGGTGGAAGCTTGATTTGATTTGATGTCTATTTTGTGATCTGGTATGTAATTTTGGATTTGGGTTGATCCATTTTTCCTTTTAAAATTTTCCGGGAATCATGAGTTACCATTTTGTGATGAAGCTTAAAAAGATGTCTTCCATGCTAACTAACTATACTAGATGATAGATTGATAGTTAACAGAGCTGTGCCTTAATAAAGGCCATTGACTTGAATTGAAAATGAAGATGGTTAGAGTCAGAAATTCTTAAAGATTTACTAATACTCGCCCTCCCTACTAAAATAAGGGGTTGTCTCCTTCACTTATCAAAAAAAAAAAAAAAATCGTCTCCTTCCTCTCTCTCTCTCTTTTTTTTTTTTTTCCAAAATAATTATCTTTAATTTTTTTTTTATGAAAACACTTTTACCATTTTATTTAGCTTTTTCTACCTATTTAATTCTATACACATTCCTCCCACTATTAAAGGAAACAACACTAATATTTATAATATGGTATAAATAGGGTCGGTTACTTTTTCTTAAATAATGTGCCGGATTGAAAATAAGAATCTATCCTTCCCCATACTACAGGCATAGAGTAATGTTTGGAGCATCAAATGTGTACCAAATATATGCTCCCTCCGTGAGTTCATATTTAAAGTCAAATAATTAAGAGATGCAAAGAGTTCATATTTAAAGTCTAATAATTAAGAGATGCAAGAGTCCCCTTTTAAAAGTTAAAACTTTTTTTAAAAAATAATAGTAGCTTATTAATAATAAATGATATTTTTATACCCTAATTTTTTAAAGTGGACTCTTTTAAGTGAAATAAATAGAGTAGTGGACTCTTTGCCTTGAACAAGGAGGGGGTATATAACTAGTATTATAGTTAGTTATAATTGTAATAATGTTTAAGCATAATCAATATGTTATATATTAATATTAAATGTGAAAGGTGATGTTGAAATTTTATTGGGATTGTAGACATGATTTTTGAAAGTGCATTTTTAAAGTGAAACTTCCGAAATAGTACTCTCCGTCTGGAACGGAGAACGAAGGGAGTAATAATTTTCTATCGTAATTCTATTTTGGGTTGTGGGATGGTGGAGGGGAGGGGACGGGGCGGGTTTGTTGAGTTGAGGAGGCAATTTGATCTGCACTAATGGAAATTTCTTGGTGGTATGGGTACCTCGGAATGAGTAAATCAAAAGACTGCATATGTGATTACTGGCATATTTTATGGGGGCATTAGCAGGTTCACTTCTGTAGCAGCTCCATTGCATTGAGTTTGATTAGATGTGTTGTTGCGGAATTAGTGAGACAGCCATTAGAAGTTTACGTATCTTTATTACAGTTCAGACCAAGTTCAGACCAACTTTACTATTATCATCTTCTGGAGAACCTTGAGAGGGTTTTTCTGATCTGTCAATCCCCAAGAGTGAAAACTGGTGTAAACGAAAGCTTGTGTTTTACGCTTAGCCGTCATTCTCACAAGAAGCTGTATGTGGTTTATGATTTTACAAATGGCCAGACTTCTGTTGTGAAATTGTATGGCAATAGCCGCACCAGCAAGTAGCAACTGAAAAAAAGTTTTTACAAACTTGCGTTTTTAAGTTTGTTCCAAGAGTAATTTTGTTTGATATTTGTAAACTTGAGATTCGAGGATGTTTCAAGAGAAATTTTTCTTTGCAATGGCCTATTGACGGATTTATTCGTAGGGATTATGATCATGTGGTATTTCCAAATTCCAAACTGTATTGTAAATCACATTTGTGATCTTGATGAATTATATTGCAGGAACTAATAAATATATGGAAGTGAGAAACACAGCTTGTGAGCAGGCCCAGCCCGAGCACAAAGCTGCAGCAAGTCCTGCAACAACGAATGATAAATTGAGCGAGCGATACCCGTTGTTGAATGAATATTCTAAAGTCACAGTTGCCAGTAAGGACCAATACGAGATGGTGAGGAATAAGTTGGCTGAGATGCCATGCGTCTCTACAAAAGGAGAAGGCCCGGGTGGTAAAAGGATAGAGGGGTTTCTATACAGATACAAGAAGGGTGAAGAAGTAAAGATAGTATGTGTCTGTCACGGAGACTTTCTCTCTCCAGCTGAGTTTGTGAAGCATGGTGGTGGTGGCAATGTGGAACACCCCCTTCGGCACATAGTTATTAGCCCCCCTTCCTTTTGTTAATGATGATATAATGAGCTCTAGCCTTGGGGAATATGTGACGGGTAGAGAGAAGCAGAAATAGCTTCTGTGGTAGTGTGTTTATTTCTCTCATCTTCGAGTAAAAAGCCTTTTTTTTTTTTTGTTAGTTTGCTGTGATGTGGAAGAATTGAACTTGTCACAGGAGGATGAAAAGTATCGAAGTAAAATTTTTCTTGACTTGTTGATAGGGGTTGAAAGAAGTGTGTTTAAACAAACTGGTCTCGGGGGGTGGTAACACTTGGGGTTGTCTGCATAGTTACGGCAAGTTGGGGCCATTTCTTTGGAAAGGCCGACTGTATATTCTATTTTAACCAAGGCTTCCCTGACTACTGCTATTGCTAGTGTTAAACATATTGTCGAGCTCAGCCAAGATTTCCTGTGAATGTGACATCGTGTTTCCTTTATATGTTTCATGAAGCTCCATTTATGGAGTTTTTATAGTTTTCTCCCTATACGACATTGATAAATGAAACAGTAACGAAGTTGAGACGTATTCCTATTGAAGTCTAGATAAACTAAACCCAACCAAGCAGTAACAATCTGAAAATAATTGATCGGTTGATCCCAACACATTCAATGGACATAACCAACAGTAGTGATGATGAAGTTGAGCTGATTGGAAAATGTATTCATTAACGTTCACCTGCTCGGAAACGTGTTCATTGGGGAAAACGTAGTATAGTGAGTGTATAATAACCAAACCACTATAATTCCAGTGGCGGCTGATTGGAAAATAAGTAGGAATGATTATACTAGCAGGTATGATATTGATCCCAATCGGTAATTCATGGGCTCTTTCACGAGGATTCCGGGGCATGTTGCTGAGGGCATTAAGCTCTTGGGGACTTGTGTCATCCATAAGAATTCAGAGGAGGCGACAACACATGTTGGCGTCAGGAATCAAGTTGCTAAATGGGGACAGGAATGCTAGTACTATGTTCATGCTTGCATCAGCAAGGCAGGAATCCAACTGGGAAATCAAGTATCTCTTGGCAATTTTATCACAACTCGCTACCACAGTTTATGCAGGCACCAGGAAGGTGGGAAGCTAAATGGGTCATAATTTCCAGACACACACAACCAAAACACTAGGTTTCACAGTATACGAGAGGTGAGAAGCATGTAATTTTCAATTATCCTTTCATAAATCCTGATACTCGAGGCGAATTCTACAATTTTCACCAAGTAGAGTTCACAATTATTACTTTTCACATTTAGATGCCTGAAAGCTGAATACTGCAACCAAGAATATTAGCCAATCAATCATTAGAAACATATCATTTCTTTGCTTTTTATTTGAAAAAACAACAAATGGAAATGAGATGGGCGTATAGAAAGTTGAGGACAAATATATACCATATTCTGACGAGAAATATGAAAAACTGAGAGAGTCCCAACCACACCTGTTGTTGCATGCGTTTCGCAAGTTCCCAAAAGTCTGGCCAACCCGAAGTCAGATAAATACGCATTGTGATCATCGTCCAACAAGATATT
>CM028379.1:122221349-122259838 GCA_013146195.2 Codonopsis lanceolata | reverse complement strand
TCCAAAAGTTAGTGATCTGCGGTTTTAGGGGATTTTCGACCAATTAGTCTTTGCAATTTTTCTAGCAAAATAGTTTCAAAAATTCTTGCTAGGTTGTCTATCCCGCTCCTTATCGATTTCTCAGGAACGGTTTGGGTTTGTGAAGGGCCGTAATATCAAGAGAATGTAGTTTTAGCTCATGAGATGGTGCATCAGATTAATAAAAAATGTCGAGGAGGTAACATTGTTTTTAAATTTGATATGTCTAAATCCTATGACAGATTAGAATGAGACTTTTTACTTCAGGCTATGCAGGCTTTTGGCTTCGATGAGAACAGTTGCTCTTTGATTTCTCGTCTGATTAGTAACAATTGGTATTCTATTTGTATTCAGGGTATGAACTATGGTTTTTTCCACTCTTCTCGCGGTGTTAGACAAGGTGACCCGTTATCCCCTCTTTTGTTTATTCTTGCCCAGGAAATCTTAACTTTAAACATTAATCATGCTATCCACTCGGGTTATATTACGGCTTTTGATCATGGTCGGGGTGATGTGGCTATCTCTCATTTATTATATGCTGATGACATGTTACTTTTTTGTAACGGTGGGCAACGTTCTATCTGTGCGGTTCGAGATGTGATGAAATCTTATGCTCAAGCGTCGGGTCAAATGATAAACCTTGCTAAGAGTGGATTTTATACAGGGGATTCTTGTTCTAGTCGGAGAAAGAATTTTATTTCTAAATGGTCTAGATGTTCAGCTCAATCCTTTCCTTTGAAGTATCTGGGTGTTCCTTTATTTCGAGGGAGGTGTCATCCTCAGTATTTCGAAGATCTTATTCGTCGTGTTACCCAGAAAATTAGTGGCTGGAAGGCTAAATTATTATCTTTTGGAGGAAAAATTGTGTTGTTAAAGGCGGTTTTAAGTAGTATTCCTATCTATATGTTGGCTGCCATTAAAGTCCCGAAGGTAGTTCTTCACCGTATTGAATCTCTTATGGCGGGTTTTTTGTGGGATGTCAATGGGGCTAAGCGTACTCATTGGGTAGCATGGACTGTGATTTGTCGGCCAATTCAAGAGGGAGAGCTTGGACTTCGTACGTTAACTCAGGTGATGACCTCTCTGCATGCTAAGTTGGCGTGGGTTGTTATCCAAGGCAAATGGTTATGGGTTAATTATGCTAATGCAAAGTATAGTGTGGGGTTGAATGAGTGGCGGTCGGGTTTGGGTTCCCATGTGTGGCAAGCTATTCATAAGGTAATTGCAGATATTCAGTTGCAGTCCCAATGGATTATAGGGTGTGGAGATGTTCGGTTTTGGGTAGATAATTGGTGCGGCGATTATCTTCTTGGCCCTTCCCCGGTTGATGCGCGATTGCAAGTTAAGGATGCTCTTCCTGATATTTCTTCTTTCATGCCTTTCATTCCAGCCCATCTTCGCATGTCTGTTGCTAAAGTTCAGTTTCGAAATGAATCAGACAGATTGATTTATACTCCTTCTAAGGACGGTCTGTTCAGGTCCTCGGTTTATTGGCAGAATCATAGAGTTTCAGGCCAGTCTTTCTCTTGGGCTAAGAAGATATGGCAGAAGTGGCTTCCTTTAAAGGTAAGTGGGTTCATTTGGAAGCTATTTCATGGTGATGTTGCTGTTGATCTCAGATTGCATTCTAAAGGTATTTCATTAGCCTCTAAATGTGCTTGTTGTGTTTCTTCAAAGTCTCAAGAATCCATTGAGCATCTGTTCCTTCGTTCGGAGTTGGCTTATTCAGTTTGGTTCCATTTTGCTCGCCGTTTCAGAAGGTCAATAGGTACTCTTCTATGATTCATTTATTTGATACTTGGTCTTCTAATTCCTCTATTAGAAGTCAAGGTGGAGCGTGTCAGTTGGGTATTTTCATGTTTGGTTGTTGGGAAATATGGAAAGCTCGGTGTAACAAGATTTTTGATAATTCTGATATCAACTCGGCTTTTGTCATTAAGAATATTCAGAGGCATCTTCTTGACATGTGTAGTATTTTTCATCCGAAGGCTCCCTGTCATGTTGGGGATTCTTTTGCTCTGTCTTTAAGCAACTTACCGGTTCTTCATATTCCTTTCCATCGGGGTAAGTGGCTTAGATGGGAGCCCCCTCTTCATCATTCTTATAAACTTAACACTGATGGGTCTTCAGTTGGTGGTTTGTGCTCCGGGGGAGGTATTATCAGAAGTAAGAATGGTGATTTCATCCATGCTTTCTCTAATTTTTATGGTGAGGGCAGTAATACCCTTGCGGAAATTAAAGCGCTTTGTGATGGCTTGCGTCTTTGTCGTTCTCTCAATTTGGCAGATGTTATGGTGGAATCTGATTTGTTAGTTGCTGTTAGAAGTATTCATGGTTCTCAAGGATTTCCGTGGACGTATAATTATGAGTTGTTAGAGTGTAAAGACTTGATTCAAGGTTTTGCGCTTTCCCATGTCTTTCGTGAATGCAATAGAGTTGCGGATCGGTTGGCTCGTTATGTGCATGATACGAGGGGTTCTATCTATTTTTCTCAGGAAGGCTCTCTTCCGAGGCTCTCCATCGAGGCTCTTCGGGTAGACAGGATATGTTTATTTTCTTTTCGTAGGAAAGTTTAATTGCATGTATTTCCTTTTCGAGATCAGACTCCTCCGTCCTCCCTCTTATAAGGGCAAGGCTGGTTGTCTCCCTCTTGTTTGTATTGCTTTTTTCTTTTTAATAAATTCCTGCAGGGTGCCGTCCCTGCTTCCCTAAATAATAATAATAAAAAAATATTAAAGGGTTAGATCTAGGAGGAAATAGATTGAAGAATGAAAAAAATAAGGAGAGTCGGTCTATCGGAGAGAGAGAGAGAAGAAAAAAAAGAAAGAAAGAAAAATGGGTTGCCGGTCTGCCAAATAGAGAGAAGAAAGAAGAAGAAAAAAAGATGAAGAAAAAGGGGGCTGTCTCGGGATTCGGAATTTAGAATGAGCAGGGACTAGGGAGGATAGGTTAGACTGTGGGTTGTATGGGCAGTAGGTTGGTGGAGTAATAAATTTTTTTTTAGTTCTAAACTTGACTGGTTTATTACTTTGGGGTTGTTGGGAATTGAGATTAGTGGTAGGTTTGCGTATTTTTGTTCATTTTACAAATATAGACAAGTATTTGATAAAATGACAAATATAAAAAAAAAATTGTAGTCAATGTGTTTGATTTTTGATGTAAATTATAAAAAAAATGGTAATTATGCCTTAATTCTAGGCCTCGATTACCCCCCGACTAACGATTTTTAGAACCTTGGGGTAGAAATGTTAATCGGTTCAGGGCTAACGATTTCGGTCCCTGATATGTTTGGTTTATGCGGTTAGCGATATTATCCTGTCAAAAACATGTCAGTTTCAGTCCGGCCCAAATGGTTTCGTTTCAAACCGTCAATTTCCAACACAATGATTAATCTTGAACATTTTTCCCCAATTACGAGGTTTGTACGCTTTTTTTAGTGTACTATACACGTCCCGTATATTATATTAACTATATTAAAATTGTTAATCGGTCCAACCCTAACGATTTTTGATATTATATATGTCCTGTATATTACTAACTATACTAAACCGTATGAAAAACGACTTTTGGTACAACCCTAACAATTTTCGGTCCAGTCCTAACAGTTTCGCTCCCTAAACGTTCCTATTTAAACGGTCCATCTAGAATTGCAATCCTGACGGTTTCGGTTCAAACCTGCGGTTTTCGGCCCTATTAATATCTTTGCATAAGGGATGACCCGGTGATAGAGATAGTTTTCACAAAATGTGAGGTTTCATGTTCGATCCTTCACATGCACCCTTAGAAGGAAAAAAAATAAAGATTTACCGATTTCAATTTCCTCACTAATATCACCGAAAAACAAAGTCTTACATTGACAAATTATGATCATCTAAGTAAACTTTGATTATCTATGTGCTTTATGTTTTTTGTTTAACTACATGTATCTGTCAATGAGATCTTCTAAATAAATTATTGCCAATATTAATTGGACAAATACGTCTAATACGACCCCCTTATGACGACATATTTCCAGAGTTTTTAATATAAAAAAAACTCTCTCTTTCTCTCTCTAAATTATTGTCTTCTTTGATTTGTAAGTCCTTTTTTATATGTAAATTTGACATATATTTTTTTAATTTTTTTCTTAAAATCTTAAAACACTTAATTTAGTATGTTTAAAGTAATAAGATTACATACTTTATGATTTTCAAAAATAAAATAAATATATACACCAAATTTACATTTAAAAAACTTCATTTAATACTTTCTATTTTGAGATGTCCTGATTAATATTACTAAAGACTTTTGGTGTACAAATTTTCTACTATTTTTCCCAATATATCCCTTCATTTAATACTATCATTATTATACATGCTGGTGAGATAGTGAGTGTAATATATACATATTCAATGAGAAAGAAAGAAAATATATATAATGAGTATTATTATCACAATATATTTTATAACCTATTATTAATTATATTTCTTAATTCTTATATTTTATCTATTAAAAATATTTATCCGGGTACAGACTACAGAGGAAGCAATTTGTAAAGCGGTTTTGGGCCACATGACATCATAGCCAGGTCCACCGGGGTGTGCTTTTGACAACAAACTATATGGTATATATATATATATATAAATATAATATACACACAATGAGATAATCAAGTGTACAGTGTACCCATGTTTCCATTTTACGTTTAGTAGGTGGAAATTACTAATTATAGTAAACAATCACCACTTGTTCATCAACTTGCTTATTAATTTATAGGTTAAGTTATCTCCAAGAAAAAGAAAAATATATGCTTGTTTTTCCTTTCAAGTTGATGCGGATTTACGTGGCCTCATTGTTATTATTATTTATTTTAACAACCACTTGCTATATATTCTACTTTTTATATTACCACATGAACCCATTAAATATTCGTCTTTATTAATTACCGTCCATACTATCCCACTTGGACTCTTCTTCCCTTTTTTTTTTTTGTAAATAGTTATTCGCATTAACTTTAAACATATACTTGTGTTGTTATATTTTATCTAATATTTTTGAAGCATCTTTGAATCCGAATCTAAACAGGTATCTTGTGAGACCGTTTTATAAATCTTAATCTGTAACATAAAACTTCATTCTTTTACAACTTAATTCATCACAGCACATGATGAATCGAGTTATGAGATCCGTCTAAAAGAAAATACCCGTAAAACGATCATTCCTATTTTTTCTGACATGTTTATACTTATGTGAAATCATTTCATATTATTTGAAAAGTAGCTTGTTAAACTATGATAATATTTTTTATTAAAATTTAATTACTGATATTAACTCTTAATAATTGAAAATAATGCAATTAAATTTACAGACTTTGTTATCTTTTTCAAAGCGTTTTAATGTGGATCAAAGCTCAAAACCTTGAAAATCAATTTTTTAGCATTCTAAATTTTAATGGCAGTATGATATTTTTTGTTTATACCAAATATTTCACATACTGAATGCTACAATTAAAAATAAATTGGTAATTACACAAAACTTCATCGATTGGTATCTAAAATGGCACCTAATTCATTCTAAATACTGGCAAGTCGTTTAGTTGTCAAGCAATTTATTAGGGTAATGTAGTATGACTTACAAAATTTATGATACTCTGTCAGTTTTAAAATGTGTATTTATTTTTGTACATAGTTAAGATTAAATATATTTTATTATTCTTTTAAGAATTAATATATATTTTTGGTCCTTGAACTATCCACGAAATATGTGTTTGATCCCACTATTTTTTTATGTATTCGTTTGGTCCTTAAACTCAATTTTTGCGGTGAGATTCCCCCCTTACGGGATTATCGTGAGTTTTTCCTAGGGATGTAAGTGGTTCGGTTTATGCCAAAACTACAAATCGAACCACCTCCTAGTGGTTCCAATAATCTCAAACCGAACCGAACCGAGTAAGACTTAGAACCGAACCGAACCGAATCACTCGGTTTGGTTTGGTTCGGCTTTGTGGTTTATATAAATTATTTTTAATGAAAGTAACCAACATTGAAAATAACAATAAAAATAAGATTTTAATTTGGAATTAATGTCAAAATTAGGAAATAAGCTACTAACAAAAAATTATCATAAATAAAACAATACAAATTCTAAAATAAACACAAATAGTATAAAAAATAATAATTCTCCAACAATCAAGATTTTGTTTGGTTTAGTATATATATATATATATATATATATATATATATATATATATATATATATATATATATATATATATATATATATAATGAATAAATCAAAGGTTCAAAATAGTTAATATATGTAATATATATTATATTATATAATAAAAAAATAAAAATATATAGCGTGGTTTGGTTCGGTTTGGTTTGGTTTGGTTCGATACCAAAAACCATGAACCGAACCAAACCGCGTGGTTTCCCAATTTTTGAAACCAAAACCGAACCAAACCGACTGATTTGGTTTGGTTCGGTTTGGCTTCGTGGTTCGGTGGTTCCGATTTACACACCTAGTTTTTCCATCAAAATTTAATTGAAATCTTAAATTTACCCTTAGTAATGTTAATGGTTGAAAACCCGATTTCCCCAATTTGTGAATGCTCTCCTTTGAAACTCTATCTTCCACATTTAAATATATAGATCTTGCCGAAATTAAGCTTCATTCTCCTCCCTCCAATCTTCATTTTCTCTCTAAAATTGTTACGATGATTGAGTTCCAAGCGGTATACTTAACTACTAAGATCATCTCCAACAGTTTAAAGCAAAAATCGCACAAAATCTTTAAACTGGTGTAATTTCTGCACCAAATTTCTTCTGTCATCTCCAACAGTACTACTTCAAAGTTTACTCTAAAGAGAATATTGCAAGTATATTTTGAATTATACTCAAATGTATTGCTGATTTTAGCTGGTTTTTTACAAAATTTACGGGAAGAATTGAACTGAATAATCTCTCTCTCTCTCTCTCTCTCACTATATATATATATATATATATATATATATATATATATATATATATATATATATAAAGCCTAGGTAGTTTAAAAATAGTAACATCTTGCCAAAGTTTGGTTTCCTAAAATAGAAAGCTATTTATATGTAATAATAGTGGTGAGCCATGTATTGAAAACATACATTTGATTATACATTCATTAGTTAGATGTGTCATGATCAATCAAATAATGTCTTGGAATATAAAAATCAACTATTGCCTTGAAATATGAAAATCAAATACTACCTTGGAATATGAAAACCAAATACTCCCTTGAAATATGAACAAGTTTATAATGATTTGAAAACATAGTTAACAAAATATTTCAACACCATCAAATCTTAATTTTATTGTCAATTTTACATGTTAATAAATCAAGATCAATTTTTTAAAGTAAAATTTTATCAGTTAAAAATCAGTGGTCATATAGAAGATAAAAAGGTGACAAACTTAAACAACCGGCTTCAGTCAACATGTATTATACAAATCTTATACTTTTACTTTTATGTAAAAGCAAGATAGTTCCTACAAAAGTGTATTTATTAAAATATTAGAAACAAAATAAAATAAAATAAAAAACCATTATTTATAATTTCAAAAGAAAGAAAACATGAACATGTAGATAAACAAAAAAAACCTTGAATAATAACTAACGAACCAAGTTTTAGCAAATCCGAACTAGATTTTTTGTAAAAATATTGCTATTTGTTTGGATTTTTATGCTCATCAATCCCCAAAATCTAATCATTTTTGTATTTTAAAAAATCAACTAATATTTTATAGTAATTTTTTTTTTACCAACTAACTAGTAAAGAGTTTGGACATCACATAGTAGAAGCTAAAATCTTGAATGTAAGTAATTTTGGAGACAAAATCTTTATCTCAAAAATGTCATGGTCTCCATCGGTAAAAAAGAAATTAAAAAAAAAACTTGATCACAGAAATATAATTCATATTGAAATACTACTTAATGAACATAAATCTTCATCACAATTGTAGAGGCACCTTATTGACATATTTGAAACTAAATTACATATCTAATGAAATTGACATAAAGTAAAACCAGTACATTGACAATCTATAAAAATATAAAGAAACATAAATAGAGATATTTTCCATTTTCATTAGACCCAAATTTAATATAAGAAAATATTTCAACATCGTCAAGATCTTAATTTCATTGTTCATTTTACATGTTAATAGATCGAGATCGAAATTTTTTATAATATTGTATACGTTAAAAATTTGTCGTCTTACAGAAGATAAAAGATGATGAACTTAAACAACTGGTTTCAATCAACATATATTCTAAAAATCTTATATTTTTACTTTTATGTAAAACCAAGATAGTCACTACAAAAGTGTGTTTATTAAATGTTGGAAACTAAAAAAAAAGGAAAAAAAAAAGCAAACCATTACTTATAATTTCAACTCGAGAATGTAGGTCAAACAACAGTTAATGTCAATAATTGGTAGTATGATATGCAATGACGATTAACAAAAGTTAAGGTCAATCATTCATTGTTGCAGCGTGACATTTCTGAAGTATGGTTCATAGCGAGAACACAATTTTTAGGTTAGCAAATTGTTCTGATCTAAAGATTTTGATATTGGATAAAGAGGGAAAGTCAACAAAATAACACAACATATGTTGTGTATAATGAATTAGAGTCCACCATATCAATGATACAATGATGTATTTTTTGTTGAAATAGTGGCAATTCATTCTTTTAATTTTATTTTGTCTTTATTTTACTTAAATAAAATTTAATTTAAAAAGATACTCCCTCCGTTCCAAACAAAGAGTACAATATACTATTTTTTGGATGTTTCACTCTAAGAGTCTACTTTAAAAAATTATGTTTACAATTTCTATAATATTTTGTATTTACCATCCACTTGTATTGTAACCACATTTTTTGTGCTTAACTATTTTTGTAATTATGATTAACTTTAATGATATTAATATCCCTTAATAATTAAACTTTTCAAATGGGGGCTCTTTGAGTGGAATGGAGGGAATATATGTCTGTGCGTTTAACGCATATGTGTAAAACTAGTTATGGTTAATAAGATGACATAGTTGGCCGGAGATGGAGCAGAGAGAGCTCGGAGAAGGAGAAGGAGCTCCGGCGTTGTAAAAGAGGGGAGGCCGTTGGGTTTGTATGGAGATGGGAATAAGCCAGAGAGAGAAGAGAGATATGAGGTGTTTCTGTTTTAACGAAGATGGAGATGGATAGAACAGAAGGAGCTATAGACGACGAGAGCTTGGGAGCTGTGCCAAGCGTTTGGAGAGAATGATCGACTTAGGGTTTTCTCTTTTCTTTTCTCTTTTCCAGTAAATTTTCTAGCGAATGGTAAAGTGAAGAAGAAACGATCTATGGTTTTGATGGTTACTGTGTATGAACAGTCGATTTTAATAAAATTTTAACGAAAAAACTCACGATGAATCTCACCGTAAAAATTGAGTCTAAGGACCAAACGAATACAGAGAAAAAATAGTGGGACCAAACGCATATTCCGTGGATAGTTCAGAGACCAAAAAATATATTAATCTTTCTTTTAACTATTCTAGATCTAAAAAAAGACTATGTTACTTTGATTAAATGATTTACTTTGATTAAATGATATACTAGTTCTTTTGGTAATGATATTACTATAATTTTTAAATATAATATACATTTCTTCTTTTGGTAATAACTGTATAAATATGAATACCCGGCTCTTCATTGTTTTTTCCTTGAGAGATTGCTGCTCTTGTTTTACTTTCAAGCAGTTTTAACCTTCTTTTCAAAGACTACTACTATAAATATTCCTTCATCAATGTGTTTTCATTATGTTAATTCATCGTATGGAGATGGAGGTGGGTCTGTGGAGGTTTATAAGCCCTGCAAAAGGATATGTTTGTATTCTTAGAATTATTATCATCGTGCATATCGACAATAACATAAACATACAATTTGGTTATTCCAAAAATAATATCAAACTTGCCTAATACTCCCGTAACTTTTAGAAAGTTGACTATTCAAGTTAAAACATCTCAAAATGAAATAGTGGAATCTTTGTATAAAATGAATGAAATATTAATTAATAAATACAATACTAATTTTTGAAAGATGTATGATATTACAAGTTGGAGCTTGTGCTATTATTATTAGATTTAATGTTAGTGTCGTTAGATCAAATCTTTTAAGATCTTTATACTGTTAAATCAAATATGTTTTTTTAAAATAATAACATAAATATTTTAAATTATTATTTACTTAATCATTTAACAATCCTAATATTAAAACTCGTAATAATATTTGAAGCTCTGTCTCGTAATCGTTTGCCTTTAAAAATGAGAGGAGTAGTGAGAGAAAGTAAGGTAGGAGAGACGTCGCGGCTTGGCGAAGCCGAAAGATTTTTAGCTTACAGCTATACACGTGGCGAGTCTCATCCAGCTTTTGTAAACACTGTTTACAACCGACTCGTATGAGTTGATGATGCATCCTCCCCACTGCCTTTGGAGACGCTTGTTTGGCGTCGTCCTCGAAACCAGGTTGTCAAAACCACGTGGCCGTTTTCTGACTCAAACGCTTCACGTACCCCACGTGTCACTACCTCCTCTCTCCCCCTTCCGTTTCATTACCCTCAAGGTTACTTTCGTCATTTAAACATCAATACCCACGGAAATAAAAAAGGCCCTCTTCCTTGTCATTTCACCCCCGTGTTTTTCCGCCGGCTATTTTTTTCTTCCCGGTAAAATTCTAGCATTAGAGGTTTTGCCTTACATTCGGAGCAATTGAGATAAAGTTTTGTGCCGTTTAACGTTAATGTTTATATGAACATGTCGGAAATTGAAGAAATTTATGATTCGAGGCCTAGGGATCTGTTGCAAAGATTTGTATCCGGAAAAGAATTTTCGAGAAAATTTACAGAGGCCGACGAAGAAGGTGAAAATGTAGAACTGAGTTTGGGGTTATCTTTGAATGGTAGATTTGGAGTGGACCCGCCAAGAGGCAACAATTTAATTCGGGCTTCTTCGGTATCAAACTTCGTAATGAGTTGCAGCAACGAGGAGCCGGCGGCGTTTTTGGGACCGTTTTCCGGGCCGTTGACAAGGACGTGTTCGTTGCCGGCGGGTACAGAGGAGGAATGGAGGAAAAGGAAAGAGTTGCAGTCACTACGGCGGCTGGAGGCAAAGAGAAAGCGTGTTGAAAAGATGAAGAATGGGAGAGTGGTCAAAGGAAAGGTGGAGGAGGGTGACCGAAATTCAGAGGATTATGGGGGAGGCACAGTGGTAAATAATGGAGTTGAAGGGGTGGAATTGAAAAGTGAAAACGTAGGGTTAGAGGGGTTGAATAAACAGCCGCTAGTTTTGTCGCAGGGGTCAATTGGATCACAAGGAAGTGGGTCTTCTGGAATTTCTGATTTTGAGAGTCAACCAATTCGAGGTACTATAATTTTATTACTAGTACGTTATTGTGCCCTTTTTTTTTCTTTTCTTGTGTGTGTGTGTGTGTGTGGGTTGGGGGGTTATTAATGCATATTGATTTTGTGCCATTATTTTCTTGGTGGTGGAAGCTTGATTTGATTTGATGTCTATTTTGTGATCTGGTATGTAATTTTGGATTTGGGTTGATCCATTTTTCCTTTTAAAATTTTCCGGGAATCATGAGTTACCATTTTGTGATGAAGCTTAAAAAGATGTCTTCCATGCTAACTAACTATACTAGATGATAGATTGATAGTTAACAGAGCTGTGCCTTAATAAAGGCCATTGACTTGAATTGAAAATGAAGATGGTTAGAGTCAGAAATTCTTAAAGATTTACTAATACTCGCCCTCCCTACTAAAATAAGGGGTTGTCTCCTTCACTTATCAAAAAAAAAAAAAAATCGTCTCCTTCCTCTCTCTCTCTCTCTCTCTCTTTTTTTTTTTTTCCAAAATAATTATCTTTAATTTTTTTTTATGAAAACACTTTTACCATTTTATTTAGCTTTTTCTACCTATTTAATTCTATACACATTCCTCCCACTATTAAAGGAAACAACACTAATATTTATAATATGGTATAAATAGGGTCGGTTACTTTTTCTTAAATAATGTGCCGGATTGAAAATAAGAATCTATCCTTCCCCATACTACAGGCATAGAGTAATGTTTGGAGCATCAAATGTGTACCAAATATATGCTCCCTCCGTGAGTTCATATTTAAAGTCAAATAATTAAGAGATGCAAAGAGTTCATATTTAAAGTCTAATAATTAAGAGATGCAAGAGTCCCCTTTTAAAAGTTAAAACTTTTTTTAAAAAATAATAGTAGCTTATTAATAATAAATGATATTTTTATACCCTAATTTTTTAAAGTGGACTCTTTTAAGTGAAATAAATAGAGTAGTGGACTCTTTGCCTTGAACAAGGAGGGGGTATATAACTAGTATTATAGTTAGTTATAATTGTAATAATGTTTAAGCATAATCAATATGTTATATATTAATATTAAATGTGAAAGGTGATGTTGAAATTTTATTGGGATTGTAGACATGATTTTTGAAAGTGCATTTTTAAAGTGAAACTTCCGAAATAGTACTCTCCGTCTGGAACGGAGAACGAAGGGAGTAATAATTTTCTATCGTAATTCTATTTTGGGTTGTGGGATGGTGGAGGGGGAGGGGGACGGGGGCGGGGTTTGTTGAGTTGAGGAGGCAATTTGATCTGCACTAATGGAAATTTCTTGGTGGTATGGGTACCTCGGAATGAGTAAATCAAAAGACTGCATATGTGATTACTGGCATATTTTATGGGGGCATTAGCAGGTTCACTTCTGTAGCAGCTCCATTGCATTGAGTTTGATTAGATGTGTTGTTGCGGAATTAGTGACACAGCCATTAGAAGTTTACGTATCTTTATTACAGTTCAGACCAAGTTCAGACCAACTTTACTATTATCATCTTCTGGAGAACCTTGAGAGGGTTTTTCTGATCTGTCAATCCCCAAGAGTGAAAACTGGTGTAAACGAAAGCTTGTGTTTTACGCTTAGCCGTCATTCTCACAAGAAGCTGTATGTGGTTTATGATTTTACAAATGGCCAGACTTCTGTTGTGAAATTGTATGGCAATAGCCGCACCAGCAAGTAGCAACTGAAAAAAAGTTTTTACAAACTTGCGTTTTTAAGTTTGTTCCAAGAGTAATTTTGTTTGATATTTGTAAACTTGAGATTCGAGGATGTTTCAAGAGAAATTTTTCTTTGCAATGGCCTATTGACGGATTTATTCGTAGGGATTATGATCATGTGGTGTTTCCAAATTCCAAACTGTATTGTAAATCACATTTGTGATCTTGATGAATTATATTGCAGGAACTAATAAATATATGGAAGTGAGAAACACAGCTTGTGAGCAGGCCCAGCCCGAGCACAAAGCTGCAGCAAGTCCTGCAACAACGAATGATAAATTGAGCGAGCGATCCCGTTGTTGAATGAATATTCTAAAGTCACAGTTGCCAGTAAGGACCAATACGAGATGGTGAGGAATAAGTTGGCTGAGATGCCATGCGTCTCTACAAAGGAGAAGGCCGGTGGTAAAAGGATAGAGGGTTTCTATACAGATACAAGAAGGGTGAAGAAGTAAAGATAGTATGTGTCTGTCACGGAGACTTTCTCTCTCCAGCTGAGTTTGTGAAGCATGGTGGTGGTGGCAATGTGGAACACCCCCTTCGGCACATAGTTATTAGCCCCCCTTCCTTTTGTTAATGATGATATAATGAGCTCTAGCCTTGGGGAATATGTGACGGGTAGAGAGAAGCAGAAATAGCTTCTGTGGTAGTGTGTTTATTTCTCTCATCTTCGAGTAAAAAGCCTTTTTTTTTTTTTGTTAGTTTGCTGTGATGTGGAAGAATTGAACTTGTCACAGGAGGATGAAAAGTATCGAAGTAAAATTTTTCTTGACTTGTTGATAGGGGTTGAAAGAAGTGTGTTTAAACAAACTGGTCTCGGGGGGTGGTAACACTTGGGGTTGTCTGCATAGTTACGGCAAGTTGGGGCCATTTCTTTGGAAAGGCCGACTGTATATTCTATTTTAACCAAGGCTTCCCTGACTACTGCTATTGCTAGTGTTAAACATATTGTCGAGCTCAGCCAAGATTTCCTGTGAATGTGACATCGTGTTTCCTTTATATGTTTCATGAAGCTCCATTTATGGAGTTTTTATAGTTTTCTCCCTATACGACATTGATAAATGAAACAGTAACGAAGTTGAGACGTATTCCTATTGAAGTCTAGATAAACTAAACCCAACCAAGCAGTAACAATCTGAAAATAATTGATCGGTTGATCCCAACACATTCAATGGACATAACCAACAGTAGTGATGATGAAGTTGAGCTGATTGGAAAATGTATTCATTAACGTTCACCTGCTCGGAAACGTGTTCATTGGGAAAACGTAGTATAGTGAGTGTATAATAACCAAACCACTATAATTCCAGTGGCGGCTGATTGGAAAATAAGTAGGAATGATTATACTAGCAGGTATGATATTGATCCCAATCGGTAATTCATGGGCTCTTTCACGAGGATTCCGGGGCATGTTGCTGAGGGCATTAAGCTCTTGGGGACTTGTGTCATCCATAAGAATTCAGAGGGAGGCGACAACACATGTTGGCGTCAGGAATCAAGTTGCTAAATGGGGACAGGGAATGCTAGTACTATGTTCATGCTTGCATCAGCAAGGCAGGAATCCAACTGGGAAATCAAGTATCTCTTGGCAATTTTTATCACAACTCGCTACCACAGTTTATGCAGGCACCAGGAAGGTGGGAAGCTAAATGGGTCATAATTTCCAGACACACACAACCAAAACACTAGGTTTCACAGTATACGAGAGGTGAGAAGCATGTAATTTTCAATTATCCTTTCATAAATCCTGATACTCGAGGCGAATTCTACAATTTTCACCAAGTAGAGTTCACAATTATTACTTTTCACATTTAGATGCCTGAAAGCTGAATACTGCAACCAAGAATATTAGCCAATCAATCATTAGAAACATATCATTTCTTTGCTTTTTATTTGACAAACAACAAATGGAAATGAGATGGGCGTATAGAAAGTTGGGGACAAATATATCTGCACTCTTCTGCAGACTCATTAGCGAGCCCTCCAATCGGGGACCATGGCATCGAAAAATGGGGGCATAAAATCTATACTACAATTTACAAGCAGCTACAATTTTAGACCTGAACCTAAAAAAAAGAAGCAGCCCCAGGTGACATTCTAACAGGCACTCCCCTATAGAAATGAAGGGGCTGCTAATTACAATCTCATTTACCTTCTACATATTACTATGTCAATCAGCAGATGCTGCCTCCACAAGTAGCTAACATGACGGCGGCTCAAGTTGCTTTAATCTCCGTACAACTTGCTTCATTGTAGGTCTGGTAGAAAGAGAATCAACAGTGCACACAACCGCCAAGTGCAGTACCTCAACCAAATCATCATGAGGGCCTGCGTCCCATAACCCCGATGTGAAGAATTCCTTGGCCCGTCCCTGTCGCAGTAGCATGCAGGCCCACTGGACAATATTGAACCCATTACCATAGGTTGAAAATGAAGGATCCAAAGCTTTCTTATCAGAAATTAACTCGAGTAGGACAACCCCGTAACTGTAGACATCGGCCTTATCTGAAACGCGACAAGTCATTGCATATTCAGGGGCCACGTACCCAAAAGTCCCAGCCACACCTGTTGTTGCATGCGTTTCTGAAGTTCCCAAAAGTCTGGCCAACCCGAAGTCAGATAAATACGCATTGTGATCATCGTCCAACAAGATATTGCTAGGTTTAACATCACGATGAAGAACACGGGGCACACATTGATCATGTAGGTAGGCAAGTGCACGGGCTACATCCAAAGCAATCTTGTGAAGTATCCTCCAATCAACAGCCCTTGTTGACCTTTCCTGAATAAACTTTTCCAAATTACCACCAGGCAAGTAATTATATATAAGAAACATTTCCGTCTCGCTGGCATGATAACCTATTAGTGTCACGAGGTTTGGATGGCGGAGTCTTCCTAGTGTTTTAATTTCCGCATCAAACTGCTGAACCCCTTGGAAACGACCGACTGCAAGTCGTTTTATTGCCACCAATACACCGGGAGAAATCTCAGCCTTGTATGTGGCTCCAAAACCTCCGTTCCCAATGCAGTTGCTAGCGTTGAAACTCCCCGTTGCCCGCACCACATTCTCAAATGTCAGTGGGACCCCAATGTCTGTAAATACCGTGACTTCCCTTCTGATGGACCCGCGGACTCTAGAATTTGGCTTCCACTTGGTGTAGAAAAAGAGAATAATAAGAGCAAACAGGACTGAGACAATGGCCGAAGCAGATGTTATGGATGCAATCTCGATTGGACTTAAAGAACCATTTCTCCTTGGGGAAGGAGGGCTGCCTAATGGAGATGCCTCGTAGTTTTGTGACCTCGCCCCTACACTCCCCTGCTGATCTGAAGATGGGGATGCCAATGAAAACACATGGCAAGATTGCAAGAAAGGGTTCCCAAGGACACTACTGCATTTCATCAGATTGCCGTTCAAAGGTAACGGCCCAGACAAGTTATTGAAGGACACATTGAATGTCGAGAGAGTGGTCAAATTCGCCAAGCCAGCGGGAATCTGACCGGAGAGGTTATTGTTGTTAAGTAAAAGAACCGTTAGGTTCCTTAGGTTAACTAGATCTTTCGGAATCTCCCCAGAAAGGGAGTTTGAATCAAGTTCAAGCAGTTCTAGAGAGTGTAACTGTCCCAAGCTTATAGGGATGGAGCCTGTAAGGTTATTTCCAGCCAAGGAAAGATTCTTGAGATCCTTTATCTGGCCAAGGGTGTTTGGTATGACACCATGCAACGGGTTAAAACTCAAGTTAAGGGCGACAAGAGACCTCAAATCACCAAAACTTGATGGAATTATCCCAAAGATTTGATTCCCAGAGGCATCCAAAACCTTAAGAGGTTTGCACATAGCACCAATATCCACTGGAATTTGACCAGATAATCTGTTGCAGCTGACATTGACAACCATTGCTCCTAGTTGGGAACACTTCTCAAATAACACCCCAGGAAATTGTCCAGTAAGATTGTTTCCACCAGCTAGGAAAGCATAAACAGTCTGCGTGCCTAATCTCTCAGGTGCAATTGGCAGTGATGAGAAAGTACCCATGAAATTGTTGCCACCAAAATTATGTACAATTGCAAGATTGCCCATATCTTCAAATAATGGCAAAGGGGTTTCAACCCGAGCCCTAGACTCGAAAAATTGCAGATAAACTGATGACAGATCAAAGGATCCGGAATGATACCCTTTTAAAGATCGAATGGCAGAGCAAGTGGGATACTGAAACGAGGGAATCAAACCTGATAGAAGATTACCACTGACATCAAACACTGTCATGCAAGGAACTGCAAGTTTCGGAGTAAGCTCTCCAGTCAGCCTGTTGGAGCTCAAATCAAGAAAATGTAGCTTCTTGCAGCTAGCAAACCCCTCTGAGATACCCCCTGTGAAATAATTCTGAGCCAAGTTCACCACCTCCAAGCTATTACAAGCACCCCAATTGTGGGGAAACCTTCCCTCCAGAGTCGCCCTTGGAGCCCATAATAACCTCAGCTTTGGAAGAGTAATAATTTCCACGGGCATTGTGCCTTCATAGTAATTATACTCTGGGGTAGCAGAAGCAAATTGCCCTAACGATATATTACCTTCAGGATTAACTGCATTAGGAAAAGGATCCCACAGATTTGACAAAACAAGGATGGATAATTCAGAGCAATTTCCCAGCTGAGGAGGTATTAAACCACTGAGGCTGTTCCTCGACACATCCAACACCTCCAGCATCCTAAGCCGACCAAGTTCAATTGGAATGACTTCTTCAAGCAAATTTGAGTACAACACAAGAGACTGCAACCCACTACAATTCCCCAAACTACCAGGAATCCCACCAACCAAAAAATTACTTGAAAGCTCCAAATGCTCAAGTTTTGCACAATTATCCCCAATCTCGTTTGGAATTGAACCCGTCAGGCGATTAAACGACAAGTAGACCCCTCTCAAATCCCCAAACTGGCCGATAAACCTAGGAATCGAACCATTCAGACGATTTCCGGCTAAATTCAAGAGCTGTAGACCCTTACAATTCGACAAGGAATTAGGTATTTCCCCAGCAATCTCATTAAACCCCAAATTGAGAACCCGTAAATTCCGAAAACCCTTGAAATAAGTCTGCAACGACCCACTAATCAAGTTCCCTTCAAGATCAAGCACTTCCAGCTTTTCCAACCCCCAAATTTCAGCTGGAATTTCACCACTCAAATCATTGAATGGAAATGACAAAACCCTAAGTTCAGAAAGCTTTGAAATTGCAGACGATAGTTTTCCCAATAATTTGGCATTATTACCACTACCCAAACAGTCACTCATAATCCCAGACCCATACAAAGCAAACCGATCATATTGAGCACAAGTATAAGAACCCGAATTACCTCCACCGGTTATATTGAGTGCCACGACCCGAGAATTCGACCCGCAAGTGACTCCGACCCACAAACAGTGGTCCTTGTTGCTCGATTTCCAGCTCGCCAGTACACCTGAAGGGTCTGAAAATGAAGTCTTGAGCTCCAACAACGCCGATTTGTCCGAATCGCCGCTCAAAACGGCGTCGCTACGGACGGAAGACAGGAAAGAAAGAACAATAATCAGCTGCTTCAAGGGCAAATGAAGACGACCCATTACTCGAAACCCCCCAAAAGGGGCCAAGAAATTTCAAGAAAATGAAACCGTAATCCCCCTGGTTCTTTGTTCGTAACCTAAACCCTAATTTGATTCTAGCGAAGACGGTGGAGAGAGAACATGGAGGAGAGAGAGAGAGAGAGGAGGGGGGAGAGAGATACTGAACAGTGATGGTTCTTTGAGAAAACGCGTTGTCTAATTTGTTTTTGATTTTCTGGTTTTTCATTTTGTGGGCTCTAATGTTTTTGATTAATTTTCTTTGTTTAAATTTACATTGGTCACCTTACTCTTTAGATTTATGACATAATTTATTTGAACTTCAACTATTAATTCATTTCCATCCTTTCATTGTTAAGATTCAGTTGTTTTTAAGTGAAAATCTGCAAAAAGATGTGCCTCTTCAGGGAAATGAGATAAATATCTTGCTCTGCAGCAAATAACCTAAATTAGTTTGGATTGTTCTTCAAAACACAATAGCTATGTTGCCACACATAAAATATTAACAAAGCGTCGTTCCTTTTTGAGAATTATCCGATTGCTGTTGTCAAACTCCACTAATATAGTTTAAAATGTCACCCATTTACTTGACTTGAAAGGATTTCTTATCAATTGTCGAGGGATAAAACGAAAGAACTCATATGAAATCGAAGTGCCCTGACGCATGGCTTAATAAATGGAATACTAATTATACATGACAAAACACATAAACCACCCACTCACCCTTGCCTCTTTCTAAACTCTCTGGTGGAATATATTGACATTGTTAAGAATTTTGCTTGGTTACTTGAGATTAAGGTGTTCCAAACCAAGCTTTTCTATCGAATATTTCATGGGACATAACTAATGATATCCTCTGAAATTAAAGTGCTTCAGCAGGTTAATGATGAGTTTACAGATGAGATGCTAACTGTACAGAATGAAAGATGACAATGAATTCATAGTTGTAACGTTGATGACAAATTAAGCCAATTCTTAGTTTGTGAACCAATTGTGCAATAGTTCGAAACTAGAGCGGCCTTTTTATAAATATGCCCTTCATTGAAGTCGTCGTCCTTTTGTGGGAGAGGCATGGCGGGACCTACTGAACATACTTTTTGTGAAGGGGGTGGGGACTGGCTCATTACCGGTCAATAAATGCATCAACCGGTCCAAGTCACGCCTGCTCTGGTCCAATTATTGACCATAGCAACCGGCTGAACAGGTTACATATTTAAAGGCCCAATTCAAGGCCTTCTGGGAACTAACGGGTCTTAACCGGTTTGTGGGTGGGCTTGTTGGGAAAAATGATTCTTTCAGTTTGATGTGTAAGTTCTAACTTCTGACCCAAAGGAGCCTGGAGGAGTGGATTGAGGAAACCCACGTGGGTTGTCATCTCGGAGGGTGAGTGTGGCCCACCGGGCCCTACCATCCTTTATGTTTTTTGAAATAAAAGTCCGCATTCCAGAGTCTTTTTGCGACCTTTTAGCTCATTTTCCATCGCCTTGGAGTGCATTCTACGCAATATCTTAAACTTGTCTAGCTGTGCCCCTTCAAGTTTCAAAGTCCACACTTTTGCTCCCTTAGTTCTCACTACATGTAGGCTGCCTCAAACGGAGTGATACTAGTATGTAGAAACTTCAAACTTTAGTTTATCAATTATACTCTCTATATGATATAGTACTAGATTTTATGTCCGTGCATATGGCACGATGTGAGTATGAGACGGTATCAGTATTCAAAATAATCAATTTAAAATGAACACTTCTTGATAATAAATTAAAACAATATGATCATCCAATAGTGGAAAAAAAAAGTTAGTTTTGTAATTTTTTTTGGGAAACAGGGGGCGGTACACTGCTAGATTTTATTAATAGAAATAAAATAACAAACTTAAGGGGGATAACCAGCCTTGTCCTTATAAGAGGGAGGACGGAGGAGTCTGACCTTGAAAAGGAAATACTAACAATATTGTTAAGAAAAAAAAATTGACATGTAGAAACAATATTGTATTGTTTTTTCTCAATAACGACAACTTAATATTCTTCTGAAGGCTCTTGCTTCGCAACAATGTCTGGTTTTAAAAAGCGAGATGCAATAATTTGTCCAGTATTTTCACATACACGTGAGACAAATAAGATTAAGACAAATTAATTGTACTATATTTTATGCATATAAGAGATTAATTAAAATATAAAAAATATATTGTTTGATTTACAAAACTCAAATTTTCCCACATATCATCGTACAATAGTATAGGCATATGTTGAGATGAAATTTGAAATGCATGTGTAGGTGGTGTCAGAGTCATATGATTATGAAGACAAATGACACGATACATAACACGATACGGACGAAATTGTTAATATATTCAAATTAATATTTATTGTTTTATTTATGATCAAATAAGATAGATAATATTAATAATACACGACACGGGATATTACAGAGAAGGAAAATAAAAAGTAAGAATGAAAGACTTAATCCTTGCATGAGATATCTCTCCTATATTGTTACCGGGATTTACGAAATCTAGCAATATCTTGGTAAATAGTATATTTTTTAGAAAGATTTAATCTTAGCCAGTAGTTATGTTTTATAAAAATGAATCCTAAACAGTAGTTGAATTTTTAGAAAGGCTGAGCTTCATTATAATATAAATTTAAGAAATCTATGAATATCTTCACAAATAGTTAATTTTTTAGAAAGATTTAATCATGATCAGTAGTTATGTTTTGTAAAAATAAATCTTGGTCAGTAGTTAACTTTTCAGAAAAACTGAACTTAATTATAATATGAGTTATATATGAGTCATTTAATGTAACTAAAATAAAACTTTAATCATTGACATTTGACATGGTGGTTGATAAATGAACTGTTAATACCAATTCCCCCGATTCTTATTTTGATTAACTTGGAAAATGATACAAAAAGTGCGATGGCAAAATAAGAGAGAAAATGTGTTAGTTCAATTTGTTGTTATAATACAAATATTCAAACATTTTAATTCTCTAATACTGCTTTTCCTTTTGTTTTTCCTACGAAACTGCATGCTCAAACATGATTGTAGTTTCTTGACACTTCATAGATAATACACTATCCGTTTTTAAATAATCTTTCTCTTTAATCCAGTATATTGTTTAAAAATAATAATCAATTATATTATAAATATATATTAATACAATATATAGTTTCTTTAATGCCTTTAAATATATGGTAATAATTAAAGTAAGTAGAAAAAATAAAGCTAAAGTGATAAACCTGTTTTTCTTTAAAATAAAATTTTGAAGAAAACAATTATTTTGAAATTAATGAAAAAAAGAAACAATTGCAATTATTTAGAAACTAATATGTATATATGTATGTATTGCCAATTACAGTACAGTATTTTTCATGCATTTGACCATATCAAAATAAAGTCTTATCTTGAAATGTTTGAAAATTATAAATGATACAGACATAGATATGTATCCATGTTTGTGGTGATCCCTATATATGTTGACCTTAGTCCATCCTTCCAATGATTTTCTCCCACTTACCTTTGCTGAGAAGTGATAGTACTAGGGTTCAACCTTAACGCCTACTATTGCTGAAAACAAGAGTTCGGTTCCATGTAAACATTTCATTAGTAAACTTTGCCGTCTCACCTTTTTTATTGGATGACTTGTACATTAGTATAGTTTAATATATATATATATATATATATATATATATATATATTATTGGATTTAAAATTTTAAAATTTTATCTTCAATTTGATAGTTGATCGTTCAAAAATAATAGTACTAAGTATTTAAAATATAATGACAAAAAATATAACGAAATAAATCATAAAGGGATTCATGACTATGATTATATTGACATTATTTCACTGAGTACCACTCCTCTTACAACTCAAAATAAATACACACTATTTAGCCTTAGACCGCCAAGCCTCGAGATCCTAACTAATTGTGTATGTCGTTCGTCTCACACTAATTGTGTCTCGCTGTCTCTTGACTTGTCTCTAATCGAGATCTCAACACCTTTTTATATTGACTAGTATTTGTGTCCGTGTCCATGGCACGACGCGAGTAGAGAAAGATGTCAGTATTGGAGGGTGTCAATATTTAAATAAATCAATATATGTTTTAATCGTGTTTCAAAGAGAGTTTAAAATAAAAAATTGGAAATGAAGACCTCTCGAGGTGGAGATGCTGGTGGAGTGCTAAAAGGAGTTATTGGTACCTATTTGAAACCATGTGTTAGATAAAATATTATATAATCGCAAAAAGTGAGTTGGAACAACATAAAAAATCAGAAGAATTCCAAATTAGTAATTATACATATTATTATTTAAACCAAAAAATTTCCAAAAAAACTAATACCCATTTTAAAACCCAAACCACCTAACTTTGTTAAAAATTAAAACCCCAAAATTACCAAAATAAAAATCAAGAAAATAGTTAGAACCAAAAAATTTCCAAAAAAACTAATACTCATTTTAAAACCCAAACCACCCAACTTTGTTAAAAATAAAAACCCCAAAATTACCAAAAAACATACGAAAAAAAAAATGGTTATCAGCTTTTTAAAATGGCAGCGCACAGTGATAGAAAGCAAACAACTCCTTAGTCCAATGAATCTGAAGAGGCAAAACCAGTAAGTTATCCTCTCTTGGGTAGTGAATAAATAATAGAGGGGCCAATAATTAAAAACACCATTTTTTAAAACACAAAACTTGAGGGTGGTAGATGCAATTTCAACTATAAAGTCAGTTTTCCAATCCAAAGTGTTATGACTTCCCCATTATCCACTTATTTATGAGTCACATCAAAAGTCATGAATAATGACTAAAGAGAATACTGCCACATCCTCCTCATCAATATCCTCTCTGGATATTCCTACCATTATTCATATAAACTTAAACTCTAACATTAATAATTATAAGGGATAATGTACAATTATAAATAATTATCTTTAAAAATTTCATATGTTTTTTTATTTTTTAATTGACTTTAAATAATTATTTTTTAATTAATATTTATAAAACAGTTAAATTATTTTTGAAAAATGTGTCAGATAAAATAAATAAGTATTTAGAAACAAACGAAGTATTGCATTTCAAAAAAGATCAAGAATGTTTTATACATTCAATTTTAATTATTATTGTCACTTCTATTGATTTAAATTAACTATTTTTCACTTTAAAATTTTGGTATTTTGCTTAACTTTGTAAATAAGACATCTAAAAAAAGATCAAGAATGTTTTATACACTCAATTTAAATTATTATTGTCACTTCTATTGATTTAAATTGATTATTTTTTAATTAAAAATTTTGGTATTTTTCTTAACTTTGTAAATAAGACAACATAAAAAATAATTTTTTTTATTCCTAAATAGAAGTATTGGATAATAATTAATAGTCATGAGCATCCAATTTAGTCGTCCAAAAATATTACTGTAACTCAACGGTTGTCCACGTGACCACCTTCAGGCATCAAAACCGCTGCCATAATAACATGTCGTCCATAGGAATAGGAATATGAGTATATCTCCCAACTCTCCTTTCCTCCCCCTCTCTCTCTCTCTCTCTCTCTCGGCTTTATTGAAAAATGAATGCATAATAAAGTTCAAACAAATATTACAGGTACTACTTAAGGAATCTTAATTAGAATGTGATTATGGTGAAGGACATCGCAAATATTTATGAAGTATCTATCAGTATTTAACAATCCACAGTAGGGGAAAAGATCAAGAATGTTTAAATACCAAAATTTTAACGGTGAAATAAATGAAAAATAATAATCAAAATAATCAAAATCAAAATATATATAAATATTGTAGATCTGTAAAATATATATATAATCAAAATCAAAATATATATATAAATACTGTAGATCAGTAAAATCTATATATAATCAAAATATATATAAATACTGTAGATCTGTAACAAATATATATAATCAAAATCAAAATATATATAAATATTGTAGATCTGGTTGTGAGCTGGGAAAGATTTCGAATCTTGGAGTGAAGATGATGAAAAGTAAATGGTATAAATACAGATTTGTGAAATGGGATTACTGGGGATTGAAAAGTGGGGGGAAATTGAATGAAGTGAGATTACATGAATTGAATTGAAATGAAATTCGAAGAAAACAAAGTCTATTCAAATAATAATTTAAATCAATAGAAGTGACAATAATAATTGAGTGTATAAAACTTACACAGAGAGAGAGATGGTGAGAGAAATTGTAGATTGAGAGAGAGATGGCGAGGTGGAAGAAACAGAGGAGAGAAGGAGGAGGACGCCGACGATGTAGAACAAAAACTTGGGGCCGAGACAGAGCATGAAGGGATCGCCGGGACAGAGGAGACAGGGAGGAAGAGGTCGGGTGCGTTTGGAGATGGAGAACATGAAGCTTGGCTGGAAGAGAGGATGAAAAAGAGAGAGGCAGAGGAAGTTGAGAGTGATGGCGAAAAAGAATGAATATGAATAGGAGTAGTAAGAGAGGAAGAGAGAGAAAAGGATTGAGGATTAAAAAAAAGTGTAAAAAAAACGGTTGAAGATAAAATTGAATCCTGACCGGTGATTGTGTTTGGTAAAAATTAATCATGATCGGTAAATAGCTTTTTCCAACCATCTAATCTGTTTTATATAATAGATATTAAGAAAAACCCAATCTTTTTTAGATTTAGACGCTCAATCCATATTTAAAAATGAATCGTATTAATCTAAACATTAACTTGTTTGATGTTCTATTTGAGACATATTTTAACAAGTACTAATTTTCAATATCCATAAGTTTCAAATTCAAAATTTTAACAAGATCAAGATATTGCTAAAATGATCATTTATAAAAGCAAAAATATTAGTAGTATTTAACGGGAGAGACTATTTCCTACGGTTTTTGAGTATCCAACTATCCACTATTTTACACATCATTTCATTAAACGGATATATGTTTTTAAAGTCACCTCTTAATTATTTTCTCATATTAAGTTCACTAATAAAAATAATTTTCTAATTACCTTTAAGCATTATTTTTTAATTCAAAACATATCAAATGAGCAACATACTTATCCTTTCCTTTTTTCATTTTCTTAAAAAATAATTTAATTAATAACTATTATGACTAGAATCATGGTGCATAACTAAAAACTAAAACTGTAAGGACATTTTTTTCGTCTACAAAACTTAGAGAAAATGTGATCCTTGGATATAATTTTTTTAAAAAATAGATCCAATACAAGATTTTAATTTAAATTATTTTTTTGTTATAGTAATAAAATATCACATATTTTACAAACTTGTGGCGACAAACGCCTTTATGATTTTTACATATCATGAGACGACGGGGGGGGGGGGATTTTACACTGTTGAAACGTAAAGTCATACTGGTAGATATATGAATTATTGATTTTAAGGTAAATAAACTTCAAATTAAGACCAATTATGGGCAAATATGGCAAGGTGTGCACAATTTCTATCAAAGAAGGGAGGGCAAAGTTGCTAAAATTCCAAAATGACTTGGCTTAGCTAGTTTTGTTAATTTATAAACTTGTCGTGGGTAAATTGATTAAACATATCTATTTAAAGTAACAATCGATAATATAGTGGGTAAACAATTGTAATAGAAATAAAGTAAGATTTATTTTTGGGTCGTGCTATTTAGACACGGTTCCTCCAAGTTAACCTCCAATTTTTATTTTTTTCTTAAGGCTTAAATCACAAATTGGTCACCCTACTTTCCAGCTTTTTGCAATATGATCATTCTACAATTTTTTTTTTCTATTTCATCATTGTACTTCACTACATATAACAAATTGGTCACTCTGCCTCCTTTCCGTTTGTTATCTTAGATGGAAATGATGAAATAGACATAAATGTCATTTATTTTGTTTGCATGCACATATTTAAACCAAGTAAGTCAAGTTAGTCGGGTTATTCTTCCTCATTTCACAAATATAGACGAAAAGTAAAGGAAGGGAACAAAGAAACGAAGGAACGAAGGGATTGATTAAAGTTGATCATCCGGAAGAGAACGAAGGGAACAAATCAATCGATTGCAAGACATTATTGAGTTTGAAGCTCAAAGGATCGAAGGTAAGCATTCTTCGATTTAGATGCAATGTGCAGAAATTATGATTTTTTTTTTTTTTTTTCATGTTTTGTAAAATTTGTTAGGTTTATGTTATGTAAAATTAGGGCTTTTGTTTGTCATTGGAAATATTTGGGTTTTGTTACTTGAATGTGTATGCATGCATGAATTTATCTTATATATGTGCTTTTTAAAATAAATTTTATAAATGACATGGTCCCAAAAAAAAAGTTTTGTTAAAGGTTTTATCCCCCACTAATATATTAATATTCTGGTTGGCCATTGGCTCCCTTCCCTTTAAAATGTAGTGTTGTCCCTTTCCCCACCACTTTTTGTTAAATATGGAAGTAGTATATGACTAGCTGCATTATGGTTTGTCTCATTATGATGGTCCCCTTGCCCTTTTTTTGTTAAACTTGCAGAAAATATGAAAGTTGTTATGAAATGTCATTATGGGGGTGAATTCCTCCATGAAAAACCAATTAAATATGATGGGAAGTTGCATTACTGGGAGGAATTAGATATAGAAGATTTGTGTTTTTAAAAAAGCAGTAGTAAATGAGTTAGGGTACCATCACGTGAGTTCTATGTGTTATTGTGTACCAATTATGCATTCAGAAGACACAGGTCTTAGGGCATTGTATACCCATAAAGATTGGGATAAATTGATGAAGGTAGGTGAAGAGTTTGGACAAATAGAGATCTTTGTCTTACATGAGGTTGGGGAACCAGAACTTGACATCATTAGTGATGCTGACTATATAGGTTCTTCATGTAGTGGGGATGATGATTCATTAGAATGTAGTTTGGAAGATGAGGACCTACATGACCTCAATGATGATGAGCTACTTACTGCTAGGAGGAACTTGATTGCCTTTAAGGGCAAAGGTAATGTGAAGTCCAAGGCTGTTGGAATTAAAAGAAAAGGTTTTTCATATAATTTTGAGGAGGCTAAAATAGGAGGTGAGACCAATGATGAATTAGTTAATGTTGATCAGGATGCTCATGAGATGGTGTTTGATGAGAGGGATGCATACTTTCCTCCTGATTCTAATAGTGGCAGTGAAGACGATGATAATGGGCTGAGAGTTAAGAGACAAAAATTCCTAGGTATAACCCTAAATGTAACATGAAGAATAGGAGTTCATTTGCATGAAACATTCACTAATGTGCAAGAGTTTAGGGATGCAATTAGGGATTATGGTTGTCTGAATGGGTATGACATAAAGTTTGTGGTAAATGATAGGAAAAGGGTCCATGTTCAGTGTGTGAATTCAAATGTTTGTACTTGGGAAATATGGGCAAGCACTATTCGTGATGAAACAACATTTCAGATCAAAACTATATGTACAGTCCATCAGTGTGGAAAGAATTTCAAGAGTAGATGATGTTCAGTTGGTTGGCTAGCAAAAATGTATCAACAACAAATTTTGAGTAACCTTAAATGGAAGTCAAAATATTTTAAGAAAGATGTGCTGGACAATCATCAGTTGACTGTTAGTTTATGTATGTGCTTAAGAGCTAAGGCTAGAGTTCTTGGTGAAGAGATGGGATCACTTGATGGCCACTATGCTAAACTTTGGAATTACAAAAAAGAGTTAAAAAGAAGAAATGAGGGTAGTATTGTGGAAATAGAAAAATGGGTTCATCCAACCACTGATAAAGAATATTTTTCAAAGATTTACATATGCTTTGGTGCATTGAAGAAGGGGTTCTTAAATGGGTGTAGGTCTGTTCTGGGGCTTGATGGATGTTTCTTGAAAGGGGTTTGTAAAGGGGAATTACTAGTTGCAATAGGAAGGGATGCCAACAATCAGATGTTTCCTGTGGCATGGGCTGTTGATCGATGTATTTTATACGTCGATTTTATATGCTTCTATGACTTAAATTATGCTATTTCACGAGGCTTTTGGGTACTAATATATGTTTTCGGTGAGTTTTGTAAGTTTTAGGGTTATTAGTGAAAATATGCGAAACTCCAGGGTTTTAAGTGCAAATTTCAAGAAGGACCAAAAAGGAAAAATGAAGAAAAGATAAAAGCTGTCAACACTAGACACCTTGCGGACGCAAGGTGCCCTGCACTTGCGACCGCAAGGTAGGCGTCTGGTCCTCGAGCCGAAACCAAGAAATCAAACGGCCACCACCGAGACCTTGCGGACGCAAGGTACCCAAAGACCGCGCGATCGCAAGGTGGTCGAATGCGACTTATTCGGATTTTCACACAGTCATTCGATCGAATTACAACTCCCGAGTATATATAGAAGCCAGATGCCGAGCCAAAGCATAAGGAGGACGGCTGGAAGCTCTCTTTAGGTAGATTTTAGGTAGTTTTAGATTGTATAACATAGTTAGGTTTTGTAATTTCAAGTATTGAAGATCAAATCATGTATCCGATCATCTCCATGTGCTGTTCATTGTCTATGATGAACTAATTCATCCATAATCTAGGAGGTGGGAGGTAACTTGTATCAAATTTATGCTTTAATTCTTATATATGTTCATTCAATGCTTGTTGATTGTGTTGTTTATCAATCCCTATATTATTTCGCTTTGAACAAATGAATGTAATCGCAAATAATAAAGGCTTAGAGGTGCGGATAACCTGCATGACCAAGTGCATATGTCGCATAATCGGCTCACCAACACAATAAATTGGACCTATCGATGCACGAGAGTGATAAGTTAGGACCGTGTTCTTACATGATCTAGGTGACAGATAGATCATAAATCTAGGTGACTAGACTAGATTGACAGTTCATGTGCTTAGGATATAGAATGGATGAATTTTATGGGATGGAGGTGAACCAATTGTTCAACGACTATATCTATTTTTAGTAGAACGAACCCAAGACATTGAATGAATGATTATTATTATGAATTGAACATAAAAAGAGATACAAGTGAAACCCGAATCCTAGATTGCCACCCACCATAAGATCTTCATATCATTATTCTTGTCTAATTAGTTAAACATCTATAACTAGTAGTTTAGAGTAGAATTAAATATAAAAAACCCCCTTTAGATTAATAAATTGCTATTGATAAATTGTACTGTTCGTGATCACTTGTCTCTGTGGGTTCGACACTTCGACCCTTGCTTCCAATACTATTCTATAATAGTCTTGTTCACTTGCAAGGAAAAAAATTAATTAAAACATCGATCAAGTTTTTGGCGCCGTTGCCGGGGACAAGCTAGTTCACGTAGTTAGTTTGTTGGTAGCGTAGTTTTTAATTTAATTTAGTTTTTAGTTTAATTTTCAGTTTTCATAAAAATAAAAATACAAAAAGATTTTATTTTATTTTATTTTAATAGTTAGTTGTTTTTAAATTGCTTTAATTTATTTTTATGCACGGTCGTAGATCTTTGAATCCTAAATTGGTAGACTTAAATCAAGATATAAATATTGTTAGAAGAAATCAAGAAGTTTTTGAAAATCTAGCTCCCGAGTTTGATAATCAAGACCAATTAAATCAAGAGGATCCTCTGGTTGATCCTACAATGGAAGGAAATAACAATAATCGTAATCCTGAAAACCCAGTTAACCGGAATCAAAGAGAAGAAGAACATGCAAGAAGAAATATGGAAGTAGTGATAAATCAAAGAACTATTAATGACTTTAGTAGACCTTCATTAAATGTTGTGACATCATGTTTAGTCTTGCCGATGATGTTAGGAATTTTGAGTTAAAAGGTCATTATTTTAATGCCATACCATCTTTTCATGGGATGCCCCATGAAGATCCTGTCAGTTTCTTAAGAGAATATGAATACATGATGAGTACTTTTCCTTTAGGAGGGTTAACTGAAGATCAAATCAAAATGAAATATTTTCCCAGTGCATTAAAAGAATTGACAAAGAGATGGTTTATGAACCTAACACCAAATAGTGTTTATACTTGGGCTCAATTATATGATTTGTTTATGAGTAAATTTTACAAACATGCATCTCTTACGGAGTATAGAAAACAAATCATGTCATTCCAAAATGAACCAGGTGAAACATTCCATGAGTCATGGGATAGATTTAAAAATCTGCTCATTATGTGTCCTCATCATAATTTGGCTCAACATGTGTTAGTGCTTCAATTTTATCATGGTCTTTCGCCAGGCTTACAAACTATGGTTGATAGTGCAGCTAGTGGTTCTATTAATAGAATGACACCAGAAGCACTAGAAGAATTATTTGAGATGTTAAGTATTAATTTCCAATAGAAAAGTGCTAGAGGTAAAAATAGAAGTCTATATCAATTGCAAGATAATTCAAATACACAAGCTCAATTTGAAAATTGACAAATTCAAGAAGCATGTGCTTTAGGTGGATTATATTCTCATGCTACTAATTTTTGCCCGTCAAGTGATATGTATTCTGAACAGGCTAATGCTATGAATATGTACCCTCAAAGGCCAAGGAATGATCCTATTCAAATACATATAATCCTGGTTGGAGGAATCATCCTAACTTTTCTTGGGAGGAAATAAGCCTTTGCAACCTCAACAATTCCAACCTCAACCACCACAACCTCCACGGCTTGCCAAATCAAAATCAGTTGAGAATTGAAGAAGTTCCCAAGCAAGAAGTAGCTAGTAAAGGACAAGCAGCTTTGATGAAGTACATGCTTGAAGAAATTGAAAATATAAAGAAACACATTGCAAATTCAAAAGTCGATAAAAGAGAAGAAGGGAAGTTCCCTAGTCAAACCGAGCAAGCCAAGTCAATCACCGCCTTTAAGGTGATAGGTGAAGAGGTAAGTGATCCCGATCCTTCTTCTAATGTGCCTCTGATACAGAAAATTCTAAAAAGGTAATTGAAAAAGAAATCGAAAAAGATAGTGATAGTAATAAAGAGATTAATGACTTAAGTAATCAAGAGGTAAAAAAAGAAGTAGAAGTAGAAGTAGATGTTCCAAATAAGGAACAAGAAAAAGAAAGTCAAAATAAAGAAGATAATACAATTGAAGTTGAAAAAGAGTTGGATCAAGAAGAAGAGGAACCTTATGTGGCTCCACCACCCTATGTTCCTCCAATTCTGTTTCCAAGAAGACTTATGAAAAACCGAATGGACAAACAATTCACGGAAATTTATAATATGTTATCCAAAGTAAATGTTAATTTACCTTTGCTTAATGTTATTAAAAATATTCCAGCTTATGCAAAGTTTTTCAAAGATCTTCACTCTAAGAAACACAAGTTTGAAAACAATGAAAAGATTGTTGTTTCGAAAACGTAAGCTGCTTTTACAACCCGAATTACCACCTAAGTTGAAAGACCCTGGTAGCTTTAATATCCAAGTCTCCTTGGGAAGCTCTAAAAAGATGAAAGCAATGCTAGATTTAGGAGCAAGTATTAATTTGATGCCTTTTGCGGTCTATAAACAGTTAGGTTTAGGAGAACTAAAACCCACTACTATGCAATTGCAATTAGCGATCGCTCGATTAAATATCCTTTGGGTATAGTGGAAGATATCCTAGTTCAAAGTTGATAAATTAATCATACCAATTGACTTTGTGGTTCTAGAGATGGAAAGGAAGATATGCACCTAATAATGAAGTCCCAATATTGTTAGGCGAGACCATTTATGGCAACCGCCAATACAATGATTAATGTGAAAAATGGTAAACTCACAATGTCGGCCCTAGGTGAAACTGTTGAAATTTCGTGTTTGATGCTATGAATAGACCTAGTGACATAAGTGCATGCTTTTCAATAGATGAGATTGAAAAATTATCAACCGAAACTTTTGAAGAAGAGGAAGATTATGAGAGAGATAGATTTATTGTCTATGATGATAGTCCTATCCCTCCCATAAAAATTGACATTGAGGAGATTGAAAGAGAAATAGAAGAAGAGGAAAGATTAGAGAAAGAAAAGTTAGAAGCTAGTAAAAAGAAAGATAAAGAAGAAATAAAGGAAGAATCAGAAAATAATTCTGATAAATCTAAAAAGTAGAAGAAGAAAGTTATGAAATTAAAGATGATGAAGTAGAGATTCAAATCTCTCTTTGAAGAAATTGAGATAGATAATATTGAGGAAGAAAATAAAGAAGATAAACAAGAAGAGAATAATGAGGCTAAAATAAAAGAAACTATAAAAGTAGAAAATTCTGAATTTATGCCATCCATTAATTCTCCCAAAGTTGAAGAATTAAAGCCATTACCACCCCATTTAAAATATGCATTTTTAGGGGAAGGTAACACTTTGCCTGTTATTATAGCAAATTGACTTAACTGAAAAGCAAGAAGCTAGTTTGTTAAAAGTTTTATGGACACATAGAGAAGCTTCTAGGATGGTCTTTAGTCGATTTAAAAGGAATTAGTCCTCTCTATGTGCATGCATAAAATACATCTAGAAGAAGGTAGTAAACCTTCAAGAGAAAGGCAAAGAAGACTTAACCCACACATGGAAGAAGTGTTAGAAAGAAGTTCTTAAGCTCTTAGATGCGGTATAATTTACCCTATATCGATAGTAAATGGGTTAGTCCTGCTCAAGTAGTTCCTAAAAAGTCGGAATTACTTGTTGTTAAAAATGAGAAAGATGAATTAGTCCCTACAAGGACTATAACTGGTTATAGAATGTGCATTGATTTGCGTAAATTAAATGCGGCAACTAGGAAAGATCACTTTCCTTTGCCATTTATTGACCAAATCCTTGAAAGACTAGCCGGTCATGAATATTATTGCTTTCTTGATGGTTTTTCCGATATAATCGATCCCTCGTTGCACCCGAAGACCAAGAGAAAACAACTTTACATGTCCCTTTGGTACTTTTGCTTTTAGGAGAATGCCTTTTGGATTGTGTAATGCACCGGTACTTTTCAAAGATGCATGATTTCTATATTCTCGATTTAGTTGAAAGATGCGTAGAAGTTTTCATGGATGATTTTTCGGTTTTGAAATTCTTTTGATCATTGTTTAGAAAACCTTACATCGATCAAAGATCTTTGTGAAACTAATTTAACTTTAAGTTGGGAGAAAAGTCACTTCATGGTAAAACATGGAATTGTCTTAGGGCATGTTGTTTCAAATAAAGGCATTGAAGTTGATAAAGCTAAAATTGAAGTTATTTCACAACTACCCCTCCCACTTCGCTTAAAGGAGTTCAAGTTTTCTAGGCCATGCCGGTTTTTATCGAAGATTTATAAAAGATTTTTCCAAAATCAGTAAACCTCTATGTAATTTGCTAGCAAAGATACATAATTTATTTTTGATAAAGAATGTTTAGAAGCTTTTAATTTATTAAAAGAAAAATTAACTATCGCCCTATTTTATCCGGCCCCGATTGGTCACTTACCTTTTGAAATCATGTGTGATGCATCGATTTTGCGATTGGAGCCGTGTTAGGACAAAGGGTAGATAGAAAGCCTCATGTGATCCACTATGCTAGTAGAACTCTAAATGATGCTCAATTGAATTATACCACTACCTTGAAAAGGAATTTTTAGCGCAAGAGTATATGCTTTAGAAAAATTTAGATCATACCGCGCTAGGATCAAAGGTGATAATTTTTTCTCGATCATTCTCGCATTGAAATATCGTTAAGTAAGAAGGATGCTAAACCAAGATTAATTAGATGGATGTTATTGTTACAAGAATTTGACATTACTATCAAGGATAAAAAGGGAACCGAGAATGTTGTAGCTGACCATTTGTCTAGGTTAGAATTTTCACCCTTGCTTGAACGTCAATTTCTTGATGATCCTATCCCCATAAATGATAATTTTCCTGATGAACAACTCTTGGCCATTAAAGATTCCGACCCTTGGTATGCCTTGATTTTGTCAACTATTATGTGTCCGATATCATTAATCCGCATTTTGATCATTATGAAAAGAAGAAATTTTTGGCGGAAACTAAAAATTATTTTTGGGAAGCTCCTCATTTATACAAAATTTGCTCTGATTCTTTAATAAGAAGATGCATTCCAGAAAAAGACCAACAAGGTATCATGGAATTCTGCCATGGATATTCTTGTGGAGGTCATTTCAGTGGTAACAAAACTGCTCGGAAAATTTTGCAATCAGGTCTGTATTGGCCCACTGTTTTTAGAGATTGTGAACTGTTTTATAGAACATGTGATAAGTGTCAAAGAACAGGTGGAATAGGAAAGAGAAACGAGATGCCCTTACATATTAATTTGGTAGTTGAAATTTTCGATGTTTGGGGTATTGATTTTATGGGTCCCTTCCCTGTGTCAAATAATTGTGAGTATATTCTAGTAGCAGTTGATTATGTTTCTAAATGGATAGAAGCAGTAGCAACCAAGACTAATGATGGAAAAACAGTAGTTAAATTTGTAGAGGATTTGTTTGCTAGATATGGAGTCCCTAAGGCCATAATAAGTGACCAAGGAACTCATTTTACCAATAAGTTGTTAAATAATGTTCTTAGAAAGCACGGTGTAACTCACAAGTTAGCTACACCTTATCATCCACAAACATCCGGACAAGTAGAAGTTAGCAATAGGCAAATAAAAGCAGTATTAGAAAAGACTGTTAGGCCTAATCGTAAAGATTGGGAATCTAAACTCAAGGATGCTTTATGGGCATACCGAACTGCTTTTAAGACACCCATAGGAATGAGTCCATATAGAATGGTGTATGACAAAGCTTGCCATTTACCGTTGAAATTGAGCATAAAGCCTATTGGGCAATTAAAGAATTGAATTTAGATTTGACATTGGCCGGAGAAGAAAGATTGTTTCAGTTAAATGAGTTAGAAGAACATAGGTTGAATTCGTATGAGAATGCGAAGACATATAAAGAAAAGACCAAAAAGTATCATGACATGGGGTTAGCCAACAAAATGCTTCATCCAGGTATGAAAGTATTACTGTTTAATTCAAGATTGAGGCTATTCCTGAAAGTTAAAATCTAAATGGTCCGGTCCTTTAGAATCGCACGAATTTATCCTCATGGAGCCGTTGATATTCAAAATCCTAAAAATAATGAAGTGTTTAAAGTGAATGGACACCGACTCAAGCCATATTTAGAGCCGATGTCAGTTGAACGAACAATTGAGTTAATCCGTTTGGCTGACAATGAACCACCCCGAGATTAGGCTTGCAGTTTGGTCGAGCCAAAGACGTTAAACAAAGGCGCTAAGTGGGAGGCAACCCACTATGTTGAATGTTATTTAGTTTTATAGTTAGTTTAAATATGTTTTTCTCCGTTAAATTTAATTTTTGGACATTTAATTTTTAATTAAATATGCCAAAATTCAAGTTTGGGGGAGAAAAACATCTTAGTGTTGTATTTATATGTTACTAATAATTTTAGTTTAGAATTTTTGTTTAGTTTTTACATACAGGAAAGATCCAAGACATAACGGAAGTTAACGGAAGGGCTAAGATGCAAACTGCTGAAAAGAATTGAGAAGAAAATCAAGTGGAAGATTCTGCCCACCTTGCGGACGCAGTGTGAAGGACCTGCGACCGCAAGGTCCCCAAAATACGACGTGCACGTAAATGTCGACATGGGGAATGAATGAGAAACAATCGTTTGATCGCCCACCTTGCGGACGCAGGTGTGGCATCTGCGACCGCAAGGTCCCTGTATTTAAAGGCTGCCGGGTTTTTCAATTGGAATTCACACAGAAAACTTCTCTCTCTCCTCTAGCAGTAGCAGCAGCCGCCCAGATCCTTCAAATTCCGGCGAGATCCTTCAACATTCCGGCACATACTCCAAGACATTCTCTCTCTCTCCCTCAAACTCTTCATCTTCCTCATCCATCCACCCTCCATTACACTCCAATAAGTTGAAGACTTTGAAGAAGAAGAAGAAACCTCCATTGTTGCCGACGCTGATCAAGCTCCTCTCAAGCTGCATTCACTCAATTCAGGCTGCAAACAAGTATCACTATCACCCTTTTTAATCTCATACGTAAAATATTTGCATGCTAGGGTGCTAGATAATTTTTAACGTAGATAAAATTTTGCATGCTTAGAATAAATTTTTAATTTTAAAATTTTAAAACACATTTTTATTTGTTAAAACTTTTAGTTTTTAAATTTTATAAAACAAACAAAATGTTTCGCAAGCGTAGAAATACCGGTGCCTCATCCTCCGGCCCCGCTCAGGAGGAAGAGCAAAATTTTGACATCAGTCTCTACGAGGCATCGAAAGGTACACGCTAAGCTCTCCAAGTCCTCAAGTGCCCGAAAGGGGATTCAAGGTCAAGACTTTGGCCCGTCCCCAACTGATAGCTCGTAGGTGGGGGCTTTGTTAGATTCTCCGCAAGGGGTACCGTAGTGCCCATTGTCCGAGAATTCTATGCTAATGGCGACATTAGCATAGATGGGGGTGTGCTAGACACCGTTAATGTTAGGGACATCGTAGTCAATTTTTCGTCCCAAAGCATTAACACCTATTTCGGCACCTCCAACTTTGCGGTTGGTGCCGATGACTATAGCACACACCTCAACCCCGTGATCGATGTCGAGGTGATCAATGCCGCCATATCGCTCTCCCCGGTGTGGTAGTGGTCCTATAACCGTAACCCACCTTATGGACCACGCACCGAGAGAGTCTTTTCTCCAAGACACGCCAAGCCCGTGTATAAATTTGTTTGTGGACGCCTCATGCCCTCAAGTCACCAAAAACACGGTGAATTGGGAGAGGGGCCGTCTTGACCTACACCATTATGATCGGGCGGGTCTATTCGATGTCGGCCGCTTGATCAATCCGGCCAAATCAAGACCCTTATTAGAGGTAGGACGAATGCGGGGTTCGCGCTCCCGCATTTGATTACCGATTTGTGTAGGGGGCAGCGTGAGAATGCCCAAACACGGCGAGAGGTCAAGGTCGGTCCGCCATTACGAGGCCATTTTGTTTGAACATCACCAACAATGAGAGTGAGGGTTCCTCAAGAGGAGGAACCCGAAGAGAGAGAGACCCGCCGTTGGGATCTCCAATAGGCTAGAAGAGGTTGTCCTAGAAAACCGTGATGACATCTCAGCATTGGCACAAATTGCGTCTGACCAAGAGAGCTATTTTGTTGGTTTAACATCGAGGGACAAAATGTCTCCGCCTCGTTAGCGGGTTGCCTCGGCACGATCCCCGAGTTGCATCCTCATTCGCCATTTCCGCCCGACTCACCGTGAGTCGAGGCCCAAGTTTCATCCTCCTTCGTTGGTGAATCGCTATCTCCTTTTTGATATTTGTCCTACCCCATCAATCCTCCTCATATGTTCCTCTATTTTGAGGACAAAATAGAAATTAAGTTTGGGGGATTTATAACTTTTAGTCTTAAGCAGGTCCTAGCCTAACGAGGAATGGAGTTGGGCTATGTCTTTGGGTGAAGAAAAATTTCTTTCTTGATGACCATTTAAATCTTCACCCTATTTTCCTGTTTTTAATTTTTTTCTTATTTTCGAGTTTGCGGCATGACCGTAATACTATAATAGGAAAGGACCTTTAAGGTCCTAACAATTGTGTCATCGCCATCTCCTTAAATTTCTTTAAAAAATATATATATAAAATAAAATATATATATTAAATTCAAAATATTCATCCTCGAGTTTAGGTGCGTAATGCTAGTCGTGATCGATGAGGAATTAGTGCAATGAACCGCATAGTTAGTCTCAGAGATCCCTTTCGGAATTTACTTAATTTTGCGAAACTTTTACTTTTCTCCAAATTCTTTCATGCACTCACACCCGCCATAATTATGGATTTG
>CM028379.1:122183879-122221249 GCA_013146195.2 Codonopsis lanceolata | reverse complement strand
CCTTCTGAACCTTGTCATGAAGAAACAGCAGCAAATCATCACATTCCTGCTGTCTCAAGAACATGTAAAGACCATCCAATCTCTCAAATCATTGGTGACATTCATGTTGGAATTCGCACTCGAAGATCCTCCAAGAATGAATGTATGTTCTGTGCTGCATTCGTCTCAGAAGAAGAGCCAAAGAAGATCGAAGAAGCTCTTCAAGATCCAAGTTGGCTGGAAGCCATGCAAGAAGAACTTCAGCAATTTGAACGATGCCAAGTATGGAAGCTAGTCCCAAAGCCTGCTGATCATACTGTCATTGGCACAAAATGGGTGTTCAGAAACAAGAAGGATGAGGATGGGAACATAGTGAGAAACAAAGCAAGACTTGTTGCACAAGGATATCGCCAAGAAGAAGGTATCGACTATGATGAAACATTCGCTCCTGTAGCAAGATTGGAAGCTATCAGAATCTTCTTAGCCTATGCTACATACAAGGACTTTGTGCTGTACCAAATGGATGTCAAGAGCGCATTTCTTAATGGTGATCTTCAAGAAACGGTCTACGTTGCTCAACCTCCAGGCTTTGTGGAGAAAGGAAAAGAAACTCATGTTTACAAGCTTAAGAAGGCTCTCTATGGTCTTAAGCAAGCTCCTCGGGCCTGGTATGAAACTCTATCCAAATTCTTGGTGGAACAAGGATTCATGCGAGGAAAGATAGACACCACTCTCTTCATTCTCAAGCACAAAGGACATTCTCTGCTGGTACAAATTTACGTTGATGATATCATTTTCGGATCCACCAATGAGAAGCTGTGTAAGCGATTTGAAACGCTTATGACTGGCAAGTTTCAAATGAGTATGATGGGAGAACTCACATTCTTCTTGGGTCTTCAAATTCAACAATCCAACAAAGGAATATTCATCAGCCAATCCAAGTATGCTAAAGATCTTGTCAAAAAGTTCGGATTGGAAACAGCAAACTCCTTTGATACTCCAATGGCTGCTAGATGCAAACTTACAAAGGACTTACAAGGAAAAAAAGTTGATATCACCCACTATAGGGGAATAATCGGATCTCTGCTTTACCTCACCGCCAGCAGACCTGACATAGTGTATGCTGTTGGGGTGTGTGCTAGATTTCAAGCAGATCCTCGTGAGTCACATCTTCTTGCAGCCAAAAGAATCATTAAATACGTATCAGACACCACTAACTTAGGTATCTGGTATCCAAGGGAATCCTCTTTCAACTTGGTTGGATACTCAGACGCAGACTATGCTGGTTGTCAAATTGACAGAAAAAGCACTAGTGGAACTTGTCAATTTCTAGGAGACAGACTTGTCTCTTGGGCTAGCAAGAAACAAGCATCCGTTTCAAATTCCACCACTGAAGCAGAGTACATAGCTGCTGGTAGCTGCTGCTGTCAACTGCTTTGGATCAAACAACAGCTGGTGGACTACGACATCAAAGTAGCAGACTGCCCAATCATGTGTGATAACACCTCAGCAATCTCTATCACCTACAATCCCGTGATGCACTCGAAGACAAAGCATATCGATGTTCGATATCACTTTCTAAGGGACAATGTTGAAAAGAGAAACATTAGCATGAAGTATATTTCAACTGACCATCAACTGGCAGACATCTTCACCAAAGCTCTAGAAGCAGACAGGTTTGCTTATCTAAGGGGAGAGCTTGGTATGCTTGACCCGACTGCTTAAATTTAATCTAAAATTAATTTTTCATTATAATATTTGGAAATTTCAAAATTAATTTTCTTTAAGCAGACTTGAAAATATTTTAAGCAGACTTAAAATTTTTCTTAAGCAGCCTTTAAAAATTTTTAAATCAAGAATTTATAAAGTCACTAAAAAAAAACAAGCTTTCTAAACTTTAAATTTTAGAGGGTCGTTTATGAAAATATTGAGGGACTGATTTCAAATTTGGTTGAGTTAAATTTTGAAAAGACATTTTTCTCTTTCCTAAAAACCGTCATTCATTAAGTCTTGTCATCAAAAGGCGTCTGACTTGATGACTTTTCACAAGTCTCTATGACTGACGGTCTGTCCTTTCCTTTATAAACCCTCAACCGCCAAAAAGCTCATTTTACCAAAACTGTCTCTTGATATTCTCTCTCTCTAAAAGTTTCCTTCTCTCTACAATTTTCTGCTTCCCTCTTCCTGTTCGATAGTCGATTCTGCAGATTCACCTCATTTTCGTCTTCTTCTTCTGCAAATCTTCGACAATGGTAAGAAATTTCTAACCCTAACTCAGTAATCTCAGTGTAAGTGAAGTTATGCTCTCTCATCTGTATCTACGCCATTATTGACTGTTCATGTGACTGTTAACTTCATATCTTTCACATCTTCAAATTTTGTTGTTCATTACTGATAATATCTTCTTATAAATGTTCTTAAACAGTCGATTTTAGTATTTCGAGTTATATTTGGCCTATATGTGGTAATTCATGTTTTATTCAGAAATTTTTAGGCTTAATGCTTCGTTTTGCTTATGTTTCGAGTTCTTGAGTTCCTGCCCTAATTTTCTGCAAAACTTTTAGGCTGGAACCTCCTCTACATCTGCTGTTCCTGAACAGGCTGCAAGTCCTTCTGTTGACTTTCCAAATCCGCCTCAACCATGTATCACCCGGATGTGCATCGACGAACCATCTGCTCGTGCTTATGCCTCCGAGTCAAGATAGTGGACGACTGAACCGCCTCGCATTCTCGCCTGCTCATGCCGGAAGATGAAGATTACAACGCCTATATGCTAGTCAAGAATTTTTCCGATGGCTAATGTAAATGAATCACGGCCTTCCATCACGCCCATCGCCGAATCGCCAACATTACTATCATTGCCTCCCGCATTGCCAAGATTGTTGGCGTGGAGTTCGATGGCCCTACCTCTCTCACAGATGCTGAAAAGGCCACTGCCTGGTCCTACATGCGTGGGGAGAACACACCAAGAGAGGCTGCTGCTAAGATGAAGAGGTCTTTGTTTGAAGACGATGTCTACTTCATCGCCCACTTGTTTGACAAGAGTATGATCTTCAAGAATGGCACACATGACATCATGACATCGTAATCACTTGAGTACACGCCTCGCTGTCATCCTGAACCTTCGACTCAACTGGGCACAGATCCTATTTGAGATGATCTGCGATGCTGTTGATGCTGTCAAGAAATCAATCAAACAGAAGCGGCCTTTTGTCAGGCTTATCAACACTCTTCTTCGCGCCAACACCAAACTTCTTACTCACATATTTGCCTTTGAGAAGAAGAAGGTCCAAAATCCATCCAGCTTTACCAAAGACCTTCATCATTAACACCCTCAAGCTGAAAAACGAGAAGAGAGTTCAGCAAGGTCTTCACCCTCTGGTCATCGTCCATGCCCTGAAGCCCTCCACTTAAAGTTATCAGAATAAATCCCGAAACAACCGTGGACTCTTTCATGGCAAAGCAGCTGAGCAAGAAGCTCTCCAAAGAAGCCGCCCAAGGTCAAGCCTCCTCCAAGACTGCTGATCCAGCTCCCTCAACTCACAAAAAGAAGAAGAAGATCTCTTCTGCTGAGGAGGAGCCGGCCCCCAAAAAGAGGAAAGTTGCTTCCTCTTCAAGCACTGCTGCTGCTGCTCATACTGCTGGCCCTCAATCAAAAAGGAAAAAGAAGACCACTACTCCATCTGCTCCCTCTCCCGTGCCTGAAGAAGCTGCTGAACCAGACGCTGCTCCACTTCGTACCCGCAAACGAAAAACCAAACGCACTGAACCTTCTGAACCTTTCATCCCTTTCATTCCACCTTCCTCTCCAATTACTTCTTCCTCCCCTTCCCTTTCATCTTCACCGGCCGCTTGGGAGGAGCCCACTTTGAGCCAACTTCGCCCTTTCTTTCTCCCACTTCCTCTTCAACCCCTGCTTGTTGAGGAGGAGCCTTCTTCCCTTGCTCCTAAGAAGAAGACACGCAGACTTCGCAAGAAGTCTGTGGCTCCAACACCCTCTCCACCTCGAGAATCTATCCCTTCTCCGCCACCTTCTCCTGAACCCATCTCCACCATTCATCCAGACACCTCCCTAGCCATTGTACCAGTTCTTTCCAACTCTGCTCCCTCTACCTCTTCCCCTTCCTTCTCTATGCCTGACCACTTCTCTCCTCTTGCCCCTCACATCTCTACTCTTCTTTATCAAACAGCCTTTCTACCAGAGATCTTCCCTCCTATCTCTCAATACATTACCCCTATCTCTATCTCTTCTGACCTTTACCAGATTCTCTTTCCTTCCATCTCTCCTGCCACCCATTCTTTTCTGTTTGACTACTCTTCTATTTCTGACCTCCTCTACCCTTCTACTTCCTCTCCTAACTTTGTCCTTCTACCCGACTATCCCTTTCCTTCCTACCTCTTAGAAGCATCCTCTTCCTCTTCTCGCTTCACTTCTCCGTCAGCCAGCCTCTAGCCACCGACATTGAAGTTGATTCCAAACCCTCTTCTCCTCCACCTACAACCTCTCGCTAACAACCCCGCTTCATCCGCTTCTTTCTCCAAACCCCGCTCATCATCCTCCACAAGCCATATTTCCATTAACCTTAACCCTTCTACCTACCAACACCGCTGATCCCGCTCTTCTGAGCTTCTTCGAGCAAACAATCCACTGCCTGCCAAACCAACAGATGCCCTCTATGGCCCAAATAGATTGATGCTCGCCTATGGCCTGAATGCTACTCATGCCACCGCTTTTGACATCGGAAGATTGTTGATCAACTAGTGAACGACACCGCCAGCCTTCACCACTCACAGTTCCTAGTTCAAGATCAACAAGTCGCCTCGATAGGAATGCCGCACTCTCGCCAGATAAGTATTCGTGGCCTCTTCGATGAACTCAAACCGGATGGCTCGAGCGATTCTTAGCCGAAGGGAGGTTGCCGATTTCACAAATCTTCGCCTTTGTCGGCAACCGATGCCGCCGCCGAACAACAGTAGGTTGGTGCCATCGGAGGAGAGAGCTACTCACTTTTGAATCAAGCCCCGATTGAAGAACGTAACCGCTACGAACGCTAAATGACGTAATCGTAGTCGGGTTGAGATTACTTAGAACGAAGACGCATCAAACCTATTCTAAATCTGTGGTATTTTGTTAGATCTCGTTTTAAACTGTTTTTGCTAAAACTTCGCTGCTTAAACAATTTTGTTTAATCACGATGTCTTAAGTATCTTTCAAAGTTTAAATTGATTTATCTTGATATTATCTGCTCTATTTAAACTTCTTGTTTAAATCTGTACATAGTGCTTGCATGCTTATCTCATAGATTTAAACACTGCTTTACTTAGTACTTGATCTTAATGCTTTTCTCTTGTAAGTACTTAGTCTAGCAGCCATCTCTCTACTGAGGCTTCTGCTCTGAGAGACATGTCTGCTCTTAATAAAAATCTTTTAGACATGTTATTATCTCAGTGCATGATTCAAAGTCTGCTAGTAGCTGAGATGATGACATCAACCAAATAGGAGGAGATTGTTGATTCCTATTTCTAGATTTGGTTGAGTCATCTTCTGATTCTAGTGTACAGTGGCTAAAAGGTCTGCGTACCGATTAGTGTGGCAACTGTCTTAGAATCAATTTTTTAGAACTGTTTTAGTGTTAGTCTAGGCGCGGTTTTGCAAAGCTTCTACAAGGAAGGACCAGCAGACTTTGAAGTCTCAATGCCGAATCCAAGTTAAGCCAATTCATGATATTATGACACGTGGACACCTAGTTGATATTTTCGAAAATATCTAGTCATTATGTCTTCAATCAGATTTCACTTTCAAGAAGTCAACTCTGCATGCTGACAACCGCCTGCATCAAGCTTCCCGAAAATCAAGATCAAGACATTACCCGTTTTGGCTAAGAAGACTTTCCAAGCTGCAGAGCCTGCAAGCTGAAACATTACTCAATTTGGGAATGTCTTCTCTGCACACTGCATCTCTGATGACTGTGGCTGTTACATCTTCCAAAGCGCCGAATTGCATTCAATGCAAAAGAACGTTGGACACAGTCCACCCTGTTTCAGTCCAACGGTCCAAAGATCTCTTCCTAGTATATATTCAAGTCTTGAAGATCTGAAGAACAACTCTTGCGCATCAACTCTCAAGCTTCATCTTCATCACTCAAGCATTCAAGAGATCAAAAGGACAAGCACTAACACTTCACCAAACTTTCTGAAGCTGCAGATCTGCCATCTTAAATTCGTTTTCAGCTTCATTTAGTTTGTCTTTAAACTGTTTTTTATTCTTGCACGTGAAGAGAACAATTAATCATTGATTGTCTCTCTCACCTTTATACACTTGGTTAAAAACTCATTTTGTACACGATCCATTAGAGATCTAAATCATAAACCTAGTGGATAAACAAGTGCACTTTTAAAATCCAAAGCTAACCACTTTGGTAGTGGATGTAGTACTATTTAAAGTACGAACCACTTCAAATTCTTGTGTGCTGTTCAAACTGTTCTTATCTTTATCTATAACCTTTTGTGCTTAATTGCTTCAGAATCTGAGCTAAGTTATCAGCATTCTCTCCGGTTCAGATTCTATCTTATTTCCGCTGCCTAAACACTTCTATTTATACCTCTCCACAAATCATTAAGAAGTGTTTACGAAAAAGTTTTAAAAAAAACATAACTAGGCTATTCAACCCCCCCCCCCCCTTCTAGCCTAGATTGAGCCTACTTTGGGACCAACATTCACCTCGGGTTGTCTTCCAACCGACTCACCGACAAATGTCAAGGGCTCTTCCAATGATGGTTCTGGTTCACCTTTGGCCTCCAATGCCGACATTAGTTTTTCTGATGAACAACGTTCCCTGGCTGATTTCTTGGTACAAATGAAGACTACATCTTCTCAACGGTCTCCCCAAGCTTCACCACCTCCTGCTTCAAATTTAGCTCAGACATCAAGTTCCTCTGTGTTTGATGATAGTTCAGACAAGGATTTTGCTAGCAAGGAAGCAACCCCTGCTGAAAGTGATGAGAGTGAAGAGGCTCCCATTCGTTTTACAAGAAGTCGAGCTTCAACTGCCAATGTAGCTACCAATGTAGCTACATCCAAAGATACAATGGTTTCTGCATCCCCTTCTGCTGTTGTTGGAAAACCTTTCTCTGCACGATTTTTTTCCAAAGCTGCTTCCATTAGGTATAATACATCTAGAAAAATTGTTGATGAAAGAATTATTCCCTCTGCTGAATTAACATAGCAAAACTTGAATCAATTTTTCATGGATAGAGGACTTTTAGGCACTCTCTCTTCCGCCTCACCATATTTTAGAGATCTCATTTATGAATTTTATGCAAACCTTGAAAAGAAAATCTCTTCTGTGCTTGATCCCAAATTTGAAAAAGTTTTTGTTCGTGGCAAATGGTATCAGTTTTCTTCCCCCCTCATTAATAAGTTGTTTAACACTCCTGAAATTGGCTCCTTTTCAATGACTTCTGACCTGCATACTTGTGCACTGGAACTCACTGGGGGTATTGTGCATAGATGGCTTGGGAAAGGGTCAAATATAAGCACCTCACAACTGTCTTCACTGTATGCCCTTATGCACAAAATCTGTTGTGCAAATTGGGCCCCCACAACAAACTCCAACACCTTAACAGAAGAACATGCCAAAGTTTTGTATCAGGTTGGAACTGGAAAACCCTTTGATTTTGGGGATTTTGCCTTCAGAAAAATCATTTCCCTTGCTGAATCTGAGGGAGATAAAAGATCCCTCATCTTTCATTCTCTGATTTACAAAGTCCTAGTTTCTCAAGGCTTCACTCCAGCTGCTGGTACCAGGCTTACTCCTATCCTCGAACCCCTTCATATCTCTGTTAAACTCCTAAAAGGGGACAGGATTCTCAATCTGCCCTTAGCCTATCCTTATCCCCCTGTCTCCTCAGATCCCTCTCCTTCTGCTCCTAGTCCATCAACATCTCAACCTTCTGCCCATGCTATCCCCAATGTTGCAGGCAATGCAGTTGCATCAACTGCTTCATCACAGCCTATTCAGCTGATCCTTCTGCTCCTATCTTTGCTGCCTTCATAACTGCTCAGCTGGCTATGGTTAATTCCCAATTAGCCATCCTGTCTTCTCAAACTTCTCTCCTACAATCCTTGGCTGCACAGTATTCCTCCTGGCTTGCCTTACATTCTGGCCAAATAGGGGGTGATGTTCCAAGTGTTCCTGTTCCTAGTGTTCCTGCTACTGCTGCTCATGTTTCTGAGGTTGCTGCTCATGATGTTTTGAACCTGCTGTGTGGAAGAAGTTGATGAAGAAGAATGTTGAAGTTTCTGAACCTGGTTGTACAATATTTTCTGTTTTTTCTCTTGCTTTGTAATAAGTTTCTTAACTGCTTGGTTGGTTATTTAGCCTTCTTAACTGCTTGGTGGCATTCTTAGCGGCTTGTTAGCTGCTTGTGGATATTTCATACATAATTGATTGCCCAACATTATTTTTGTATGATACATTTATTCAGGGGGTGTTTCTTTCTAACAAATGCAGGTAGAAGTTTGTGTTGATAATAGCAACACTTGTCATAATATTTGACCAGAAATGCTCAACAAAGGGAGTGATTGTAAGGGTAAAATAGGTCATGCCTATTTTAGTTCTTGTTTCCCCTTTCATGGTAAAATTCATATTAGACAAGTTTTGGCATTTTTGGAATCTATATCTTTAATTAGATTTTTTTTCCTTGGTCCTTAAGTTTAGGCATTATATTTGGAAACAAAATCTTGTTATAAATCCTCTTTCAACCGGGTATCTAGTCTCCTTCATTATATGGTAATAAAATCTAGGGATATGGTAAGAAGATTTTATTCCCTTCCTCTAATCCTTGTTCTTGTTGGAGTCGGATTGTTTCATGTGTGTAGGAGATCTCGACATTATATAAAGAGGAGGCTTGGACATGACAAAGGTGCAGAGATTAGAAGAGAAAACTAAAAGCAAAAGCTGTGTGCTGAAAACTTTGAAGATTCAGAAGTTGTCTTTCTTTCCAGACGTGCAGCAGTTTTGATTGTAGCTTCTGATGTTATAACATTGGAAGCTACATTGTGTTCTGGATTTGTTTTTGTCTTCCTGTTAGGGTTTTAGGAAGTTGTTTTGTTTCTTCCCACGTTTATTATACTTGTTTTCTGTGGGGTTTGTGCTCTCTAAGACGTGTTGTCTTGTGAGTGTTTTGTTTGGTGATTTCACAATACTTTTGTAAAACAATTAATCTTTTTAGTGAAATCTTTTTTGCCATGAGGCTAGGTCTACAAGCATAGTCTTGTAGATCGTTTTGGTAAACTTTTGAGTTCTGTTTTTCTGTCTAATTAATTCATCTTCCGCTGTTTTGATTGTTTTGACCATTGTGACTTCCATTGTAGCTACATCAGAAGCTACATTGGAAACTACATTGATCTTTCTTGAGAATCCTAGCTATTGTGTTCTTTCAGCCTATCTTATGTATATCTACATCATCTATTGTAATGCTTCCCTCTCTGGGTTTACTACCCGAAAAATGGCTATATGAGAGTTGATTTCCCACTCCCGATCCTTCCTACTACGCCAACCTTCTTTCTTCCAGAAAATGTGCAGGTAATACCTTTCAGGACAGACGGGAGATGTTCAACATAACTAATCTGCAAACAAAGGCATATATATTAGTTTCGTGTCTACTAGATTAAAAGAATTTGATACTTTGAGGTACCTGCAAATTGGTGAAAGAAATTGTTCATGTATTTGGCCAGCTAGGTGATGCTCTAGAATCTTCAATCACCAAGGGTGCTTCACTAGTAATACTTGAGTACTTAAGAATTCTTTCAACTGATATCATTTTATTCTCTGCATTACATATATCTCTCTTACTATAAAAGTCAAGCTTGTTTCTTACAATTTAATTGATAGACAAAAATAACCTTTCACCAAATAAACAACCCACCATTTAATTAAAGACAAAATAAGTAAATTTATCATGACAAAAAGTAATGTTTGGACAAAAATAGTCCTAACTATAATAAATCACTCACTATTAATTAAGGTTAAACAAGTAAATTTGTCATGTGCTTATTAATTCCATGAATAATTAAATAATAATTTGATCCCTTGACTTGCACCTATTTTAAAGTTAGATCCTACATTATTGAATTCTATTCATTTCGTCTTGTATTTTGATTTTGTTATCATTTTCCCCTCTTACCATTATCGTTGCAACTATCGTCTAATATATTCTAAAATGACAAAAATACATTTACTCAAGAGACTAAAACTTTATTCGAAACTAAAAAAATATTTGAAACTAAAAAATAATATAGTTTTATTTCTTTATTTCTTAAATATATATATTCGGGAAAAACATTATTAGATGTATATAGAAAATTGTAACTATAATAATAGATTTGTTGGTGAGTATCAAATTATTAAGCAAATATGTAGCGTGTTTAGTTATTACCCATGAATTAGCTAAGAGAAATGAGTTAAGAAAATGAAGAACTAATTGATGAATCTATGCGTTTTGTTAGAAAATAATGCTAAAATCTATTGTTTACTTTTTTGAAATTTCAGACTACTATAACAGCTTTTAAAACTATCATTGGTTCCTAACTTATAGATATTACAAACAAAACTAATGTTAGTAATCACAAATAACTGGATTCAAAATATTTTACTCATTTTCATCACTGGGTTCCAAACCTCTAACATTTTTTGGTCTTAACTTGATTGTTCCTCTTCATCGGATTCGAGGTAGTTACATGTGAGAATCTCTCTATTCCCTCTTCTAGCTATCGACTTTCTTTTTTCTACCGCAACTCTCCTTTTATTGAAATAGGTTGTCACCAACCGACATCCTTTAAGTAGTCCCATCCTAAAATTAGATTTTCTCCTTACTTAGAAATTTGAACAAAAAGTGGATTGGAACTAAGAAATGAGATATGTTTAAAGAAAGAAGTTCGACTAAACGAAAGCTAAAGGGATTTTATGTCTCCATTAAGCAAGGCGAGGTGAATGCGTTTCTTGGTGATCGTAGTGTTAGGGGTGGTGATGACGACGATTGTATGGATGACAATGGTGGTTTAGATGAAATACAACATTGTGAGATTTCCAAATCATCAAATTTTCAAAGATCCATATGAGTTTCAGTTTCAATTTGAAAATTTGAAAAATTAAAAAATTGAATTTAAGTTTGTAAAAAGTGAAATTTAAGGTTATGGTGGTGGTGTGTCCATAAATCATGACTTTTGCAAATGGGTTACTTTGAAGGTAGGAGTAAGGAATTAGAAAATGAAATCAAATCAAAAATTAACTTTTGTGCTAATAGTGAAATTTGAGGTGATAGTGGTGGTGAGTCTATGAATGATGAGGTTAACGGAAGAAAGTTGATCACGAAAATCGGTGATCCTGTCTTATGCTAATATGAGAACAAAATATGGTAAGAGATAATAAATGTGGTAGGATATCTGGCTGATCAAGGTTCCAAACATTAACAAACCCTCTCTAACATCTGGGTTACAATGGTTACATTGACTATTACTGAACTGAACTGAACTGAAGAACTAAGATTTTTTGTAGAGAATGAAGAAGGCATCTAGTTTTCTGGACTATGGATCTCCAGGATACTGGGAGACTCTTTCAAAGGGAAATCTGCTAGTATTCTATTTTCTTGCTATTTTTGGGATGGTTTTCTAGTAACCTTCAGTTCTCCTTTTATACCCAATCGGAGCGGGGCATGTTTGTCCATGAAATGGAGGTGGCCTCTTTTCTAGCTGAATGTAGCAGTATTTTTGTCGTATGATCAGCTTATGAGGCAGAACTACAGTGAAGTGACTTTATCGAGGTGCGTGCCACGTTGGGACGAGCGCTGCCGACCCCAGGTGTTTCGGCACGGGCAGGAGCGAGTATCCGTTCCATAGGAAGGTTGACTGAGCTCGTTCAGCGAGTCGGCCGGGAAAGCTTTCGGCGGATCAGTCCTTTGGTCGGCACGGCAATGCCTGATCCCTTCTCAACTCGGCTCGGTGAAAGGGGTGATTCCCAAGTCGGTTCTTGCCATGACCCTCGCTCTTGTCCTCTTCCGAGATATACGTGATTGGAGAACTCATGAGAAGAATTGGACTTTGCTCGGCCTTGTGGGTCCTAGGTCGGCACCGACTGATTGGAGAACTCATGAGAAGAATTGGGCTTTTCTCGGCCTTGTGGGTCCTAGGTCAGCACCAACTGATTGGAGAACTCATGAGAAGAATTGAGCTTTGCTCGGCCTTGTGGGTCCCAGGTCGGCACTGACCGGGACCCTTCAGTAGCCCCCCACTTCTTGGCCATGGCCGAGAAGTAAGCGGTTAAGACTCGGCCTTTCTGCACAAACTGTCTTTTGGCCCAATGGCGCGATTGCGCAACTTGACTTGCGTGCCGAGCTGTTGCGCGAGAGGAGTGATGACGGTTCACTTTTCATGGGAAAGCGGGTCGTCATAAAGGCAGCTTTTCCCCGTCAGGGCATTAAATGCGGGGTGTCTTTTCGAATTTCAAAACAGGTGCGGAGCCGCCACTTTCTGTGAAATGAATCATTTGGGCGGGAAATCGAGGCGGTGATCTTAAATGTTTCTTGGGAAACGCTGGTGGGCTGAATCGGTGAAGAGGAGAAAACGGCGTCGCTTTGTATCAGGTATTTATAACTTTTACTGTAACCGTTTTCACTTTCACCGTTTCTCAATCCCTCGCTGTTTCCTTTCTCTCCACTTTTTCACTGTATTTTCTCCTCCCCTTCTTCTTCAGGTGTTCTCCGGCCAAATTTCTCAGGGATTCTTGCGCCCACTCCGTTCTCTCAAGATAGTAAGTGTCCTTCTCTTTCTCTTGTGTCCGCGAAAATTTTAGAGAGGAATAGCCTTACTTTTCCTAGTTTCTCCCTTTTCTAATTGGTTTCTCCGGCAGCGTTGTGTGCTTTTGATTATCCCGTCGGCTTCGTGTATTGTTAGGAGAGACCCCGGATTCGCATAGGTTACCGGTAGCTGACCGGAGTACCCGCAGCACGATAAACCCCCAGCTTAATCTTTCCCGTTTGCCTCCTTGGTCTTGCTTTGATTTGCCCGAAAAATGCAGTAACCCCCTTGCTATAATCTTGGTCCTTCATCCTCTAGTAGCTCTTCGAGCTCCACTGGTGATCAGGAGCCCGCTTCCTGATTGCACCGGGACCTCGGCCATACCGTACCGCCACGCCCTAGGGGGATTCATTAGAGCCTTGACCATTAGGAGCCCTTCGCCTAGGGAACCAATGCCGGGGGGTTCTTCCTTTGCCGAGCCGGTGGTCGACGCTCCGGTGGACTTCGTAGATTTGTCTTCACCCCTTGAGGAGGATGCCGAGCCGAGTGTTAGTGCCGAGATAAATAGGGGGAGCGAGGAGGTCGCCGGTTCCACTCATAGTGGCATTCATTTTAGTGTATTTCATGGCGAGGAGCGCACAGTTGACCCCACAATTCGGGTTGAAACTGTTGTTGATCCGCCTAGTTCGGGCAGTTCCTCCTCTGCCTTGGTTTCTTCGGTAGATTACGGCGAGGATGATCCTTTTTGGACTCTCTTGGCAAGTCACCTCGCGGAGGCCCTATGAATCACCAATCCCGAGGCGGCTTGGAAGGTCAAGTACTGGGAGGCGAGGCGAGGTTTTTCTAGCGAGTTCGGGGTTGGGTGAGCTCGCATCGAAATATAGCGACAAAGTTTTCTCGGCCAGGACTATCCATTAAATGTCCCTATGAGGGTTTTTGCGAGCAAGGAGCGCATTGCTTTAAGTCTAATAACTCAATTTTTCACCAGGGAGAGAGTGTTACACTATCATCGAGTTGAAAGAGTGCTGGAGTCTCGTCGAGTTGAGAGGATGTCTAGCGGCGGTGGTGCATCAATTTCTGGCCGATCAGAGGCTCGGGAGGTAGAGGGCGAGAAGGCCTCGCGCTATCTTCGGCCATTTAAGAATCATATCACCCCTGATGACGTAGCTGAATGGACCGCAGAGTATGGATCCAATAACTTTCGGGGTTCTGTTCCCGACCCATATTTGAGCATGGGGGAGCTTCACCAACTCCAGAACCACGTTGGCTTCTACTTTTCCCTCTTCGAGTCGTCTGGGTTGCGGCTTTCACTGGATCCATTCATTTACGAGTTTCTGAGGGAGACAAGTTTTGTTCCCCCTGGATCTGACCCCTAATTTGACGAGGGCCTTAGTGTCCTTCATTGTGTGTACCAGGGCGCAGGGGTTTGAGCCCTCCCTTTCCCTGTTCTGCCATTACTTCAAGGTGGGTATGGCTATGTTTCGGATGACCGGGAGCAGACATGCGCATGGGTTCCCCCTCCTGTCTAATTTCGTTCACAAGGACCATAAGTGGTCGGACAAGGTCCTGTTGGTGGAGTGCAGTAGCGGGTGGAATTTTGAGATACCTGAAGGGGAGCCCCATGGTATTGTTAAGACGAAGAAGCTGAGCTCGACCGACCTGATCGTGAAGCGAGCCATTGAAGCCCCCCTGCATAGTGCGCTTGGCAAGCAGGTTCATAGTTATAATTGGAAGGCGATCGTGGGGAACGACCTGCTTCTTTCAAGGTTCGGGATCTCCTCAGTGAAGTATGAGGGGGTGGAAGTGGTTTGTTCGGGTGCCCAATATGTTAGCTGCACGGGTTGGCCGATGCACCAAGGAGGAGTGTTCGGCACACAATGTTTGATCTGCAAGGGGAAAGATACACGTGGTTGCTTATTACCAGGTGGTCAGTCTGTTTTCTTTGGTCTTTATTTCTTTTTCTCGTTCTACTCACATTTTTTTTAACCTCGGTATTGTTGTGCAGACATGGGAATTACTCGGGACGAGCTGATAGCTCGGAGGAAAGAGGAGGACAGGAAAAAAAGGAACGAGCTGAAGGCAAAGCCAAGGTTGTTAGCCGCGCGCCCTCTAGAGGCAAAGCCAAGGCCTCGTTGCCCCCGGCGGGGGTCCCTAAATCCAAGCGCCAGAGGACCCGCTCTGTCAGCACCCCTTCCGTCTCGGCGGGTGAGTCTGCCGAGGGCGAGGCCGAGGAAAAGGCCCGACCTGAAGCTGGTGGTGATAATGAGTTTGTGGCGAGGCATCTCACCAGGTCGGCTGCAAGCCTCCCTCCTATTTTTTCTGGCTATTCTCATCGGCTGGCGGCAGAAGTGGTTCCTCGGGAGACTATTGAGAAAGTGTCCCCTCTTCCTGATTCTCAACTGGATGACCTCAGTGCCCTTTTTATAAGCGAGGTGACCTTTTATATTTTTTCTTTTCCCATTTATTTCTTCAAATGCTGCCTCGTTCGGTTATTGACCCCGTTGTTGTTTTCTCTGCTTTCTTTCAGCTGGGTATATGCTTGGCTTCTTATCAAGAGAGGATGGCCTCGACCCGGGGGGCCGCTGTTTCATTGGGGGAGGAAGTTGAGGGCCTTCGGTCCGATATTTCGGCCAAGCAAGATAGCCTGACCGCTTTTGAAGCTGAGCTGGCTGCTAAGAAGGGGGAGCTAGCTAGCCCAGCTAGAGTCGGCTAAGGCCGAATGGTTGGAGGCTGAGAAAATCTTTAAGGCGAAGGTCGCGGAGGGGGAGCAGCTGGCCCAATCCAATGAGAAGTTGACGGCCGAATTGCTGGCCATGTCCTCTGAAAATGATCGATTGAAGGCCGAAGTTGCCTCCATGACGACTCGGGACCAGACAATCGCCGATTTTCTTGCATCGACTGATTATGGGAACAAGGTCCTGGACACCATGGAGAAGAGCCGAGTTCAGACTTTTAGGGTTGCTGCTGCTGTTGGAGTTCCGGCATTTACCATCGTTCAGATGGCTGCCCTTGAGACTTATGGTTCAGAGTGTCGAGCTGCTTCTTCCATGGTTCCCTTTGATCAGGAAGAGCTGGGGGAGATACAAGAAGCAGATCTGAAGGTTAATGCCCCCGAATGGGTTCCTCCTTCTGTTGATGGCGACAATCTCTTTGTCCAGCTGGCGGCTCATGATGTTTGGATGAAGGACAACTTTCTTCCTTACGCCGAGATGGGGGCTCGGCTCGATGCTGGTAATGAGTTCGTGGGGGACCAACTAATGAGGGAACTAGAGGGGGAGAAGACCAATGGGGAGGAACTGTCGAAGCAGAGATGGGAGGCCGACGGTAGAGCAGTTCAGGATGAAACAGATCCTTTGTAATTTTATTTTTGCTTGTGAACAATGTACCATCCTTTGAACAATGTATTCCTTGTGTTTTTGGCAATTCTTTTTATTTAAATCATCTGTTGCCTTTTTCGGTTAGTTTTGTTGTTATGTTCGTCAAGCGAGGTTTTAATGTTGGCCTCTAGGGCTAATTTTTTGCAAGGGCCGTTGCTTCCCTCGGTGAGCGAGGTTTTAGTGTTGGCCTCTAGGGCTAATTTTTTGCAAGGGCCGTTGCTTCCCTCGGCGAGCGAGGTTTTAGTGTTGACCTCTAGGGCTAATTTTTTGCAAGGGCCGTTGCTTCCCTCGGCGAGCGAGGTTTTAGTGTTGGCCTCTAGGGCTAATTTTTTGCAAGGGCCGTTGCTTCCCTCGGCGAGCGAGGTTTTAGTGTTGGCCTCTAGGGCTAATTTTTTGCAAGGGCCGTTGTTTCCCTCGGCGAGCGAGGTTTTAATGTGTGATAACACCATATTTTTCTGTCAAGCCTTGCATAACACAAAGAGGTGCTCATATTACATTTCACTGATAATACTTTTTGAGGTGATCGGAGTGCCAAGGGTTTTTAGAGGGGTTCCGTCTGGTTGGGAGAGTCGGTAAGTTCCGACCCGTATGATGTTTGTGACCAGAAAGGGGCCCTCCCAGTTGGGTGACAACTTGTTTCCTCCAGCTTTATTCCCTGTGGCTTCAATTTTTCTTAGGACTAATTCTCCGATGGCGAATGAGCGAGCCCTAATGCGTTTGTCATGATGGGCTTTTGCCAGTTTTTTGTGGTTTACTGACCTCAACTTTGCTTCCAACCTTCTTTCTTCTAGGTAACCGAGGTCGAGTTCTCTAGCTTTTTTATTGCTTTCTTGGTCATAGTGATCTACCCTGATTGTGGGCAGGGCCATTTCGACGAGGGCCAGTGCCTCGGAGCCATATGTTAAGGAGAATGGGGTCTCGCCTGTTGACCCCCGTGTTGACGTCCTTATTGACCATAACACCGTCGGGAGCTCTTCCAGCCACGCTCCCTTTTTGTCGTCCAACCTTCTCTTCAGGGCGCGAAGAATTTGTTTGTTTGCCGCTTCAGCCTGGCCGTTCCCTTGAGGGTGGGCTACTGACGACTTCCAATGTTGGACGCCTCTCTCGTGGCACTTGGTCGTGAATCGCTGGGAGAACTGGGTGCCATGATCGGTAATGACAACTCTTGGTAATCCTAATCTGCACCAGATTTGATTTTGAACGAAGTCAATTGCCTTTTACTCAGTGATCTTTGCCAGGGGTTGTGCTTCTATCCACTTGGTGAAATAGTCGACCGCGACTATAACGAATTTGTTTTGTCCTTTTGCCAAGGGGAATGGGCCGATGGTAACCTAGAAATGTCGGCGAACCTCTGACATTTATCACATTTTCGAACATGTCTCTCGGCGTCCCTCCTCATTGTTGGCCAATAATAGCCATGGGAAATGATTCTGTCGGCCAGGCTCCGTGCCCCATTATGGCCTCCGTATACTCCCCCGTGTACTTCAGCTAGCAGCCCCTCCACGATTTCTGGGCGGACACATAATTTATTAATAGTTAACGGTAAAAATATAATGGAAGTTATTAAAATTAAAATAATTTACAAAACACAAATAATAGTTAACGGTAAAAATAGTTTTGTTATTTTGATTTTAGCTTATTTTTCTTCTCATAAATTTCTTTATTCATAAAATACAAATATAATTTAATAAAAATAATCATTCAAAAGGAACAACTTATTTGAGTTCATATTCTATTTGAAGGGCAGAAAAAATTCAAGTTTGTTCGAAAACACTTATTATACAAAGTTTTTGAATAGTATAAAGTGTTCGAGGTTGTCAAACCATGAATTGACACTTAAAATTAGTGTTTTAGTAATGCTATTGAGAAACATTGACCATACTGCAGAGTTGTGCAATGTAATAAGACTAATCATCATAAATCTTGGGGATCATTTTGTTGAAACAAATTTTTTGAAATGAAGCAATGTTAGAGAAAATGTTTTTATCCCAAGATTGTTATTAACTCTATCCGATGTAAGACTGTGTTTCAAGTTCAAGAGAAGATAATTTACATTATTGGTATCATATGCAATGACAATTAACAAGTGATAAAGTCAATAATTGGACGTATGTCTCTATTTGAAAGAAAAAAAAACCCAGTATTTATGAACAGTTATATGTCGTAGTTTATAGTGTAACAAATTATTTGAGTTTGAAGATATTGATATGCGATGAAGATGAAAAACCAACTAATAAGACAACAAATGTTGTGTATAAGGAATTTTTTTGGAATTTATAATGATTAGAGATATACTTATGTGTAATTGTTAATAAATCAATCCTCCTTATTTTGTTTATGTATGATTTAGTTGATGTGCGTTTAATGCACGAATTAAAAAACTAGTTGCAATTAATTAAGGGAAGTTAAGTTAGGTTGCCAATAAGAGGGAGAAAGTTAGGAGAATGAAAGTAGTGGAGAGAGAAAGAAATCGAAAAGAGGAAGGAAAATGAAACTTCCTTCTCATAACTTGGTACCTTTTTTTTTACATTTAGTGAATTTCAATAGTTTTAGGTCATTAAATTACTATTCATGTTATTATATTTTCAAGGCAAAACTTATTAAATATATTCAATTTGGATCTCAATTTTCAAAACAAAATTGTCATTGAAAAAACATATTTGTTTTTAAATTAGGAAATAAAATTTTCGTGAGATTTACTATTTTATGATAGGGTTGTCATTATATATATAGTTAGAGGTGGCAAATGGGCGGATATGGGCGGACCTAAATGGGCGGCGGGCTCAAATGGACGGGCAAGTAAGTATCCATTTAATAATATGAGCATATATGGGCGGGTACTAAATGGGCATGGGCGCCCATTTACTCATTAACATGCACTTATCAAATAAATACAAAAATTACAAAAAAATAATTTTCTTTTACAAAAAATTATCAAAAGTTACAACTAACATATATATATATATATATGTGTGTGTGTGTGTTTGCTTATCTTTTGTATTAGTATGGGTGCCCAAGTGGGCGTCCATTTAGCCCATCATAATTAATGTGTCTAAGTGGACATGCCCATTTGTGTTCACTTAATATTTTGGATGTATCCATACCTATTATTTATTGGACGGTCTGAACAAACAAATAGACACGAACAAAAATTGCCACCTCTATATATGGACTAGTGTAGCATATGAAGTGTGTTGCTTCTACTCTAATCTCTGAATTTAATCCAACAAGGGTGATGGTGATAGATACAGTAGATACTAGTAGTAGCTGCCAAGCCAAAGCCAGGGTACGTCCCTTGTTGCTTTGGAAATGTTTCCCATAATTATAATTACGTAGGGATTACAGTCTACAGACACAGTATTTGAAAAGTTTGACCCCATTACTATTCCTACTCCCTACACCAAGTGGTCGTTTCTGAGCTCTATCTATCCCATTTTATAACGTATGTAATTTCTCTTAAAATTATTACAAATTTAAAGTAAATTCGTAAAATTATTTCTAAAAAAGAAAGTTTATAAATATGACATAAATTAGTTTAAAATTATTACTCCCTCTGTCCCTAAATAATCGTTTGGATTGACCCGATGTATAGTTTAAGAAAAAGTAATTGACTTGATTATTTATATTGGTTTAATGTGTAGTTTTCTTTAATGTTCATGTATATGTGATCCATAATTAAAGTAGAATGAAAAAATAAAGTAAAATGATAAAAATGATGTTTTAAAAAAATAAGTTTCAAAATAAATAATTATTTTAGAACGAACAAAAAAAAAACGATAATTTAAGGAAGGAGGAAATCCATCTTTACTGAACCAATCGTTACATAATGTTACAGTTGTTACTGCAACATATCATAACAATGGGCTCGGATTGTTCCAGAACAAGCACCGTGTGTGTATGTAGCATTAAATCTGTTGGGTGACCGACAAGTTAATTTGATTTGACTTTTCATGAGTGTCAAATCTAGAAAAAGAAACAGAATGACGAAAATAAATTACTCCATTAGGAGAAATTGTTGACTCTGTCACTTCTTGTTGCGTTCCACGACAACTAGTCAAATACCAGTACTTGATTGTGTTATTGAAATCATCATTTATCAAACCTTAACATATTTTTATCGCTTATCTTTACCGTTTAACTAAACTACTAAAAATGCGTAAGTTAAATTATACATAAACAAAATAAAAAGAATAAAAATCTTAAATATTAAATTAAGAAAAATTGATTTATTAACAATTATGCATATATTGGTTTTTTTAAAAAAGCTTAAATATAATTATTAACTTTGACACTTGTTAATTATTATTGCCAAGGTTCTAAAAATCGTTAGGCGGCCACTAGGTGTCACACTAGCGGCTAGCGCCTAGGGGACTAGTCGGGGCGTAATCGGGGCCTAGGCGGGGCCTAGAATTAAAAATAATTACCATTTTTTTGATAATTTATATCAAAGATCAAACACATTGACTACAATTTTTTTTTTTTTTTATGTTTGTCATTTTATTAAACACTTGTCTAAATTTGTAAAATGAACAAAAATATACAAACCTACATTTAATCTCAATTCTCAACAACCCCAAAGCAATAAACTAGCCAAGTTTAGAACTAAAAACAAAAAAAATATTACTCCACCTACCTACTACCCCTACAACCCATAGTCTAACTTATCCTCCCTAATCCCTTCTCATTCTAAATTATGAGTCTCGAGACAGCCCCCTTCTTCTTCATCTTTTTTTCTTCTTCTTTCTTCTATCTATCTGGCAGATCGGCAACGTAAGCGCTGACTTGGTCGATTAGGCGGCAACTAAGAAAGTCGCGGCGGTAGAGAGGAGCCTAGCGCCTAGGCGGGGAGTTTTAGAACACTGATTATTGCATATTGAGCTGCCTGGCCCAATTAGGCTCAGGCCACGAGCCACGTGTCAGGCGTGTGTATCCTCCGAGCAAGCGAGCAAAGATGTTACACGAGCAACCGGGCAAAACCTTAGTTCTGGTCAGGCTAGTTACTTGCGAGATGGGGGCTCAGCCAAACGAGCAATATTGATAAACGAGCATCATTGCTCGTCTGCATCAGTAAGCTACTAACAGTTGAGGACATTCATGTTCGGTAAAGATTAAGGTAACAGTTGAGGGTGGTTACACCCGAGCAAGAATCCTGGCCAGCAGTAATGACCGGCAAGTTCTCCGGATAACTCGTTGTCATTAGTGAGCTAATTAAATGCATGTTTATGACCGTTTGTGGGGCAGTAAATACCAATCATGGGTAGTTAATGGAGATCCTGGGTAGTTAATGCCAATCATGGGCGGTTAATGCTAATCATGAGCGGTTACACATGGTTGTGGGCAGTTATGTCTCCGGTACATATAAAAGCTTGGCAAAATTTGGAAAGAGGTATGCGCAATCTAATTCTCTAGCCAAAACTCTGTCAAATTGCTTACTTACTTGTACTAATTCACATGCCGGAGGGCCTTTGCAGGGAGTACCCCTGCCCAGTTCATGTTTGTTCTTTCGTACTACAGAGTCGGGCCAAGAGGATTCACAAACACGTTGAAAGCCAGGTGTTTGGATTGGGCTTACCTAGTACATCCAGATTTCTTGGACGCATCAGTTGGTTCCGTTGCCGGGAAAGAGTTTTACGGCTTTAAAGTTTAACTAGATATTTTTTGTCTTGGAAGTTTCATCCATGGAGGAGAACGGTATTGATGGCGGTAGCGGCGATCAGAGAGAGGTACATCGAATCCCGGCCTCAATCGTGAATAATGTCCCTCCGCCCCATGATGCACGCCACCAGCTAAATCAGAGGCGTGGGGTAGATTCATTGGCCAGAAGCATTGAAGCTGCAGTGAGGTTAGCCCATGAGTTTCGTGAGGAGGCTTTACGTCAGAGAGCCATCTATCTGGGTCAGATGCATCAACTTAACCTCCAACTGATTGCTATGGGCAAGCCTCCATTGCCCATCGAGGTTGATCCGTTACCAGCTTTGACGACTCCTAGCCAGGGGGCAGGTGTTTCTCGCACAGGAGGTAACCCGGTAAACCCTCTGATTGTTCATTCTCAACCGCAAGCACAAGGCTCTAAACAGCGCGAGAAACCGGAGGGAAGCAAAGCCAGTCATCGGGTTGTTCCTAGTGTTCATTCAAGGCTGGGACCACGAGTTGGCGAGGATTCGGCTCAGTCACGTCGTCGCCGCCGTTCGCCTTCACCACAAAGGTCACATGCTCGCCGATTCCGTTCACCTTCACCGCGACGATCTCATGCCTATAGTCGCCGTTCGCGATCACCAAGGGGTTCTTATGTTCGAAGGCGTAGAACTCCCTCTCCTAAACGGTCTCATCAGTCATTGTACCTATTGCACAGCTCGCTGGGGCACCTCAGGGACAGGTGGCGCAGGGGTTCCGCAAGCCGCCGTTGACATGGGACCCCCCACAGGCCCCTCCTCTGCCTGTGGTACAGCCTCAGCTTGGGGGTGGTTTGCCTGCAACCATTAACATGCAAGATTTCGAGGAGTTGAAGCGCCGGATGGAGGCCTGGGAACAAGGCAAGGCTCTAGATGGGAATTTTTTGGGTACATCTGCCAGCCCGTTAGCCCCATGGATCGAGAATGCTCCACCAGCACAGGGGTTGATTTTCCCCAACATCAAAGAATATACGGGCAAGACCAAGGCTAGGGATTGGTTGATGTCCTTTGAGTCCCAAATTGGCTTGGTAACTTCAGATGAAGCATTAAAAATCAGAGCTTTTGTTGGTGCATTGCAAGGAGAGGCTTTAGCTTGGATGGGAGCATTGCCACGACGCTCGATCAATAATTGGGCAGACTTGCGGGCAAAATTCTTGGCTGATTTTGGGACAGCTGGTTCGTTAGCAAAGACAAGGGCTGACTTGTCTAAGGTTAAACAAGGTGCGCATGAGTCAAAGGCGAGCTACCTAGAAAGGTTTACTAAGGTCCTGGAGCAAGTTCCTGGTTTGACCGAGCAAGAGGTGACATTATGTTTTGAGACTGGATTGCTGGAAGGTGAAGGAGGTTTGCGATCAGAATTAAGTATGCGAACCAAAGACACAAGTAGATGCTCAGAAGCAAAAATGGTGTGCCGGGAGACGGCAAAGAAGGAGAAGAAAAAGCAAAAGGCGAGGGGAATGCTAAGGAAACGGCCAGCAGAAGTGGCGGCTACAATAAAAGCAAGTCTCTATGATCGGCCAAGGAGTTTCTTCGTGAATCGACTTGACCCCGCTCAACACGATGCGCGAGGACATTATGTACGAGATAAGGAACGAGCTTCCTAATCCTCCTCGTATGAATCCAGCTACCGCCAACGAGAGAGATCAGACAAAGAGGTGTGCCTATCATGATGATTATGGGCATACTACAGAGGAGTGCTGGCCACTAAAGAAGGCCATTCAGAAGTTGATCAATGAGGGCGCTTACTAGATCGCCAAGCGAGATACATGCAATGAGGAATGCTCCTAAAGCGAAGCCCCACCGATCGTGGGGTAATAAATGTTATAATGGATGAGGAGCTCACTCCGACGCAGCTTGGCAAGCAGATTTACTCTCTGTCAAAGGTGGTGGAACGACCTATGACTTTGCAGGATGGTGAACAAAGCCATTCGCTTTACTCGCAATGAAGTTGGCGAGTAATGTGGCGTAAAAGCAATCGCTGATTGTCTCGCCGCTGGTTGATGGCCGGATCGTACGAATCTTAGTGGATACAGAAGCATGCCGGGATGTGATGTATTACTCCTGCTTCCAGGGGTTGGAGTTGAGTGATGATCGCTTGAAGCCGTATGCTGGGGCTTTAGAGGGTTTTACAAATCACAAGGTCCCGGTTAAGGGCACTGTCGAGCTAGAGGTGTTCATTGGTGAGGGAGTGAGGACCCGGGCTGAGAAGATTACTTTCATGGTAATCGATTTGAAATCTCCTTACAACATTATCTTGGGCGTACCGAGCATGGCCAAGTTTCAGATGGTGGCGTCAATCCCACATCAGAGAGCCAAATTCTACACCGATCGTGAGTAGGCGACATGAGCCAGCCGCGAAAGCAAAGGTTCGAATATGTGCGAGATACACGAGAAAAATGTTGACCTTGGAGGATGCCGAGCAGAAGGTTACTATCAGTACTAAGGAAACTTCGCATGTGACTGTAGGGCCATCAGTGGTAGCGATGGTACAGGAGGGTTTGGAAATGGAAGCAAGCTCCGTGCCGACATTGAAGTCGGGGGAGCAAGGTCAAACTGAAGAAGATACGGCAGTGGTTGCTGCTCGAACAGATATTGAGGTTATTCCATCCTTGCCGTCAGTGCAGTTGCCGGCACAAGCCGAGCAAGAAGAGGTGGCCGAGGAAGGTGTTAATAATCCTTTGCCGACACTGACGTCGGGGGGATTTAAGGAGCCGAATGAGGTCGTTGACCTTATGGATGAGTCTTTGCCAGCAGCCATATCTGAGGAGCCAGTTGAGGCTATGGAGGTAGACCAGCTTGATAAAGTTGAGGATCGAGCCGAGAAGGATGAAAAAGTGGAGTGTGACACGCTCCAAATGCGAGACGAGCCAGAGTTTACACGAGAGCCGGAAGAGGTGGTCATTAACTCGCTTATCCCGAGCGTAGGATTAAGATTGGTCGAGCCACTGGCAGAGGCCAGGGAAAGTTTAATTAAGCAGCTACAAGACAGTCTGGATGCTTTCGCTTGGCGACCCGAGGACATGCAGGGGGTGAGCGAGACTGTGGCTTTGCATCAATTGAATGTTGATCCACCTACGGCCAATCCAGAAATGTAATTCTCGACTTTACTCAGTAGAAAAAGATCAAGCGATCAAGGAGGAAGTCGAGAAGTTGCTTAAGGCGGATATTATTGAGGAGATACATTATCCAACTTGGTTGGCTAATGTGGTTATGGTAAAGAAGTCAAATGGAAAGTGGCGGATGTGTGTTGACTTCACGGATCTGAATAAAGCTTGCCCGAAGGATTGTTATCCTCTACCGAGAATTGACAAGTTGGTCGACGCCATTGCAGGGTTCGAGCTCCTCAGCTTTATAGATGCTTACTCCGGGTATCATCAAGTGAAGATGGCTGAACAAGATAAGGCGCTAATTTTCGAGCAAATAGGGGTCAGATTGTTATAAGATGATGCCCTTTGGTTTGAAGAATGCCGGGCCACTTATCAAAGGATGGTCAACAGGGTGTTTAGCTCGCAGCTCGGGAGAAATGTGGAGGCCTATATCGATGACATGGTGGTCGACTAAAGGGCGCGAGCATACAGAGGACTTGGGTGAGACCTTTGCTAATCTCAGGAAGAACAATATGAAGTTGAACCCGAGCAAATGTGTGTTCGGTGTAAAGGCTGGCAAGTTCCTGCTTCATGGTAACCGAGAGGGAATTGAGGCTAATCCCGAGAAAATAAAGGCATTAGTCACTATGAAGCTTCCTCGCCGCATTAATGACGCATAAAGGCTTAATGGCGTGGTGATTGCTTTAGGAAGGTTCATCTCGAGGCTCAGAGCGGTGCTTGCCTTTTTTCAAGGTTCTTCGTAATAAAGGGTTTGAATGGACTCTCGAATGTCGAAAGCTCAAGAATTGGTGAAGTATTTGGGAAGTCCACCCTTATTGAGTAGCCCTGGCTGGGGAAAAGTTGTATAGTTTACCCGAGCAGAAGCAGCCTTTTGATTAGGGAGGAAGGCAATGTACAAAAGCCTGTTTATTATGTATCAAAAGCCCTCACTGATGTAGAGGGAAGATATTTTAATGCAGAGAAATTGGCGTACTCGCTTGTTGTTGCTGCTCGTAGGGGTGAGCTTGGTCCGGTCCGGTCCATTTTTTTGAAAAAACTAAGAGAACCAGGACCAGACCAATAGTCCGGTTCTTAAAAAATATAGAACCAGGACCAATCCAATATGTCTGAGAACCAATACATTGGTCCGGTCCAGAACCAATTGAAGACGTACGAGAACCAGGACCGGACCAATACGATGTGTATCTTTGATCAAGAGAATAACTAGATTTTCTAAAAAACAATGATCAATAACCAAATCATGTTCTTCCTTCATACAATATTTTGTTGGGTTCGTTGTTCTTGTGAAAATAAACTAAAGGTAAAAATAATTACTTCCAAATTAATAAAGAGAAATGAAAAAGAAAGTTGTAAGAAAATTTATTGCAAGTCATCTTCCTCTCAGATCCCCTTATGGTTAATTTAATTAATTTACAGGTAACAATCCTTCAAACTAATAATGTTTGGAAACATAAAAAGAGGCAGGAAATTAATTAATTGGGAAGAACAATGTTTTCCCTCCTATTTTCTCTTTAGTCAAATAAGGAAACTTGGTTGAATATTGAATCAAATTATTATATATTTTCTTTAGGTTGTAAGTTGTATCCCTTTTATTATCTTCTTATCAATATATATATATATATATATATATATATATATATATATATATATATATATATATATTAATTATACTATATTAGTATATTATATATAATAAAAAAAATAATAAATACACATTGGTCCTGCTCGGTCCTGCTCGTTTTTGGTTTCGGAACCATGGACCCAATTGTCCTGGTCAGTAAAATTAGATCCAGACCAAACCAAAGTATTGGTCCGGTCCATTTTTGACTGGTTTGGTCCGGTTCCATTGGTCCGGTCCGGTTCTGGAAGATTTCTGCTCACCCCTAGCTGCTCGGAAACTTCGAGCTGATTTTTCTGCTCACTCAATTATTGTGTACACGGATTTGCCTTTGCGAAAGATTTTGCACAAGCCAGATACTTCTGGCCGGTTACTTACTTGGTCGATTGAGTTAACCGAGTTTGACATCGATTATCAGCCACGGCGAGCAATCAAGGCGCAGCTATAGCGATTGTGGTCGAGACAAGCTTCAAGGATCCTGCCGAGGAAAAAAATAGACCAAAGCAACAAATGATGAGCAATGCAGTCCAAAGTCGCGATATATTGTTGGGAACTCCATGTTGATGGTTCGGCTATTCGATTTGGGAGTGGTGCTGGTTTAGTGCTAGTTCCACCAGAGCAAGATGTAGAATTTGAGAAGGCACTGCGTTTCAAATTCCCACCAAACAACCAAAGCCGAGTATGAAGCTTTAATTGGGCTCGAGCTCGCACAAGACAATGGAGTGCGGGCAGTGGTGGTATATTGTGATTCTCAGTTGATGGTGAATCAAGTCAAGGGCGATTATGGAGTACATCATCCGATCTTGGTTCGCTATTGTGCGATGGTAAAAGAAATTTTAAAGGATTTTGATTATGGGGAATTAGTGAGAATTGCTCGGAAGATAACATGCGAGCTGTTGGTCCCAAAATAGGCTCAATCTAGGTTAGAAGGGGGGGGGGTTGAATAGCCTAGTAATGTTTTTGTTAAACTTTTTCTTAAAAAACACTTCTTAAGAATTTTTGAAAGGTTTGAATAGAAGTATTTAGGCAGCGGAAACAAATCAGATTCTGAGATTATCAAGAGTCTTTGTTAAGACAAAGTGCTACACAGCTAATGAGAGTAATAAGAAGAGTTTGAACCGCACACGTGAATTTGAAGTGGTTCGCATCGTGAATAGTACTACATCCACTACCAAAGTGGTTAGCTTTGGATTTTAAAAGTGCACTTGTTTATCCACTAGGTTTATGATTTAGATCTCTAATGGATCGTGTACAAAATGAGTTTTTAACCAAGTGTATAAAGGTTAGAGAGACAATCAATGAATAATTGTTGTCTACACGCGTAATTAAAGAACAGCTTTAAAGACAAACTAAATGAAGTCGAAAAGGAATTTAAGATGGCGGATCCGCAGCCTTGAAAGTTTGGTGAAGTGTAAATCCTTGTCCTTTGATCTCTTGAATGCTTGAGTGATGAAGATGAAGCTTGAGAGTTTAATGTGCAAGAGTTATGTCTTCAGATCTTCAAAACCTAAATATATACCAGGAAGAGATCTTTTGACCGTTGGTCCAATTCGAGATAATTGTGTCCAACGCCTTTGCATTGAATGCAATTCGGCGCTTTGGTGAAGAAACCACGCCATCGAGATGCAGGTGAGAAGACATTACTAAACGAGTAATGTTTCGAGTGCAAGCTTTGCGGCTTGGAAAGTCTTCTTAGCCAAAACGGTAATGTCTTCGATCTTCGATTTCAGATACTCGACAGCTTGTCATCATGCGAGTTGACTTCTTGAAAAATAATCGATGAAGACATAATGACTAGATATTTTCGAAAATATCTAAATAGGTGTACACGTGTCATTGTTTCTTGATTTTGGCCAAATTTGATTTTCCGGACTTTGAGCGCACTTCAAAGTCCGCCGGTTCTTAAGGACCGCCAGAAGCTTGTCAGTAAGGCGCCTAAGAACTAACACTTAGAAACTATTCTAAACACAAGTGATTCTAAGACGCAGTTGCCACACTAATCGGCACGCTGCACCTTTTAGCCTAATAATAGAATCGAAGATGACTCAACCAAATCTAATCATAGGAATCAACAATCTCCTCCTATTTGGTTGATGTCATCATCTCGCCTACGAAGCGTATTTTGAATCATGCACCGAGATAATAGTATGTCTTAAGGAAATTTTATTAAGAGCGTACATACCTCTCGAGCGTAAGTCTTAGTAGAGAGATAGCTAGACTAAGTACTTACAGATAAAAAGCATTAAGATAAAGTACTAAGAAAAGCAAGGTTTAAATCTATGAGATAAGTATGCATGCAGATATAAAGATTTAAACGCCGAAGTTTAAATTGAGCGATATATCAAGATGAAGCAATTTAAACTTTGAAAGAAACTTAAGACACATCTGTGATTAAACAAGCCGCTTAAACAGCCAAGTTTTGGCAAAACAAAGATAGTTTAACAACGAGATACAGTAACAAAATACCAAATAAGAGGTTGGCCGAGTGCGCTCTAAGTAATCTCCAACCCGATTCTCGATTCGTCATTTAGGCGTTCTCGAAGCCGATTCGCTCTCAATCGTGGCTTGATTCAAGAAGTGAGTAGCTCTCTCCTCCCCGATGGCACCAACCCTACTGCTCAGCCAGCCAGCAGCCTTGCATCGGCTTCTTCGACGAGGCGAAGATTGGTGAAATCAAGAACTTCTCGTCGGCTAAGAATTGCTCGAGCCATGCCGGTTTTGAGCTCATTGAAAAGACCACGAATGCTGATTTGTTGAGAGTGCAAGATCCCGATCAGAGCAGCTTGTTGATCTTGAACTAGGAACCCGTGAGTGGTGAAGGCCCGAGCAAAGGTCGCTCACTAGTTGATCAACAATCTTCCCGATGTCAAAAATGGTGGCATGAGTAGCATTGAGGTCGTAGTTGATCACATCAATCTGTGCCATAGAAGAAACCGCCCCTGCTGAGCCGGGCTAGCCGGTCGTTGTTTGCTCGAAGAAGCCCAATGGCGTGATCGCAGCGTGGTAGGTAGAGAAGGGTTAAGGTTAATGGAGATATGGCTGGTGGAAGGATGATGAGCGTGGTTTGGAGAAGAGGCGATGAAGCAGGTGATTAGCGAGAGGTAGAAGGTGGAGGAGAAGAGGTTTGGAATCAACCTCAATGTCGGTGGCTAAGCCGCCGAGAAGTGAGAAGCGTAAGAGGAAGAGGATGCTTCTAAGAGGTAAGAAGGAAAGGGATAGTCGGGTAGAAGGACAAAGTTAGAGAGGGAAGTAGAAGGGTAGAGGAGGTCGAAATAGAAGAGAAGTCAAACGAGAAAGGAATGGGTAGCGTAAGAGATGGAAGGAAAGAGAATCCGTAAAGGTCGAAGAGATAGAGATAGGGGTAAGGTATTGAGAAATAGGAGGGAAGATCTCGGGTGTAGAAAAGCGGTTTGGTAAAGAAGAGTAGAGATGTGAGGGCAAGATGAGAGAAGTGGTCAGGCATAGAGAAGGAAGGGGAAGAGGTAGAGGGAGCAGAGGTGGAAAGAACTGGTACAATGGCTAGGGAGTGGTCTGTATGAATGGTGGAGATGGGTTCAGGTGAAGGTGCTGGAGAAGGGATGAGTCTTGAGGTGGAGAGGATGTTGGAGCCACGCACTTCTTGCGCGTGTCTTCTTCTTAGGAGCAGAGAAGAAGGCTCCTCCTCAACAACAGAGGTTGAAGAGGAATAGGGGAAGAATGAGTGGCAACAGCTCCTCCCCAACCAGCAGGGCATTGAAGAAGTGAGTGGAGGGGAGGAAGAGGATATGGGAGAGGAAGGTGGGATGAATGGTATGAAGGGTTCGACGGTTCAGCTTTGGTTTTACGCCATGAGGACGAGGGGAGCAATTGTCGAGCCTCTTCTGCATAGAAGGAGGCGATGGAGCAGCCTTCTTTTTCCTTTTTGATGGAGGACCAGCAGGATGAGCAGCAGCAGTGCCGGAAGAGGAAGCAACTCTCCGCCTTTTCGGGGCCGGCTCCTCCTCAGCAGATGATATCTTCGACTTCTTTTGTGTGAGGAGGAGCAGATCGCCAGCCTTGTTGAGCAGCTCTTCGCCAGCCAGCCTTCCTTGGAGAGCTTCTTGCTCACCGCTTGGCTATGAAGGAGTCCACGGTTGTCTCGTGATTGATTTTGATGATTTTAAGAGGAGGGGCTTCGTGGCATGAACGATGACTAGGGTGAAGACCCCGCCGAATTCTCTTTTCGCTTCTTCGATAATTGATGATGAAGGTGCCGGTAAACCGGATTGACTTCTCGAACCTTCTTCTTCTCAAAGGCGAATATGTGAGTGAGGAGTTTCGAAGTTTGATCGAAGCGAGTGTTGATAAGCTCGACAAAGGCCGCCGCTTCGTAGAAGCCTTTACAACAAAGATCACACGCCAGCCAAAGAGGATCTGAGCCCAGTTGAGTCTGATGTTAAGAATGACAGCAGATGTGTACTCCACCGGTCCGAGGTCATTATGTCGTGGTGCCGCTTTTTGAAGATCGACTTTTGTCAAATAAGTGGTCGATGAAGTAGACGCCGCCTTTCAAACAGGTCCTCTTCATTTTCGCAGCCGCCTCTCTTGGTGTGTTCTCACCACGCATGTAGGACCGTGCAAAGGGTCTTTTCAAAGATTCGTGAGAGAGGTAGGACCATCGAACTCCACGCCAATAATCTTGGCAATTCGGGAGGCAGTGATAGTGATGGAAACGGTTCTGACCACAGCTGTGATGGAAGACCGTGAGTCATTGACAGTAGCCTTCTGATAGAATTCTTCAGCTAACATATAGCTGAAATCGTCATCTTCCAAAGATGAACAAGTGGCAATGCCGATCGTTCAAGTCATCTACTATCTTGACCCCTACCGCATAGGCACGAACGGGTTCATCAATACACATCCCTGATGATACATAGTTGGGGCGCTTTGGAAAGTCAACAGTGGATTCTCGAGCCTGCTCAGAACAGATGCAGAAAGAAGTTCCAAATTAATAGCATTTCGTAAAATTAGGGCAAGAATCTTAAGAATTCGAAAATGAGCAAGGCGAAGCATTAAGCCCTAAAATGTCCGGACAACTCATGGAATGCTATATGCAGGCTAAATAGAACTCAAAAAACTGAAATCTACAGTTCAAGAACATTTATAACAGTAATGAACGGTAAAATTTGAAGATTTAACATTTATGAAGCTAACAGTTACATGAAGAGTCAATAATGGCGGATTTGCAGAAAAAGTAAAAAGAAGAGCTTACGCCTTAGTAACTGAGTTAGGGTTAGAAATTTCTTACCATTGCAGAAGATTCTCAGAAGAAGAAGAAGAAAATGACGCGAATCTGCAGAATCGACTATCAAACAGGGCGAAGAAGGTAGAAATTCTTAGAGAGAAGAAAAAACTTTAGAGAGAGAGAGAATAGAAAGAGACAGTTTTGGTAAAAAGAGCTTTTTGGCGGTTGAGGGTTTATAAAGGGCGTGCCATCATAGAGACTTGTGAAACGTCATTAAGTCGACTTTTAGATGACAAGACTTAATGAATGACGGCTTTTAGAAAGAGAAAAGTACCTTTTCAAATATTCACTCAACCAATTTCGAAACTAGTCCCTCAAAATTTGCATAAACTTCCCTCTCAAAATTATAGTTTAGAAAGCTTATTTATCTTCCAGTGACTTTATAAATTCTTGAAAATATTTGAAAGTAATAAGTCTGCTTAGAAAAAATTTTCAAGTCTGCTTAAAATAAATTTTCAAGTCTGCTTAAAATAAATTTTAAATATTATAATGAAAAATTAATTTTAGATTGAATTTAAGCAGTCGGGTCAAGCATACCAAGCTCTCCCCTTAGATAAGCAAACCTGTCTGCTTCTAGGGCTTTGGTGAAGATGTCTGCTAGTTGATGGTCAGTTGAAATATACTTCATGCTAATGTTTCTCTTTTCTACATTGTCCCTTAGAAAGTGATACCGAACATCGATATGCTTTGTCTTGGAGTGCATCACGGGATTGTATGTGATAGAGATTGCTGAGGTGTTATCACACATGATTGGGCGCCGCTACTTTGATGTCGTAGTCCACCAACCGTTGTTTGATCCAAAGCGCTGATGAGCAGCCTACCGCCAGCCTATGTACTCGCTCTGGTAGAGTTTGAAACGGATGCTTGTTTCTTGCTAGCCCAAGAGACGAGTCTGTCTCCTAGAAATTGACAAGTTCCACTAGTGCTTTTTCTCGTCAATCCGCAACCAAAGATAGTTCAAGGCCCGAGTATCCTACCAAGTTGAAAGAGGATTCCTTGGATACCGATACCTAAGTTCGTGGTGTCCGATACGTATTTAATGATTCTTTTGGCTGCAAGAAGATGTGACTCACGAGGATCTGCTTGAAATCTAGCACACACTCCAACAAAGATACACTATATCGGCCGGGCGGTGAGGTAAAGCAGATCCGATTATCCCCCTATAGTGGGTGATATCAACTTTCTTCCCTTGTAGGTCTTTTGTAAGTTTGCATTTAGCACCATCGAGTATCAAATGTGTTTGTCAAGCTTCCAATCCAAATTTTTTGACAAGATCTTTAGCATACTTGGATTGGCTGATGAATATTCCTTTGTTGGACTGTTGAATTTGAAGACCCAAGAAGAATGTGAGTTCTCCCATCATACTCATTTGAAACTTGCCACCATAAGCTGCTTTCAAATCGCTACACGCCTTCTCATTTGTGGATCCGAAAATGATGTCATCAACGAAATTTGTACCAGAGAATGTCCTTTGTCAGGCTTGAGAATGAAGAGAGTGGTGTCAATCTTCCTCGCACGAATCCTTGTTCAACCAAGAATTTGGATAAGGTTTCATACCAGCTCGAGGAGCTTGCTTAAGACCGTAGAGAGCCTTCTTAAGCTTGTAAACATGAGTTTCTTTCCCTTTCTACAAAGCTCGGAGGTTGAGCAACGTAAACCGCTTCTTGAAGATCTCCATTAAGAAATGCGCCTTGACATCCATTTGATACAAAGCACAAAGTCCTTGTATGTAGCATAGGCTAAGAAGATTCTGATAGCTTCCAATCTTGCTACAGGAGCGAATGTTTCATCATAGTCGATCCCTTCTTCTTGGCGATATCCTTGTGCAACAAGTCTTGCTTTGTTTCTCACTATGTTTCCATCCTCATCCTTCTTGTTTCTGAACACCCATTTTGTGCCAATGACCGTATGATCAGCAGGCTTTGGGACTAGCTTCCATACTTGGCATCGCTCAAATTGTCAAGTTCTTCTTGCATGGCTTCCACCAACTTGGATCTTGAAGAGCTTCTTCGATCTTCTTTGGCTCTTCTTCTCAAACGAATGCAAAGACGTAACATACATTCATTCTTGAGGATCTTCTGCGCATCCAACATGAATGTCACCTATGATTTGAGAGATTGGATGATCTTTACATGTTCTTGTGACAAAGAATATGATGAGTTGTCGCTGCTTCTTCATGACGAGGTTCGGAGGGCTATAGGAAGATCACCGTGTCTTGATGAGAGTTATGTTCTAATTTGGTTCATAAGTGAGTTGAGGAATAGGATTTTCGTGATGAGAAACAAAGGGTTCTTGATTCGATTTTCTTGAGCATGGTTGAAGTCTTCCGTGACCCGCTTGATAGAAAATGATGGTCGAATGTTTGATTGAGTTACTGGTGATGGATTAGGTATACTAGAGGTTGATGGTTGGGATGTACCTGTCTCAACATCAACAAAATCATCAGCAACATTTGGAGCCACATGTGGCTCTAATAAATCAAATTCATCAAATGAGACATGAACAGATTCAACTATTTTTAATAAACGTTTGTTGAAAACCCTGTAAGCTTTGGAGTGTGAGGCATAACCCAAAAATACACCTTCATCGGCTTTATGATCAAATTTGCTTCTGTAATCATTACCATTGTAGACTACAAAGCATTTACAAATTAAGATTTTGAAAAATCCAATGTTTGGGGTTTTACCTCTCCAAAGTTCATAGTGGTGTTTTACCGTGAAATTTGTTGATCAATGATCTGCTCCGAGTGAAGCAGCCGTATTGACGCCGCCTGTATGTTTGGGTGGGCAACTTTGCTTCAAAGAAGCATAGTTTTAGCAGCCTTCGATAAGTGTTCTCGTTCTTCCTTTCAAAGAACGCCGCTTTGCGTGGTGTTCTTACAACAGAAGTTGTGCCCAATACCGTGATCATCACAAGATTTTGCTATTCCATTATTGGTGAACTCTGCCATTGTCCGATCGAACGCCACCGATTTCATCGAAGTTTTTGCGCTTGCAATCTTCCTCGAATAGTGCCGTAAGAAGATCGTATGTGTGGTCTTTAGAAGACATCATCTCTGGCCCAAGTGTATCTTGTATAATCATCCACTACTACTAGCGTGTATCCGAAACCACCATAGCTAATAGTAGTGATCGGTCCGAAGAGATCCATGTGAAGCGCTTGTAGAGGTCTTGTCGTTGAGAGTCCTGGTTTGCTTTTGAATGACGTTTTTGAGAGCTTTCCCAGTTGGCACGCTTTGCACGAACGATCATGGTCAGCAGAGACCTTTGGCAATCCTTTGACTAGACCTTCTTTAGATAGCTTGGCCAAATATTTGAAGTTCAAATGACTGAGTCTTTTATGCCACAACCAGCTTTTGTCTTGAGCAGAGTTAGCTACAAGACATAGATTAGCAAATTTTACCGTAGGCATTCAAATCTATCACATAGACATTCCCTTGTCTATGACCAAGAACTAAGTTGAGCAAGAGACTCGATCCTTGATATCACATCTGCTTGAGGAGAATTGACATATAAGCCCTTTGTCACGCACTGAGAAATACTCAGAGATTATGTTTCAAGCCTTCTACTAGAGAGACTTTTCCGATGGAGAGATTTCTAATGATGGATCCATAGCCAATTGTTCTTCCTTTAGCATTGTCTCCGAAGATGACCGGAGGGCCTTCTCGCTCGTAAATATTAGAGAGAGGCGTGATTCCCCTGGCCATGTGTCTCGAAAGCACTGCCTAGATACCACACATCTTTCTTTCTCTGAATTTGAGTTAGCTACGAAGCACACCTGAGATGTAAGGATAAGAAAATCATGGTCCCCTTTTATTTTTCTTATGGGTCCAAATGGTTAGCGTATTTTTGGAACCCATACTTGCCTTGATTTTTGAATAGGGATCCAAAGAAGCTTCATGATGGATTTCAGCAGACATTCATGGACCAAGTGGCCGAAACACTTACAAAATGTACAGTGATGAAAATTACAGAAGTCTACATGATTATGCTGGATATTTGAAGGTTTTTGAACATTTTTCTTAACAACAGCTTTTGAGTTAGTAGTCTTGTTAACAAAGAAGCTTGGGAGAGGCTTCTGATGAGGCTTCTTGAGTCTCAGATACGCCAGCTTTTGCTTTAGCAAAAGAATGTTTGCTGGTAGTAGACTTTGATGCCTCATGCATTTTTCCTTTAAGCTTGGTATCAACATTCTGTGTAGCAGTGGCACCATCTGTAGTATCTGTTGATGAATCGATAGGTTTGAGCGCACTTCTTTCATAGGCCCTGAAACAGCAGCCTTTGCTTTCACAGAAGTGCTGGTGGAGGGCTGTTGTAAGTCTGCACCTCCTTTAACAGATTTATCTCCAGCAGATGATTGCTTTGCTTTCAAAGCTTCACTGTTTCTGTTAATTTGAACCTTAGGGTATTTATAAGGAGTAGCAGTATAACCAATTCCTTCTTTACCCTTGTTAGGTTTCTGATATTGTGCAGGAATATTACTATTCACTGTAAAATGTTCATTTTCTTGTTCAGAGGTTGCATCAGAGATGTCATTAGAGAATCCTAGCCCAGATTTATCTGTTGAGGGCTTCTGATCTCCAAGAATTTGATCAAAGACTGCCGTTGAGTTATTCCATGAGTTAATGGTTTTTTGCAACTCTTCTTTCTCAGCAGATAACTCTTTGGCATGATCAATAAGACAAGCAACCTTTTCATTTAGAAACTTGTTCTCTTCTTTTAACTTGATATTTTCCTGCTGGATTCCATGGAGAGTTTTTAACTCGGTTTCCAGCATGGATTTCTCAGTTCCCAGCTTCTCGTGACTTTTAAAGGTGGTTGGTTCTAACGTGGTCTTAAAACTAGACATGGCGAAGGCCTTTGACAGAGTTTCTTGGACTTTTCTTACTCAGGTTCTTCGTAAATTTGGGTTTCATGAGATTTTTATTGATCTTATTTGGAGATTGTTATCGACAACCCGGTTTCTCGGTTTTTGATTAATGGTGGTTCTCTGGGCTTTTTTCGCTCTTCTCGAGGTCTTCGAGGCGATCCCTTATCTCCCAGCCTTTTCATCATAGCAGCAGAAGTTTTTAGTCGAAGTCTTAATGATCTTCATTCTCATGTGCCTTCCTCTATTTTCTCGACTGCTAGTGGTTGCCCGGTGATTTCACATCTAGCCTTCGCTGATGACTTAATTATTTCTTGTAATGGGAGCAAGAAATCCATCCTTCTTCATAATGATTTGATCAAAGAAATATGAATCTATTTCTGGACAACTTGTTAATGCATCTAAGAGTTCTTTTTACTTGGGATCAAATTCAGATGCTCACCGCTTCTCTAATCGGCCGCTTTTGGGTTTTCAGGGGCGACCTCCCGATCATTTATCTTGGTCGGCCCTCTTTACATCGGTCGGAAAAAAAGTCCTATTTTGATTCTTTAGTGTTGAAAATTTAGAACCGTTAACTCCCGGGGCGGTTCTTCCTAGACGTACTGGCGCATTATTCTCATTAAACACGTTTTTCTTCTATTTCAGCCTATCTTATGGCAGCCTATTGATCCTCCTTCCTCTTGCTATATCCC
>CM028379.1:122113275-122183779 GCA_013146195.2 Codonopsis lanceolata | reverse complement strand
GCGAATGTTTCATCATAGTCATCCCTTCTTTCTTGGCGATATCTCTGTGCAACAAGTCTGCTTTGCTCACTATGTTTCCATCCTCATCCTTCTTGTTTCTCAACACCCATTTGCGCTTAATGAGCGTGTATGATCGCCAGCTGGGACTAGCTTCCATACTGGCATCGCTCAAATCAAGTTCTTCGTGATGGCTTCCAAATTAATTGGATTCAAGAGCTTCTTCGATCTTTGGCTCTGCCTTTCCTCAAACTAATGCACACGTAACATACATTCATTCTTGAGGATCTTCGCGCACTCCAACATGAATGTCACCTATGATTTGAGAGATTGGATGATCTTTACATGTTCTCATCGGAATATGACGAAGTTGCCAGCCGCTTTCTTCATGACGAGGTTCAAGAGGCCATAGGAAGATCAGTGTGTCTTGATGAGAGTTATGTTCAGAATTTGGTTCGTAAGTGAGTTGAGGAATAGGATTTTCGGATGAGAAACAAGGGTTCTTGATTCGGATTTTTCTTGGCGGGGTTGAAGTCTTACGTGACCCGTTTGATAGAAAAATGATGGTCGGGAATGTTTGATTGAGTTCTTGGTGATGGATTAGGTATACTAGAGGTTGATGGTTGGGATGTACTGTCTCAACATCAACAAAATCATCAACAACATTTGGAGCCACATGTGGCTCTAATAAATCAAATTCATCAAATGAGACATGAGGATTCAACTATTTTTAATAAGCGTTTGTTGAAAACCACGTAGCTTTGGGTGTGGCATAACCCAAAAATACACCTTGCCGGCTTTATGATCAAATTTGCTTGTAATCATTACCATTGTAGAATAAGCATTTTGATAGAAGATTTTGAAAAATCAATGTTTGGGGTTTTACCTCTCCAAAGTTCATAGGGTGAATGATGCAGTGAAATACGTATTGTGAAGCTACTTGAAAGTGTTTGGGTAACTTTGCTTCGGCAAGCATAGTTTTAGCACTTCATTGGTATTCCTTTTTCTTTGTGGTGTTCTTCTGGCCGGAGAAGTTGTGCCCAATCATCACAGATTTGCTATTCCATTATTGGTGAACTTCGGTGCCATTGTACGTCGAGCGTCAGCGATTTCATCGAGTTTTGCGTTTGCAATCTTAGAATAGTGTTGTAAGAAGATCGTATGTGTGGTCTTTAGAGACATCATCTACGTCCAAGTGTATCTTGTATAATCATCCACTACTACTAGCGTGTATACGAAACCACCATAGCTAATAGTAGTGGTAGTCGAATCCATGTGAAGGTTGTAGAGGTCTTGTCGTTGAGAGTCTGGTTTGCTTTTGAATAGCGTTTTTGAGAGCTTTCCGGTTGGCGCTTTGCACGAGCGATCATGGTCAGCGAGACCTTTGGCAATCCTTTGACTAGACCTTCTTTAGATAGCTTGGCCAAATATTTGAAGTTCAAATGAGTGAGTCTTTTATGCCACAACCGACTTTTGTCTTGAGCGAGTTAGCTACAAGACATAGATGCTTGACTTTTAGTATGCATTCAAATCTATCACATAGACATTGTCTATGACCCGATAACAAGGTTGAGCAAGAGGCGGATCCTTGATATCACATCTGTTTGAGGAGAATTGACATATAAGCCCTTTGTCACGAGGGGAGAAATACTCGGGAGATTATGTTTCAAGCCTTCTACTAGAGACTTTTAGATGGAGAGATTTCCTCGAATGATGGATCCATAGCCAATTGTTCTTCCTTTAGCATTGTCTCAGAAGATATTTGGAGGCCTTACCTTGAAATATTAGAGAAGGCGAGGATTCCCCGATCATGTGTCTTGAGCGACATTGCCTAGATACCACATCTTTCTTTCTCTCCGAATTTGAGTTAGCTACGAAGCACACCGAGATGTAAGGATAAGAAAATCATGGTCCCTTTTATTTTTCTTATGGGTCCAAATGGTTAGCGTATTTTTGAACCCATACTTGCACGATTTTTGAATAGGGGATCCAAAGAAGCTTCATGATGGATTTCAGCACATTCATGGACCAAGTGGCGAAACACTTACAAAATGTAAGTGATGAAAATTACATGTCTACATGATTATGCTTTGGATATTTGAAGGTTTTTGAACATTTTTCTTAACAAAGCCACTTTTGAGTTAGTAGTCTTGTTAATGCTTGAGCGAGCTTAGAGGCTACGTATGAGGCTTCTTGAGTCTCAGTATACGCCAGATTTTGCTTTTTAGCAAAAGAATGTTTCTTGTAGTAGACTTGATGCCTCATGCATTTTTCCTTTAAGCTTGGTATCAACATTCTGCAGCAAATAAAGAAGCATGGCACCATCCGTAGTGATCTTGTTGATGAATCTGATAGGTTTGAGCGTACTTTTCATAGGCCCCGAAACAAAGCTTGGACCTTTGCTTTCACGAAGTGCTTGGTGTCATGAGGGTCGTTGTAAGTCCGCACCTCCTTTAATGCATTTATCTCCAAAGCAGATGATTGCTTTGCTTTCAAAGCTTCACTTTGTTTACTTCAAGCATTTGAACCTTAGGGTATTTATAAGGAGTAGCAGTATAACCAATTCCTTCTTTACCCTTGTTAGGTTTCTGATATTGTGCAGGAATATTACTATTCACTGTAAAATGTTCATTTTCTTGTTCAGAGGTTGCATCAGAGATGTCATTAGAGAATCCTAGCCCAGATTTATCTGTTGAGGGCTTCTGATCTCCAAGAATTTGATCAAAGACTGCCGTTGAGTTATTCCATGAGTTAATGGTTTTTTGCAACTCTTCTTTCTCAGCAGATAACTCTTTGGCATGATCAATAAGACAAGCAACCTTTTCATTGAGAAACTTGTTCTCTTCTTTTAACTTGATATTTTCCTGCTGGATTCCATGGAGAGTTTTTAACTCGGTTTCCAGCATGGATTTCTCAGTTCCCAGCTTCTCATGACTTTTAGCTAACTTAACATAGGCCTTCCTGAATTCATTGAATTCCTCTAGCATGTCTTGAGCATCCTTGAGGATTTCTTCTTTTGAAGGCTCTTCAGAAGATTGTTCTATGTTAGCTTGAAAGGGAGAGTACTTAACTTCACTGTCTGAGTCATAGGTGGGAGGTGACTCTAGAGCAACAAGACAAATGTGTGCTTGCTCAGGTGAGTCATCACTATCATCCTCGTCAGAATCAGTTTCAAACCAAGTGGCTACATGGTTCTCTTCTAAGTCCTCAGCCAGAAGACCTCTATGTTTAGAAAATGATTTAGAAGGTCTCCTTTTATAAGCTTCATATTTAGGCTTAGGACATTTAGAAGCAAAGTGACCAGGTTTCCTGCAATTGTAGCAAACTAACTCATTATTGTAGAGTTTTCGCAGCCTCTTTCTGAAAGTCTGTTGGTTTGCTTCTTTCTTTTTGTTAAATTTTGAGAACTTTTGAAACTTCTTAACGAACATAGCAAATTGCTCGTCAGAGAGAATTTCATTCTCATTTGAAGAAGAAGTAGATGGTTTACTTTCTTGAGCAGGAATTTCCTGAGAGATAGCAGAAAAAGAAGGAAGTTTAAAATGTTTGTCCTGTTCTTGAGCTTGAAGTAATTCTTGCTCATAGACTGTTAAACTCGCATACAAACTTCTGAGGTGCATGGAGTTCAAGTCTTTGGACTCTTTTATTGCAGTGGTTTTTACATGCCACAAACTTCCTAAAGAAGCTAAAAATCTCATATTCACTTCTTTAACACTATATTCTTTTCCTAAAGAGTAACAACTATTTACTACCTCACAAAATCTGCATCGTAGGCTTGCTTAGAAAGTCTCTTTAGGATCTTTTCTGAATGAGTCGAACTGTTGAATATAGTTGTACTTCCTGTTGTCTCTGGTGGGTAGGTCTCCTTCAAGATATTCTACCAAGGCTTCCCACATTTCCTTGGCAGTTTTGCATCTGATGATCTGTTGATATGTGCTGGTGTCGACAGAGCTGGATATAATATGAATAGCCTTGCTGTCGAGTTCAACAAGCCTCCTTTCTTCGTCTGTCCATTCGTTCATAGATTTAGGTATCTCAGGAGGACCACTGGCTACTTCAGCAAGTAGGTTGGGTTTCATTGGAATATAAGGACCTGTCACACATTGCCACAACCGATTGTCAATAGAGTTCATATATCTCATAACCTTATCTTTCCATACTTCAAAGTGGCCTTCGTCCAATATTGGGACGTGGTCGGTATTTGAAGAGGCGGCATATAGTGAGCCATAGATCTATTCTCAAGATGTTAAGCTTGGAAAAATAATTTTTCAAAGAATGACAGCTCTGATACCAATTGTTGGTCCTAAAATAGGCTCAATCTAGGCTAGAAGGGGGGGGGGGGTTGAATAGCCTAGTAATGTTTTTGTTAAACTTTTTCTTAAAGAACACTTCTTAAGGATTTTTGAAAGGTTTGAATAGAAGTATTTAGGCAGCGGAAACAAATCAGATTCTGAGATTATCAAGAGTGCTGTTAAGACAAAGGTGTAATCAGAAATGCTAAGCACAAGCAGTTAATGAGAGTAATAAGAAGAGTTTGAACTGCACACAGGAATTTGAAGTGGTTCGTACTGTGAATAGTACTACATCCACTACGAAAGTGGTTAGCTTTGGATTTTAAAAGTGCACTTGTTTATCCACTAGGTTTATGATTTAGATCTCTAATGGATCGTGTACAAAATGAGTTTTTAACCAAGTGTATAAAGGTGAGAGAAACAATCAATGAATAATTGTTGTCTACACGTGCAGAATTAAAGAACGCTTTAAAGACAAACTAAATGAAGTCGAAAAGGAATTTAAGATGGCGATCTTGAAAGTTTGGTGAAGTGTAAATCCTTGTCCTTTGATCTCTTGAATGCTTGAGTGATGAAGATGAAGCTTGAGAGTTTAATGTGCAAGAGTTATGTCTTCAGATCTTCAAAACCTAAATATATACCAGGAAGAGATCTTTTGACCGTTGGTCTGAATTCAGAGATAATTGTGTCCAACGTTCCTTTGCATTGAATGCAATTCGGCGCTTTGTGTGAAGAAACCACAGCCATCGAGATGCAAGTGCAGAGCGACATTACTAAACAGGTAATGTTTCGAGTTTGCGCTTGGAAAGTCTTCTTAGCCAAAACGGTAATGTCTTCGCCTTCGATTTGATACGCCGACAGCTTGTCATCATGCAGAGTTGACTTCTTGAAAAATAATCTGATGAAGACATAATGACTAGATATTTTCGAAAATATCTAAATAGGTGTACACGTGTCATTGTTTCTTGATTTTGGCCAAATTTGATTTTCCGGACTTTGAGCAGACTTCAAGGTCTGCTGGTTCTTAAGGACCGCTGTAGAAGCTTGTCAGAAGGCGCCTAAGAACTAACACTTAGAAACTATTCTAAACACGCTGATTCTAAGACGCTTGCCACACTAATCTAAGACGCTTGCATCTTTTAGCCTACTATACAATAGAATCAGAAGATGACTCAACCAAATCTAATCATAGGAATCAACAAGATTACCTATCGAAGATGGCTGAGGATGAAATTCAATCTTTGCATCCTGGAGTCATGATCGAGCATTTGGAGGTTCCTGTCATTGAGAAGGAAGTGGTCATGGATATAGAGTCGGCTGCAAAATGTTGGATAGATGATCTTCGGGCCTACATCGAGCATGGGGTATTACCCGGAGATAAAAAGGAGGCTAGAACCATTCAAAAACGGTCATGCTGTTACATTGTCTTGGATAACATTTTGTATCGGAGATCTTATACTCGACCTCTATTGAGGTGTGTACGACCAGAGATGACAGAAGGAATCTTGGGCGAAGTGCATGAAGGCAAGTGTGGAGGTCACCCTGGTCAACGGTCACTAGCCGAGAAAGTGTTAGCAGCCGGATTTTATTGGATAACATTGCGACGGGATGCCGAGGTGTATGTTCGCCGATGTGACAAGTGTCAGCGTTATGCGGATATTCCACGTTTGCCATCCACCGAGCAGACCCCTGTTATAGTATCATGGCCGTTTGATATGTGGGGAGTAGACTTAATTGGTCCTTTTCCCGTTGCTCGGTCGAAATTCAAGTACGCAGTAGTCGCTGTGGATTACTTTACGAAATGTGTGGAAGCGAAGCCACTGGCAACCATAAGTGAGGTAAATGTTATTGACTTTGTACACGAACACATATGGTGCCGGTTTGGAGTCCCGCGAGCAATTGTGTCTGATCATGGGACCCAGTTTTCGGAAAAGTTTACCAAGGCATGCGAGCAGATGAGGGTAAAACATTGGCAATCATCTGTGGCATATCCACAAGGCAATGGGCGGTAAGCGAATAAACAAATCTTGCATGTTTTGAAGAGGAATTTGGAAGAAAGAGCCGGAAGATGGGTACGAGCCGCCTTGGCTTTGTGGGCTTAGAACGACAAGAAGGGGTCCAACAGAGAGACGCTTTTCTTTGGCTTATGGGTCTGATGCTATGGCTCCAGTGGAGATGTACTTGCCCACTCATAGGGTCTTAAATTACAATGCCGAAGTCTAATCACAATTTCGGCGAGATTTGGATTTATTAGAAGAAAAGCTGAAGCCAAAATGAGAATGGCCAACTATAAACGCAACGAGCAAAGGCTCACCACGATAAGAGAGTTCGTGGTCGATCGTTTCTTTGTGGGGATCGGGTCCTTCGTAAGATTGAGGCAACGGGCCATCGAGCTGAATGGGGAAAGTTGTCACCAAACTGGGAAGGTCCTTTTCAAGTTTCGAGAATCGTTAAAGAAGGCACCTACATGTTGCGAACATAGGATGGTGATGAGTTAAAGCATCCATGGCATGCGGATCATTTGAAGAAATACTATTGGTAATTGATTTACAATATGTAATTCTTTGATCCTTTTTTCTCATGATAATTAGCAATGGTGAAACTCGATTGTCTTTTCAACTTTGTGTTTGGAAAGTGGGTCTTCGAGTTGGCTTTTGTTGTTTTTTCGATTATTTCCTTTTATCGAGCATGAGCTTTTCCAGCCCGGTTAAAGGGTTGGTGTTTGAGTTGAATATCTTTTCAAGTCTTTGGTCGAGCATAAAGGGCTTTATGTTCGAGAAGATTTGAGAAGAGGTTTCCCGGTTCTCGAATCTCTTTTTACGAGCATAGAGGGCTTTATGCTCGTAAGAGGAGTGGATATTCGAGTGGGATTTAGTTAAATGGTGATCGCTTTAGAGCGAGTAAAAACTTAACTAAGTGGTGATCGCTTTAAAGGGCGAGTAAAAAGTGATTTTGCTTGGAAAAAACTTATGTTATGAAGTCATTCAGAAGGGAAAGCAAGTTAAAATATTACAGACAAGAATTAAATTGTTTGGGACAAGGCACGAAGGCCAGAAAGGCACGCAGGCCAGTGTTACGAGTTCAAGCACAAGGGGCAGTGGTATTTTCGGTTGAAGCGGGTTCGGGTTCCTCGGTTCTTTCAGCTGATTCCAGGATTGTAACCTCATCATCGGCCTGGACTTGAGCATTGTCGTTGGTGGACGAGGGAGCTTGAGATGCCCAAATTTGTGTCATGAGGTCGGTAACAGTGGGATTGGTAACAGGAGGCGGATTCCAGAGAGCCAAGCCCTTCTCAGTGTCGGCCTCGGCCAATGACTCCAATTCATCTTCATTAAAGGGCACGAGGGAGTGGCCGGCGCGAGCAGACGAGCAAAATAAGGGATTAGCTCCCCATTCAGCAAGTTGCTCGGGGCGAATTTCCAACCCGCTGCAAGCGATCTGCCTCAAGATGTGGTTCATGCCCTGTACAAAGAACGGATAAGCTTCACTTTCCACACTGTTGGCGAAGTCGTTTGAACTCTTATAATCTTCAATAATTTCTTTGTCAAGCTTTACGCTCCTCACTTGACAAAGAGCCGACCTCCGATAGCATTTGCTCGAGTTTGGTGACGGTGGCGTTAGCAGCTTCCAAATCATTTTGGCAAGCTCGCAGCTCCCGGCGCACCCCAGCTATGTTGTTTAAGGCGGCTTCTTCCGATTTTTTGGAAAGATTTAACTGGGATTCTAGGGCGGTTTTCTCGGCCGATCTTCGGCTTCTTACCTTGCTCGTGAGGACTCCTCGGTATTTTTAAGGTTGGCTCGGATGCAGTTGATTTTTTCCTCCAAAGCATTCTTCTCGGTGGTCGAGTCTCGGTCTCAGCAGTGAGAGCATTGTTCTTGTTGAGATTGGTGATCAGGCGCTCATACATCAAGATGGACTTGTTGGCGATCTGTTAGAAAAGTTGTGGGTTAAAAGTGAGGAAAGAGGAAAAACAGTAAGTAATAAGAGGAATGCGTTACCTCAGTCATGCACATGCCCATCTCGCCGATCAAGACGGAACTCGCTTGGTCGGCATATTTCTTTTGGATGCCACTATGATGAAGTCGCTTCATCGTTAAGTCCAAAGTCAGCCGGGAAGCCACTTCGCTTGTGTCTGGCGATGTTGTGGAGATCCGGTACGTTGGCAAGTTCCCTAATAAGGGCAGCAGCTTTTGGTTGGTCGTCGGGCATGACGAAGTTTTCCTGCTGCCAAGAAGGAAGTTGGGGAGTGCTTTCTTCAACTATAGCTTTATCTGCCCGGCGTCTGTTCCTCCTTGGGCTTTCAGTTTGTTCAACATTGATGACAGGTGGGGAGACATTTACTACTTCTCGCACAGCAGGAACGGGGATAAAAGTTGTTGCAGGTTGACTGGGCTCGGGTTGTTGACGTTTAGTTCCTCGGCTTGAAGTGTTGGCCGGGACTGTCGGACGACTGATGGCTGGCTGGGTTGACAAGTGCTTAGCTCGTTTGTTAGAGCTCTTTTTGGCAGCCTGCATGAACTTGGTAACGTCCGTCAACTGCCTCATATCTGCATAAGGTCAAGAGAATGTTAGCACCGAGAAAAGCATAAGTATGTAAAGTTATCAAAAAAGGATGACAAGGTAAACAACTGAGATATAACCAGAAAGTGAGAAAGAGGGTCGGCAAAGAGTTCTAGCACGGGCACAATCCTCGCATTCACTAGGGAATTTGTGAGACCCCGATTCCCGGTTAGCTTGAATTGCGTGCAACGCTCGCATTTCTTCCTTGGTTTATGGCTTATTTGATTTCTGAGAGAGTATAGATGTGTATGAGAGGTCACACTAAGACCAAAACACTTTTAAGAGATGCCATTTGGTTGTTGACTTGCTAAAGTCACAAGTCGTAAATAACTTCGGCGATAGTCGAAATGCGACGCGATTGAGAGTTTACTCGCTTTTATGTTCCTGACCTCGATCTGGTCCTAGATCTTTACATGATGATTGATTAAAATGTTTAGATGTATTAAGACTTCTAGTTGGATGTATTTCTTAAGTCTTGCGATATTTTGACGCTTCGAGGATAGCAATTCTCCTTATCGCGTAGTTTGAGATTGAGCCGTGTGAGCGTCTCGTCTTTCGGGAGTTATTTTCTCCTATCTGTTGTTCATCATCTGAGTGACATTCAGTCCTATTCTATAGCCCTTTGAAGTGTTTATAATCGTTTTTATAAAGTTTACATGTGGTCACGACGTTCAAAGTATAGTCGTCGTCAAATGTTTGATTTCGCGATTCGCGTTTTGTTAACGTATCGCTTTTCGTATTTTCCTTACACTTAGTTTTGGTGTAAAATTGGGTATGTGTTTGGTACATTTCATTAGTCTTTTAACATGCTTTAAAACAAGTAATTATGCTTGTTCGTCCGCTGTTTCGATCGTTAGTTTGTTTTGTGTAATTTCATCCGTTATACAACAGTTACGGACTGATTTTTGGTACGCGGCTGATTTGTTTGATCGAGAAACCTTCGAGAAAATTTTTGTTTGGTTTGGGGTTTTTAAGGCTTCTACTTAGGACATTTACAGAGTGGCAGGAGAAGAAATCGCGTCGAGCGGTGTTCAAACTGGAGCCATCGCAAGTTGGACGCGCCAAGCGCAATGGAATTACCGTAGCTACGCCGAGTAGTAGCATGGCAGCTTGTCCCTGTTTTGATTTTTGATGTTCATTTCCTATTCTACCCCCACTAAACCCCCTCTAAACCCTTCCTAACCCTCATACTAAGTCCTAAGAGTGTCCTAACATGTTTGGGGAGTGGATTAAGGTTTGATTAAGGATTGATTAAACTTAAACATCACTAATTGTACCCATGGAAATCTCATTTATGCCCCTTTAGTTGTGGAAGTATAAAAGCTTAATTCCTCCACAAATTCAGCCATTCCTCTCACTTCCACCCTTCTTCTAAACCGTATGAGTGAGAGTGAGTTGGGAGACCATGGAAGCTTGAAGCCCTAGGTCTTCTCCCTCAAATCCTTGAAGATCCAACCGTTGGATGACCACCAAACTTCGGATTCTTGATGTATTCGGCGAGGGGAACAACTTCACCGATCCGATTTCCATTTCTTCGAGTTTTTATTCGAGTCAAGTAAGCTACTAGCTTCTTTATTCTCTTGATTTTGTGCTCATTGACCCTAAGGAAAACAAAGATGATTGCTATTTGAGGTCAATGAGTACACAAGCATGTTGTGTGTGGTTTTATTTTGATTTTTTTGAACTTTTGTTGGGTGAACTTGGTAGAGGCATAAGTAGGATGCTTTCTATGTTTCATGAAGTATATTATTAAGCTTCAATTGTGATTTTTGGACTTGAGATTGATGAGCATTTAATCCCCTAGAAACCTAGGGTTTGATATGATGAATGTGTAGTAAATGGGTTCTTGATTATATGAATAATTTTGGAGGATGATTTTGGATAATATGAAATGTTAGAATCATAAGGATATATGTTTGGGAGTTTGGGAGAATACTTGATAAATCTCAAATTCTAGTTGTGATCATGAAAGAGGAATTTTTACAATGGGTTGTATGTTGAAATGCTTCGTTTGACTTTTGGGAATAAAGTTGACCTTCATGTTTATAAGAATATAGTGCTATCTAATTCATGAATATATGTTGAAATGCTTCGTTTGACTTTTGGGAATAAAGTTGACCTTCATGTTTATGAGAATATAGTGCTATCTTATTCATGATTATATGTTGAAATGCTTCGTTTGACTTTTGGGAATAAAGTTGACTTTCATGAAAATAAGAGTATGTTAATATCTAATTCATGAATTTTTGGTTGTGAGCATGTAAAATGAATTATCTTTATGGTTCACATGAATAAAATGTAAAGTTTGACTTCATTGGGTTTAGTTGACTTTTATGCAATAAGGGTATGTTGGTCAACTATAATTCATGAATTGAAGGTTATGAACATGTTAGATAAATTTACATGTTGGTTATGAACATACTAGATGAAATTGCATCTTGTTAAGAGTAATGATTATTTTGGATGAAAGCATGCTTGAATAAATGATATATTGTGATGCATGCTAGAAATGTAATGGTTGACTTAAATATTAAGTGTTGACCATGAACTTTGTTTTGGGATTTTGTTGGGAAAGAATGGATTGTTGGGTTGCACAATGTTGCTAACCTTAAGAACTTAGCCATGAATAATAGCTAATGAATAATAGGAGGGCTATGATGCAAATAGCTTCTATGCCTTCAAATTTGAAAAGAGTAGAAATGACTCAACGAGTCGATTATGGATTTATATGAACATAGAGAACTACATATTGAAATCCTACGAATTTGGGGTAGTTTTGATGGAGGTCAAGCCTCCGAGCTTTTCAAGTGTATGAATAACACTTGGGTATTAGAGACTTGATGTTATCGCTCTAAGATGTTTATGTGTTAGTTAGCATAGAAATGCTTAACTATGTGATTTTTAAGTAAATATCTACTTGACTGGATTAGTACGGTGTGTTGTACTTTTCCTTTATTTGAGCATGTGAGTATATATTACCTGTGCTTGAGTTTGAGTCCAGCTGGCGGTTTTGGTTTGAGTTTTTGGTGGGACGATACATTGTCTTCACGAATTGTGGGATTCGTGATCGCAATGGATCGCCGTCGTCTTGAGACTCACCCCTCCACCGATGGCCACGGTGGGGAAGTAGCTCATCTTAGTTAGAGTAATACACATGACTTTGATAGCTATGGAACCCGAGCGGAGACTGTTCGGGGACGTCGATACCACGATAGGGTTATCGAGGGCACGTTTGTTTCCGCAGGAGTTACACGCTGGAAACAGGAAAAGAGAATCATCTTCTCTCGGTTATGTGGTTTATTTTATGAGCACGTATGAATTGTTGTGCTACATGGTTAATGAGATGATTTTTATGAGATGATGATTTCTTGATAAGATGTTATAGTAAAAATATAACATGCTAATGAAATGATGATTTTTACGATTTATGTTATACTAAAAATATAACATGCTATTTATGATTAAAATGGGAACAATAGTCCCTCATTCATGAATTTTTATATGAGTTGTGATAAATGAAGAATTATGAAACTCATGGTGCAATTGGTTTATATGGTTTGATGGGAGTTTAAATGTAGAAATAAAATACTACATATTACGGAATTTAGAATCATAATCTATTGGTATGATTTATTTCATGATAATTTATGAAGAATTATATTCCATGTGACTATGGTCGGATTTGGTTTGTGTGGAAAATTATACCATGAAATGTTACATCATGAGTATGACATAAGATGTACATGTTTTATTTGAGCATTATGCCATGCCATGACATTGCATCTTTAGTGGCTTACTAAGTCATTATGACTTACTCGTTTGCTTTGTTTTCCTTAGTTTTGAGCAGGGCTAGTAATTCGAAGGAGTCTGCCAACTCTACGATAGAAGCGAGATATGGTTAAGAAGGTTGCTAGTATTATTATTTTTGTAACCTTGATTTATTTGGAAAGGACGTTTGGGAAGTGAAGTTATATAGACTTCACTTTGGGTAGTAAGAATTGTGTTTTTGATTCGGAACTTGTATTGTTTTATTAGTACTTGGTTTTTGTGAGCCGACAAATGTTAGTCGAGCCAAGTTGTTTAAATACACATTTATTCTATCTCAAGTTATTTATATTGTTGGTTATGTGGTACTCCGGCATGTTTAGCCGTTGAGTGTGTAGACTAGAGTCTTAGACTTAGTGTAAAGTTGGGTTCCGGCTGTAACGTCGCCGATGACTTGGTTATTTGTGCTATATATATTTGTATTGCATGACAGGGAGTTTTGTTCTACGTGCCCAATGTTGCGGCACGTGCGTCGAATTTTCGGACCAAGAGATTTATGATCTCTTTGGTTGTATTTGGTTTGAGCTTGTTAGCTCGGGCGTCACTAGGATATTTTGTTTAGCTTCCGCATATGTTTTAAGTTATTGGCGTATCGCCGTAATGGCCTTACCCATTATTTGATATTTGCTTGCCGTTTTGCGTGTTTGGCGGCACGACCTTTGGAATTTCGTATTGGGATCCGGGTCGGGTCGTCACAGAATTTCTTCCCATGGCAAGAACCCCAGTATGGATGAGGAGTTTCTGGATCGATTATAACTCGGGGCTCGACTCCTTCAATGGGAAGGTAAGAGATCCCGGTCGAAAGGCCGAGGTCGGAAGTGAGAACTTCGCCAATCCAAGATTACAAAATCTTGTCCACTCGCCCTTCCCTTACACCTAGTAACTTCCTAAAAGCTTTAACTATTTTGGGTTCCCGGCAAATTTCGGTAAGCGTTTTGTCATTCTCGGGAAGACCGTAGTCAGCGATATAGAGGCAAGGGCCAACCAATGCTCGATTCAATCAGCAAAGCCTTCCCGTCCCAGCTATCGACTTTGTTGGGACCGTCAGTGAGAAGTTTGAAGAAGCCATGGTTTGACCGGCTATTGATGCGACCAGATTTTTTATCAAGAGAGAGAAGGAAAAATTTGCGAAATAAAGTCATATCGGGCTCAAACCCGAGTGATCGGCAGGCTACGGTGAATGATACTAAAAACCTAACAGTGGTTAAAGCGAGGTCGCAGGGAAGAGTGTTGGAGGCATTCATTAGCTCGACAATGAATGGGTCGAGAGGGAGACGGAGCCCAACTTGAAAGAAGTCGAAGTAGAACACCATTTTGTCTCCTTGAAAATTATGGCCTTCTTTCTCTATGTCTAAATCAAAAGCGCGGACGCGGTAAAGCTTGGGGTCCATTCCTAGCGAGTAGAACCAGGTACTAACCTCGTCCTCGGAGTTCAAATCTTCCCACCTGATCGAGGGAGGAGAATATGAGGAGGCAGGAACAAACAAGGTTTGGCTTGGCCCGGGTAATTGTTCGTCTGGGCGAGGAAGATCATCTGCTTGCTCGGTTCCGTCAAGGATTTGGGGATCGTTGTTGGCTTGTTGCTCGCTCAGTTGTGGGGGTTTTCGTCGGCGAGTAACTAGTGGAATCACATCTTGCTCGCTTTCTTCGGAAGATGAGGGCGAGGACGGAGGCATTTCTCTTGGAGCTCCATGGTCGTAGCTCCGGCCTTCAATGTCTGACATTGTGTCTTCGCTAGACATCCTACAGGAAAGGGAATCGAGAAATGTGGGTTAAACATCGACCAATTGGGATGCAATGGCAAAAAGTGAAATTGAGACTGGTGAGTAGGTTGGAAGAACAGTGAGCAGGGCACTGATCATAGATTTCTTGATTCCTCGATTTGGACAGAAAAGGGTCGATAGTTCAAGAAGAGCAAAAGGGATTGGAGTTTGGTCCCTTACATCAATTGAATGAGCAGTTCGTAAAAATAGAAAAGGAAGGGGGTTTATGCAACATGAACCCTAACTCAGAAATTGAGAAAAGACAATGCAATAATGAAGAAATAGAAGTCGTGAAATACCTGATGATTTTGCATAATTTCGATCCTGCTTCTGAAAAGTTTTGAGAAAGAATGGCTTCTGATGGGAAATTGCAGAATGCTTCGGTGTTTCGCCTTTGTTTTCCTTTAAGCGTTTGAGAATCTTCAACTGGGTAAAGTTGGAAATAGAAGGAGATTGGGTTTTTTTATACCCAGCGGAACCGTCGAAGGGAGGTACAAATCATATGGCCCGAAGCACGAGGCGCGATGATCGAGGCAACATTTAATGAGCATAAGGAATTGGGCCTGCCTTTTTCAGACTGGCGGCTGGCGGCTGACGTTTCGTACTTTTAAGAAACGCTTGTTCAAGACGCTTCATGAATCGCCGCCTATTCAACTTTTCGGTTTCGAAATTATTCGAAAAGAGGTGTGCTTTGAAATTTTTTGGGTTCCTCCTCGTCATGAGCATGAATACTCGGTAAGACAAGGAGTTGGGGGGCTACTGAGCTGCCTGGCCCAATTAGGCTCAGGCCACGAGCCACGTGTCAGGCGTGTGTATCCTCCGAGCAAGCGAGCAAAGATGTTACACGAGCAACCGGGCAAAACCTTAGTTCTGGTCAGGCTAGTTACTTGCGAGATGGGGGCTCAGCCAAACGAGCAATATTGATAAACGAGCATCATTGCTCGTCTGCATCAGTAAGCTACTAACAGTTGAGGACATTCATGTTCGGTAAAGATTAAGGTAACAGTTGAGGGTGGTTACACCCGAGCAAGAATCATGGCCAGCAGTAATGACCGGCAAGTTCTCCGGATAACTCGTTGTCATTAGTGAGCTAATTAAACGCATGTTTATGACCGTTTGTGGGGCAGTAAATACCAATCATGGGTAGTTAATGGAGATCCTGGGTAGTTAATGCCAATCATGGGCGGTTAATGCTAATCATGGGCGGTTACACATGGTTGTGGGCAGTTATGTCTCCGGTACATATAAAAGCTTGGCAAAATTTGGAAAGAGATATGCGCAATCTAATTCTCTAGCCAAAACTCTGTCAAATTGCTTACTTACTTGTACTAATTCACACGCCGGAGGGCCTTTGCAGGGAGTGCCCCTGCCCAGTTCATGTTTGTTCTTTCGTACTACAGAGTCGGGCCAAGAGGATTCACAAACACGTTGAAAGCCAGGTGTTTGGATTGGGCTTACCTAGTGCATCCAGATTTCTTGGACGCATCACATATAATACTAGCAATTAAAATTATCTTCTCTACAACTTGAAAAAGAATCTTATATCGGATGAAGTTAATGCCAATCTTGGGATAAAAACCTTCTCTCCATCATTGTTTCCTTTCAAAAAATTTATTTCAACAATGTGATCCCCAAAATTTATGATGATTAGTCTTGTTCCATTGCACAACCAAGCAACATGGTCAATATTTATCAATAGCATTGCTGGAATACCAATTTTAAGTGTTAATTCATGGCTTAGCAACACCGAACATTTTATACTATTAAAAAACTCTGTAAAATGAATGTATTCGAACAAATTGAATTTTTTTTCGCACTATAAATAAAATCTGAACTCAAATAAGTCTTCCTTTTGAATGATTATTTTTATTAAATTATATTTGTATTTTATGAATAAAGAAATTTCTAATAAGAAAATATGCAAAAATCAAAATACCGAAATTATTTTTACCGTAAAATATATATTTTTTCGTAAATTATTATGATTTTACTAATTTCCATTATATTTTTTGTTTCATTGACTTCGTAATTATTCTTTTTGTTTTATTTTTAAGAATTAGTTTTACGGAAATGTTTTGTTCTGAAAATTGTTTTTATTATTTTGCTAACCTTAGTTTAAATTGTTTTGTTTTATTGACTCTGTAACTATTTTTTTTTTCATCAAATATTTTTATTTTACTAAAGTATTTTTGTTTTACATAACTATTATTAAGAATTTGTTTTAAACTATTTTTACGTAAATTATTTTTATAATTTTACTAATCTCAGTTTAAATTATTTTTATTTTATTGACTCTGTAACTATTATTTTTGTTCCATCGAATATTTTTATTTTAATAATGCATTTTTGTGTACATAGCTATTTTTAAGAATTTGTTTTAAACTTTTCTTCCGTAAATTATTTTTTATTTTAATAATGTATTTTGTTTACATAGCTATTTTTAAGAATTTGTTTTAAACTTTTCTTCCGTAAATTATTTTTTTATCATTTTAGTAACCTCAGTTTAAATTGTTTTTGTTTTATTGATTCTGTAACTATTATTTTTGTTCCATCAAATATTTTTATTTTACTGACGTCTTTTTGTTTTACATATATATTTTTAAAATTTTGTTTTAAACTTTTGTTTCGTAAATTATTTTATTTTACTAACCTCCGCATTAAATTATTTTTGTTTTGTTGATTCTGTAACTTTTATTTTTATAGTGACGTGTTCCATAAATTATTTTTATTTTACTAACCCCTTATATTTTTATTTTCTTGACTACAAAATTATTTTTTTTGTTTTAGTTACTATCTTTTATGTTTAAAGAGAGAAAAATGTTTAAAAATAATTAAAAGAGAGGATATAATGGTGATGAGAGAGAAAATTTAGAGGAGACGGGAGAGAGAAAGATAAATACAACCACATAAAATAAGGAGAAGATAGGAGAGAGAAAGAGTAGAATGTTAACTAAAAAATTAATAATTTAAAAGAAATTTTCAGTTGAGACGAAGGCATAGAAAGAGGAGGAAGAAGAAGGCTTACAACGGAGGAGATGAGAGGAGCAGGTGGAAGACATGATCTGGTTCTTTATGATTTTGTATCGCGCTTCAAAAATTAATGCATTAACATTGATGAATCGCGGTTCAAAAAGAGATTAGCAATTACACTATTGTATCACGGTGCAAAAACTAATACACTAAAATTGATGAATCACGGTTAAAAAAATAGACTCGCAATTACACTATTGAACCGTTGTGCAAAAATTAATACACTAAAATTGATGAATCGCGGTTCAAAAATAGACTAGCAATTACACTATTGAATCGTGGTGTAAAAATTAATGCACTAAAATTGATGAATCGCGATACAAAAATAGACTAGCAGTTACACTATTGAATCGCGGTGCAAAATTAATTCAATAAAAATTGATGAATCACAGTTCAAAAATAGACTATCAGTTATACAATTGAACCGCGGTGTAAAAAAATGATAAAATTGATGAATCGCGCACAAAAATAATGATCTTCGTAGCGCATTTACGACTTATTAAAGGTATCATAATTATTTTACTACCAAAAATAACTTTTTTTAGCTAAAAATAAATATATATATATATATATATATATATATATATATATATTTTAACGATTAAAAGTTTCAAAAATAAACCACCCGCAATTTTTTCATTTATTTTCGAGGGCAATCGACCTTGGAGTTAGAATTGCAAATATTAGGCCCGCATGTGACAGTGAAACGTCCCAATTAGACCCGACTTGACTCCGATGGTTAGCCTCAATTTGATTAGACTCGACCGACCATTTTTTAATGATGCAAAACCAACTTGATTTTCATACCTGTTTAATCTTGCATTTCAAGCCGAGCCTAAGGATGTTTGGCCAGAGAAACTCGCGAGCCAACCCGAGACCGGCTTCTATTCTTTTTCACCCCTCAAAAAAAAATTATCTTGTTTTAAAAAAAAATATTTTAAGAAATAATTTATCATTTTACCTTTATATTTTTCATTACTTTAGCGCATGCACATGCGATTAAAAGGAATCTTCGTATCATACTAACCTGACACATGAATTAAGAAAAAATAATTGATTTAATTATTACTCATTCTATTTTTAAATTATTATCTATTTTGACCCCACACACCATTTAAGAAAAAAATAATTTACTGTAATATAAGTATTGGTGAAATGTGTGTTCCTTTAATACTTTGAGTATGCGATCATAATTAAAACAAGTAGAAAAAGTAAGAGTAAACTGGTAAAAGTGTTTTCCTAAATGAGAAAGTTTTGAAAGAGAAAATTATTTAAGAACAGACGAAAAAGAAAAAAAATGGATGATAATTTGAAAACAGATGGAGTAATATTTATTAGAGTTGTAGTTTTTTTAAAAGTTCATGTGTACATGGTCCATAATTAAAATAAGATAAAAAAGTAAGGGTAAAGTGGTAGTAAAAGTGTTGTTTTTGTTGTAAATATATTTCTTTATCTTGCAATCTTCCAAGTTAAATATGTGACTGGAGCGAGGTATGCCAATGACCAATGTTCTAAAACTTCCCGCCTAGGTGCTAGGCCCCTCTCTACCGTCGTGATTTTCTTAGTCGCCGCCTAATCGATCAAGTCGGCGCCTACGCCAAACTTCGCTAACCTTAATTTAATTTTTTAGCTTTGATTTTGTGGCATGCGGTGACCGGAGAAGGAAGGGGGGAGTGGTAATGGTGAGGCAGAGAGGGAGGTAGAAAGAAAAGGGGTTTGATTTTTTGGATATTCGGTGGGATGAGAGAGGGGATAGAATAAAAGGTTAGATTTAGGAGGAAAAAGATTGAAGGATGAAAAAAATGAGGAGAGTCGGTCTGTCGGAGAGAGAGAGAGAGAAGAAAAAAAATAAAGGAAGAAAAAATGGTCGCCGGTCTGCCAGATAGATAGAAGAAAGAAGAAAAAAAAGATGAAGAAGAAAGGGGCTGTCTCGAGACTCAGAATTTAGAATGAGAAGGGATTAGGGAGGATATGTTAGACTGTAGGTTGTAGGGGCAGTAGGTAGGTGGAGTAATATTTTTTTTGGTTTTTAGTTCTAAACTTGACTGGTTTATTGCTTTGGGGTTGTTGAGAATTGAGATTAATGGTAGGTTTGTATATTTTTGTTCATTTTACAAATATAGACAAGTGTTTGATAAAATGACAAACATAAAAAAAATTGTAGTCAATGTGTTTGATCTTTGATGTAAATTATAAAAAATAATGGTAATTATGCCTTAATTCTAGGCCCCGCCTAAGCCACGATTACGCCCTGACTAGTCTCCTAGGTGCTAGGTGCTAGTATGCCGCTTAGCGGCCGCCTAACGATTTTTAGAACCTTGCCGATGATAAATCTCCTTAAGACAAATATTGTCTTCGTAATAGTGCAAATTGATGAATGACAAATATCTTCCAAGATACAACGCTTCTTCCAAAAATTAGACTTGCACTTGTACTAACCTTAACTGGTGAACCAAAAGAATGACTTGCTCTTCAATCTTTCAAAACGAGAGAAGGAAAAATGACGAAGAAACTGGATGTCTTTATCACAGAAGGACTGCATTTCAGATGTGAGTTTTAGAGATAATTGTTTCAGTAAATTCGATGATGTTCGAAAGACTAGAAGATGGAGTTTTTATATAGCATAAGTTGAGTCTGTCCAAAACAATTGTAACCAATGGCTTGTCACTTGAAATGATGTGACTATTTCTGACGAGTCACGCCTCTTCGTGAGAAACGACTGCCCGCCAGGTTCAAGTCATACCTACCTACTGCTGTGTGCACAACATTGAAGCAGTGTGCCTGTTCGTGAGACGCCTGGAACTGCCGCCCACAACTCAAGTGGTGTGTTTCTTCAGGCCATGCTACTGAACATGCATGCACCGAGCTCCTTTCTACTTCTTATAAAACAGAAAGGCTCCAATCGCTCATTCGCGACGATGCGCACATGCGAAGTGCAAAGTGCGCCTTGAAAGTGCCCAAAACGAACTTTGCGAAGTGCATGGGCTCGAGCGAGAACGAGAGCTAGTTTGTCCAACCAACGACTAGCAAAGCTAGCTAGTGCGCAAGACATGGCTACATGGCTACATGGCTTGTAACTTAAATGTTACTTTCCATAACATCCCACTATATAAACTAGTATTCTTTCTAGTATATTTCCAATGTGGGTTTAGATTCCATTGTGGTAACTTCACAATTCACCTATATATTGACCCCCAATATTCCAAAAATCCCCCACATGAATGGAAGAAGTCGACACAGAAAAGAAAGAAGAATAAGAACATAGCTGAAAAATCAATGCATCAAGATAGGTGGCTTTCATTTTGAACCTTCTTTAGTGAGGATTTATCAAACTTACTTGGCTGATCAGTGTACGTAACATATTGAATTGTCAGGCGTTATTGTAAGTTTAAGCAATAGACCAAACACATTAATTTTCATATCAGATTTTGGTTTTCTATTGTGTTCATTATTTCGGCCCTGAACTTTCTTGGCTATGTGAGTGCTTTGGAGAATTTACCTAAGAATAATTCTCAACAAATCGGCAATGTTCACACTTACATAGGTGATGTGTTATAAAGAGTATCCTAGATTACCCCACTTGTACTTTTTTACAAGATATAATCATCATTAAAAGCAATAGCTTAACCTCTACCATATTGTAGGCATCATTTTTGCATTATAGAAATGGGATGAAGATAAACTTCCAAGTGTTTCTCTCAAATCAATTATGACTAGTTTTCTTATTGAACCTAGTCCGTGGGATCTCCAGTCGCCTAGTTAAGTTTCCGTCAAGTTGATTTAGATTTGTTTAGACTTTAGCCCCATTTCTTTCAATGCACAGTTTATTCTCTCCTTAGATAAATCTTTAGTAAATGGATCCACAAGGTTATCCTTTGATCGTACGAAATCTATTAAAATTGTTCAGTTTGAGAGTAACTGTCTAACGATGTTATGTCTACGATGTATGTGTCTAGATTTGCCGTTATATATAAAAATTTATGCCTTAACTATAGCTGCTTAATTATCACTATGTATACATATAGCAGGTACATGTTTGGCCATAGAGGAATATCTTATAAGAAGTGTCTAAGCCATTTGACTTCTTCTCCAGCTTTATCTAAAGCAATAAACTCAGATTCCATCGTTGATCGAGCTATACAAGTTTGCTTAGAAGATTTCCATGATATGACGCTTCCACTGAGAGTAAGTACATAACCACTAGTAAACTTAGATTCATCTGTATCAGATATCCAATTTGCATCACTATATCCTTCGACTATCGAAGGATAATTTCTATAGCGAAATGAATACTCTCTAGTTCGTTTTATATATCCTAATACTCTTAACAATGCATTCCAATGCTCATTATTAGGATTACTAGTAAAACGACTTAGCTTACTTATAGCGTAAGCTATTTCCGGCCTTGTGTACTGCATTAAGTACATTAGGCTTCCAATGATCTAGGAATACTCTAATTATTGTTTTGCTCCTAGTATTCTTGCGAAGAACTATGTAGGGGCAGAAATGGATTACTAGTCTCTTTAATACCATGAGAATTAAATCTCTCAATCATTTTATCAACATAATGTGTTTGAGATAAATTAATTCCATTGGAAGTTCTAGAAACTTTCATTCCCAAGTGCATCTGCTTCACCCATTTCTTTCATATAAAAGTTATTGGTAAATATTTTCTTTGTTTTATTTATAACTTTAAAGTCATGACCAAATATGAGCATGTCATCTATATATAAACAAACAACAACATATGTGTTACCAAATTTCTTTGAGTATACACATTTATCACATTCGTTTGTGATAAAACCATTCATAATCATGACATTGTCAAATTTCTCATGTCATTGTTTAGGAGCTTGTTTCAAATCATACAAGGACTTAACAAGTTTGCATAATTTGTGCTCTTGTCCTTTTACTTTGAAACCTTCGGGTTGTTCCATGTAAATTTCTTAATTCAAATGACTATTTAAAAATGCAGTTTTTAAATTCATATAATACAATGCTGCAATGGCTCTTAAGATTCGAATTGAAGTAATTTTGGCAACAAGAGAATATGTGTCAAAGAAGTCAAATCCTTCTTTTTGACGATATCCTTTGGCAACAAGATGAACCTTATATTTATCCACGGAACCATTCAGTCTTAGTTTTTTCTTAAAAATCCATTTGCATCCTATTGGTTTAGAACCTTGTGGGAGATCAACCACTTGCCAAGTGTTGTTACTCAAAATGGATTCAATTTTACTATTTACAGCTTCTTTCCAGAATGTAGATTCCGAGCTGTTCATGGCTTCCTTAAATGATTGAGTCTCATCTTCAATCATACAAAAGACAAAGTCTGGACCAAAAGTTTTAGCAGTTTTTGTTCTTTTATTTTCTTCTTGGTTCAGGATCCTAATTATTATCAGAAGTACTTTCACGTGGTCTCTTAGGAGTATTTTCATAAATATCCTTTTTCATTAGGAACACGTCCTCGAAAAATTTAGCATCATGAGATTCAATTATTGTATTGACAAAAATGTCATTTATTTTAGATTTGTGTACTAAAAATTTGTATGCAATGCTATTCATTGCATATCCAATAAATACAGTCAAGGGTCTTAGGTCCTAACTTTGATTGTTTAGGAGGTGGAAAGACAACATTTGCGAGGCACCCTCACACTTTGAGGAATTTGTAGGAAGGCTTTCTTCCTTTCCATAATTCATATGGTATGGAATCTGTTTTCTTGTGTCGAATTCTATTCAACACAAAGTTAGAAGACAACACTGCTTCCCCCCACAAGTTTTGTGGTAAACCAGAACTTACAAGCATGCAATTGACTATGTCTTTTAAAGTTCTATTTTTCCTTTTAGCAATACCATTTTGCTACGGAGTATAGGATGCGGTTGTTTGATGAATGATTCCAAATTTGGAACATAAGTCGCTAGACTCCGTTGATTCATATTCACCACCCTTATTGGACCTTAATACTTTAATTGACTTTTCAAATTGATTTTTAACTTTTTTTTAAATAAATGATGAAAGCATCCATTGATTCATCTTTACTACATAACAAATAGACATAAAAAAATTTCTTACCACCTCGAGTTGGGACAAACTTTAAATCACATAAGTTGCTATGAATTAAACCCAACAAGTGGTTCTTTCAATTGATTAAAAAAGTTTCTTTGCAAACTTTGCTTCAACACAAATTTCACATTTGTGATCTTTCATTGAATCAAGTTTTGGAATAAGCCCTAAGCCTACAAGCTTTCTTAAAGAAGCACAATTCACATGTCCTAAGTGACTATGCCATAAATTAGAGGACTCGCACAAGTAAATATAATTGTTAATTTTATTAATAGCTTAATTGTGGGTACAAATAAGTGGATTTCTTGTCCACTACAACAACATTCGCCTTAAACATGCCATCTAGCAAGTATCCCTTAGGAGGTGGAAAGACAACATATGCGAGGCACCCTCACACTTTGAGGAATTTGTAGGAAGGCTTCTTCCTTTGCACGATTCATATGGTATGGAATCAGTTTTCATGTGTCGAATTCTATTCAACACAAAGTTAATTAGAAGACAAAACTGCTTCCCCCCAAAAGTTTTGTGGTAAACCAGAACTTACAAGCATGCAATTGATTATGTCTTTTAAAGTTGTATTTTTTATTTCAGCAATACCATTTTGCTGCGGAGTATAGGATGCGGTTGTTTGATGAATGATTCCAAATTTGGAACATAAGTCGCTAGACTCCGTTGATTCATATTCACCACCCCTATCGGACCTTAAGACTTTAATTGACTTTTCAAATTGATTTTTAACTTTTTTTTAATAAATGATGAAAGCATCCATTGCTTCATCTTTACTACTTAACAAATAGACATAAAAAATTTCTTACCACCTCGAGTTGGGACAAACTTTAAATCACATAAGTCGTTGTGAATTAAACCCAACAAGTGATTCTTTCAATTGATTAAAAAAGTTTCTTTGCAAACTTTGCTTCAACACAAATTTCGCATTTGTGATCTTTCATTGAATCAAGTTTTGGAATAAGCCCTAAACCTACAAGCTTTCTTAAAGAAGCACAATTCACATGTCCTAAGTTACTATGCCATAAATTAGAGGACTCGCACAAGTAAATATATATAATTGTTAATTTTATTAATAGCTTGTGGTACAAATAAGTGGACTTCTTGTCCACTACAACAACATTCGCCTTAAACATGCCATCTAGCAAGTATCCCTTACCAACATACATCTATCTCATAGTAAGTACACACTTATCGGATTCAAATAAAACTTTAAAACCTTTCTTACTAAGCAATGAACAAAAATTAAATTCTTCCTTGTGTCGGGTACATGCATCACATCGTTGAGGGTAAGTTCTTTTCCCAATGTAAATTTCAGGATCACCTTCCCAATGCCTTCAATCTTGGATGTTGTGGAGTTTCCCATGAAGAGGAACACTTCACGTTCCATCTTCTTGTATTCCGCAAACAAGCTTTTGTCGGTACATATGTGATGAGTGGCTCTTGTCCACCCATCAATCCTTGACATTTGACTCCAAGTTTGCTTCACAAACAATTGCTGATAGACTTACTTCAGAAACACCTACAAGGAGAGTATCCACTTCTGTCACGTTTACTTGGGGAGGATTCTTCTTCTTGCTTCGGTAATCCTTTGCCCGATGACTGCTTTTCCATGCATCAATAGTCAATTGTGTTGCCTTGTCTATTGCACCTTTGGCTACAGAACATTCTTCACGTAATAATTTTACTAATCCAAGCATTATGAGATAGAATTGAACAACATTTTTTTTGTTGCCAACGCTTGAAATCAGTCCCATTGAACTTTTTCGGCTTCTCGCACTACAAGGTCGGTGGCATAACAAGCTTATTAGCACTTGAAGTGCTTCTAATTACAACCAGAGTGGTTGCAATAGTTTTTCGATTCATTTCCATTAGCCATTTTCTGTAACAAGACAGAAAATCAAATCAGAAAAGAGATGAAGTAGAAGATAAAAAAATTAAATAATTGAATATTTGTCTTAAGATTGTTGTTAATATATTTTTTTGTCTTGCAATCTTCCAAGTTAAATATGTGACTGAAGCGAGGTATGCTGATGGAAAATCTCCTTAAGACAAATATTGCTTCCGTGACGGGGCTAACGGATGAATGACAAATGTCTCCCAATATACAACGCTTCTTCCAAAACTTAGACTTGCACTTGTACTAACCTTGACTGGTGAACCAAAAGAATGACTTGTTCTTCAATCTTTCAAAACAGGAGAAGGAAAAACGATGAAGAAACTGGATGTCTTTATCATAGATGGATTGTATTTCGGATGTGAGTTTTAGAGAGAATTGTTTCAGTAAATTCGATGATGTTTGAAGGACGGAAGATGAAGTCTTTATAGGATAAGTTGAGTTTGTCCAAAATGGATACAACCAATGGCCTGTCACTCGAAATGGTGTGACTGTTTCTGACGCGTCAAGCCTCTTCGTGAGAGATGACTGCCCATCAGGTTCAAGTCATACATGCCTATTCCTGTGTGCACAACATTGAAGCAGTGTGCCTGTTCGTGAGATGCCTGTCCACCATGCGCCTCGAAAGCACCCAATGTGAACTTTGTGACATGCATGGTCTCGAGCGAGAGCTAGAACTAGTTTGTCTAACCAACGGCCAGCAAAGCTAGCTAGTGCGCAAGACATGGCTACATGGCTTGTAACTTAAATGTTACTTTCCATAACATCCCACTATATAAACTAATATTCTTTCTAGTATATTTCTAATGTGAGTTTAGACTCCATTATGATGACTTCACAATTCACCTCTATATTGACCTCAATATTCCAACAATTTTTAAAATAAAAGCAAGACAATAATTTTTTGACGGAGAGAGTAGGTAAACTCGTTAACTAAAATGTACTATCTTTTGTTCTTAAAAAATGGTATTGTATGTCACGACACACAAATTAAGAAATAGATAATTGACTCATTTATAAAGATAGATTCATTATTTTGTACTCTTAGGCTATGTTTTCACATAAAATGATTTTTCAAAAAGATTTTCTTATTTTTCGATGTTTGATAACATGTGAAAAATGTAGTGCATATAAATATTTTACGAATCAACAAAAAATAATTTTTTTTATTCATGAAATTACTTATGGACTGTAAATTATTATTATTATTATTATTATTATTATTATTATTATTATTATTATTATTATTATTATTATTATTATTATTATTATTGTAGACCTTTCCCCTAAGGGGGCACAAGAATGGATATGAGACCTCACATTTTGTAAAACTTTAATTCTACCATTAGGTCACCCTTATGGTTAAATAAAAGTGAATTAGTCTTTTTATAAGGTTTTTTAATATATGTGCAAATTGCTAAAACGACATTTATTTTTAAACGGAGGGAGTATGAAATTATATCATTCTTATTTGCGAGAATTAAAAGTAGATAAACCCTATTGATGGGACATTAATAGTTACAAATTGAGGGGTAATTAAAAAAATTACTTAAAGTCAAACACTTTTTAAAAATATTCAATAGGCGACATTAATTTTAGAAATGAGGGAATATGACCTTTTGTATCTATTCAGGATATGTTTTCTCTTACATTTTCTTTATTTATCAAACACCATGAAATGTTTTTAACATGGTTTTAAAAGTCTTTTTTTTTTTACCAAAAACAAAACTATTTTCCAAAAACTATTTTTCTTGAAACAAACAAAACCTTAATCTATTTATGGAGTCAAACAAGATACTCACGGGAGGAGTATTTGAATTAAGAACGATTACAATGACTTGATGTAGGAAATGACAAGTTAACAAACTCGCTGGTTTTTTTGGAGGGGCTAGTATGGTTCCGCCCGGTTAAGCAGCGGGGAGCCCCCACAATGTCGACTTGTCCTTGGAAGTTTTAACCGGGTTTAGCTTTCCTGATCAGTTAGGGCTTCAGTTAAATGGAGATTTCAAACTCTTCACCCAATAAAATATAGAAAAATTAATCGTTAAAGTTTTTTTTTTTTTTCAATCGAAAAAATTCATTTTTTGTGGCAAAATAGCTACGTTATTCTTAACGAACCGTAGGCACACTACAAATGTCATTATTTTTTCGTCGAAGTTCAATAGTTTAATTGCACCACTATTTATCAATTTTATTGCGTTAATTTTGCACAACGGTTCAATAGTTTAATTGCATAGTCTAATTGCACCGCAGTTCTACAATTTTATTCTATTAATTTTTACACCGCACGTTCAATAGTTTAATTGTGTAGTCTAATTGTACCGCGATTCATCAATATTTGTACCACAATTCATCAATTTTATTACATTATTTTTTGCATTGCGGTTCTATAGTTTAATTGTTTAGTCTATTTGCACCGCGATTCATCAATTTAATCTGATATTTTTACACCGCAATTCAAAATAGTTTAACTGCCTAGTCTAATTGCAATGCAGTTCAAAATCGTAATGAAACAGACCATGTCCCTAGTTTTTTTCTTCCTTCTCCTCTGTCGTAAGTCTTCTTATTCCTCTTCTTTCGCTTTCGTTCTTACTGTAAAAATGTTTCAACAAAACACATTTTCATTAACGTTTCATAGTTAATGATTCAGAAAACTCGATTACCTTTCGGTTTCATCACGCAACAATGGTGATTTTCGAATTCAAAGTGTGCTGCCGAAGCTGTTGAAGAAGACGATGACATTTTCGGAACAATATTTCGAAAAGTGGTTTTTTGTGGTTGAAAAAACGAACGGTGAACTTTTGGGGTTAAAAACTTTGAAAAAAGGACCGACCAGAATTTTACCATAAAATCTTCATATGATGTTTTAAGGGAAAATTACGGGTTGGTTCCTTCCCAAGTTTTTAATCGCTTTTATTCCCTGGTTGTTATTTCAATCGTTAAAATCTATTTTCGAAATTTTGTCCAAAAATGTCTAGATCGTCTCCTTCTACAACTCCGACCAACAATTTGGAGTTTCAAAATCACGATTGCACAACGAAACAAGGTTTAACCATCCCGGTCAGGTCGGAGGGGTCGAGAGTACAACACCTCTTCGTGGGGGTTCGGGGGAAACGCTCCCGAAAGATAAATAATTTTTCAGATTCATTAAGTATGATACTAGAATGAACTTGGACTGGTTGGAGGAATTTTCAGTAGGGATGAACGCGGAGGAGGAGGAGGAGGAAGAAGAAGAAGGCGGAGGACATGAAAGCCTAGTTCATTATAATTTTGCAGCACAGTGCATCAATTGGGTGCTTAACTTGGTATAACGCGATGCATAAATTGGATTATGTTATTTAAATTGATGCATCACAGTACATAAAATTTGTACAGCGTGATAAGATTTGAATCTTGAATTTGAAAGTGGGAAGAGGAGCGTATGAATCTCATTTCTTATTATTCAACTTGAATTCAAACAGGAAATATAACCCTACTTTTTATACTCCCTGTTATAGACCAAAATAGAAGAAACAAACTAACTATTAAAGATGACAACAACCACCCTTAACAATCCTGTTCTATCACACAATACCCTTTAGGTTTGCTTAGTAGGTTCAACATCTCAACACCCCCCCCCCTCAAGGGGAGAGGGGTGAATAAATTCAGCACTTGGAAAGAAGATGACGAAGTTGAGCAACAAAGGGAGCCTTAGTAAACAGGTCTGCCAGTTGATCATGTGTAGAGATGTGAGCAGTCTTGATGAGGCCTTTGTCAAATTTTCCCCTTATGATGTGGTAGTCAATCTCAATATGTTTTGTCCTTTCATGGTAGACTGGGTTTGCAGCAATGTGAAGAGTGGCCTTATTATCACAGAACAATGGAACATGAACTATACTTGGCACACCAAAATCTTGAAGGAGAGAAATACGCCAAATGAGTTCACAGCATGTAGAGGCCATGGCCCTGTACTCTGCCTCTGCCGAAGACTTGGGAACAATTGGTTGCTTCTTACTTTTCTAGGAAATAAGAGAAGAGCCCAAAAATATGCACAAACCAGTGGTAGACCTCTTAGTAGTAGGGCAACCAGCCCAATTTGCATCACAGTAGGCAGAAAAAACAGAGGTGGAATGAGCTAAGAAGAAAAGACCCTGGCTTAGGGACAGTTTGAGAAACTTGACCAAATTAAGAGTAGCATCCATATGAGGTTGTCTTGGATGAGCTAGAAATTTGCTAAAAACATGAACAGTGTATGCAATCTTAGGCCTGGTGATAGTAAGGTTTAAAAGCCTGCCCACCAATCTTCTGTATTTGTCTGGATTTTAAACTAAAGGACCAGAATCCGAGGACAAGTTATGATGTTGAGAAATAGGTAGAGTGGAAGGTTTAGCATTATTATGACCAGTTTCAGGCACAGTGTCAATACAATACTTTCTCTGGTGTAAGCAAAGACCAGTGTTATTTCTAGCTATTTCCAAGCCAATGAAAAACTTAAGATCTCCTAGATCTTTGATGGATTAATGAGAATGAAGATGAGACTTTAGGGCAACTATAGCTTGAGGACAAGATCCTGTGATTACCATATCGTCAACATACACAAGAAAAGCAATAAGTGAGGCGAGGTCCTTCCCCTTCCAGACTTCTCAATTAAGTCCTTTGTTAGCTCCGTTAACCCTCGTTAGCCATCAATTGCCTTGGACTGCTTAACAGACTTTAACAAACTTTGACCGAATGATTGAATGCTCAACTTTAAGGCCCGGAATTACCTCGAACTTCATGCTAAAAACCATATAAATGCTTGATTATGCATGAAAACCTACATTAAGCACAATACACAAATAATAATATTTCCAAAGCATAATTAACTCAAAAAATAGCACAAAATAAAAGGAAATTCGAGGAAAAATTCGTGGAAATCTTGGGCTCATCACATAGCGCGCCTACGGTTCATTAAGGATATCGTAGTCATTTTGTCACCAAAAGTGATTTTTTCTAGTTGAAAAAAGAGAGAGGGTACTTTAGCGATTAGAAACTTCAAAAAGTGGACTAGCCCGCAATTTCTCCAAAATAAAAACATAGATCTAAGAAAAAATTGTGGGCCAGTCCCTTTTTAAAGTTTATAACCCCTTCAGTCCACCTTTATTTTTCATCAACTGTTAAAGTTCATTTTTGATTTTTTTCCTAAAATACTCAGATCATTTTCTTCCACAACTCCGTTGAGTTTGAAAATCACGATTGTGCGCAACGAAACAGAGGAGGAGGAGGTAAAAGACGGCTTACAACGGAGGATACTGAAGAAGATGGTGGAGGATATGGTCTGGTTCATTATGTTTTGTATCACGGTGTAAAAATATCAGATTAAATTGATAAACTGCAGTGCAATTAGACTAGGAAATTAAACTTTTGAAACGCAGTACAAATATTAATGCATTAAAATTGATGAATTGCGGTGCAATTAGACTAGGAAATTAAACTATTGATCCGCGGAGAAAATCTTAATGCAATACAATTGATGAATTGCGATGCAATTAGACTAGGAAATTAAACTATTGAACCGCAGTATAAATATTAATGCAATAAAATTGATGAATCGTTGTGCATTGACTAGACAATATTATTATTGAACCGCAGTGCAAAAAAGTTGATGTATCACACTTCACTTGTAAATGACATCCGTGCGCTCTTTCGGTTCATTAAGGGCATTGTATTTATTTTACCGAATTTCACCAAAAAATTAACCTATCTATTACCGGCCCACAACACACCCATAAGCCTTATTAGAGCATCACCATTGTTGAGTTTTTTCCATTTCTTAGTGTTATTCTTAACTAAGAAGAGGAACTCAACAATGGGAGACCAATTCTTAGAGCTTCCACCTAGAAGAGAGAAACCAAAAAAAATTTAGCTAAGAAAAAACAAAAAGAATCTTCTTAGAGCATGTGTGACCCTTTTTTTGGGGGAGGGAGCAAACAATTTTTTTTATTGGGATGTGTTAAATTTAATTTTTTTTGTTTTATGTAAAAAGATGTGTAAAAATATTATACAATGGTAAGATATATTCTTAAGTGAGTAAGAAGAGAAAAGTGCGTATGTGACAATGAGACCCAACTAAGAAGATGTGTAAGAATAAGTAACAATATTAATGCTCTAAGTGGAAGGATTTCGAAGCGCCGGAAGTCAGAAGCCACCCCACACACATCATCATCCATCATTCCATTCCATCCCTCTTTTTTGACTTTTATCTCTTTACTTTTTTTCCCTATCTCTCATGGTTCCTCCATTATTGGGCTAAATGCACCATTCGTCCCTAAACTTTGGCCGAACACACCAACAGTCCCTCAACTTCAAAAAGTATCACCACTGACCAAAGTAGGCCTTTTTTACTCATCGGAGGTCCCTAGCCCTAACGTCGTTTGTGTATTTCCGTTAAGTGAGCATGTGTCACTCACATGCACAAAATAAGGGTCTATGTATAAGATCATCAAAATAAGGGGGCAATGTGGAAATTTTAATATCATCTTCTCCAATCAGGGTCTAATGATCCATGTCGGATCTGCCTCCTCTAATCAAAGCGCTGCCGACCTCGTTTCTGCCTCGTCCCTAACCTAGAAAGCATCCAGCTCCTTCTCCATTGCAGCAAGCCTCCGTCTCCATGGTTTCGATTTCGTCTCCCCAGTTCAGCATCATCAACACAAATAGCCCCTGCTCCATTCTCTCTCACGGCACCACATCAAATCCAAAGTTTGGGATAATAGAAATCCCTCATATTGCAAAACAAGTAAGATATGCCTCCTCCAATCAAAGCGTCGCCGACCTCGTTTCTGCCTCGTCCCCAACCCAGAGAGCATCCAACTCTTTCTCCATAACCGCAGGCGTTTGTCTCCATGGTTTCGATTTCGTCTCCCCAGTTCGACATCATTAACACATGCAGCCCATGTTCCATTCTCTCTCACGCCACCACAGCAAATCCAAAGTTTGGGATAATTGAAAACCATCATATTGCAAAACAAGTAAGATATGCCTCCTCCAATCAAAGCGTCGCCGACCTCGTTTCTGCCTCGTCCCCAACCCAGAGAGCATCCAACTCCTTCTCTATAGCCGCAGGCCTCCGTTTCCATGGTTTCGATTTCGTCTCCCCAGTTCGGCATCATCAACACAAGCATCCCATGCTTCATTCTCTCTCATGCCACCACAACAAATCCAAAGTTTGGGATAATTGACATCCCTCATAATGCAAAACAAGTAAGATCTGTCCCTAATTCCTTTGACTTCACAGTTGGAATTATTGTTATTTTTCAATTTCTATGCGGTAATCTTACCATAATCTAGGTTTGAATTCTGGAAGTTTTGTGATTTGTCTACTTGTGGGTGATATTGGGAGTATACACGCTGAGTTAATATTGGGAGTTTACATTTTAATACCATTATCATCAGTCCCTGATTGGAGATGATGGTATTAAAATCTCCACATTGCCCCCTTATTTTGATGATCTTATACATGGCCCCCTTATTTTATGCATGTGAGTGGCACATGCTCACTTAACTGAAATACGCAAACGACGTTGGGGCTAGGAACCTCCGATGAGCGAAAAAGGCCTACTTTGGTCAGTGGTGATACTTTTTGAAGTTAGGGGACTGCTGGTGTGTCTCGCCAAAGTTCAGGGACGAATGGTGCATTTAGCCCTCCATTATTTTTGCTCTTCCCTCTCTCAAGATTGGCATCTTCTTCGTTTTCATGCACTACGTTTTCTCTTATTCGTATAGTCATAGAGTTAACACTAGGTTCTCTCTCTCCCTCTAATCTTTTCCTCTCTAAACAAACTCGAGTGTAAACTTCACACGCAGTTCTCTTTATCTCTCTCTAACCTTTTCCTGCTTTTTTCTTCTGTATCACTGCCCCATCTCTTTCCCTCCATCCACTCTTCCATCCAAAGCCCAAGATGTATGTGATAAGGGCAGTAATTTCCACGCAAGCCACAACAATCCCGGACAAGTCACTCTCCACCCTCCTTGCTAAGTTTAGCGGACTAATCGACGACTAGCGCGATTAATCGACGATTTTTCGGGGGAGCGATTTTTTTGGCCGATTTCCTCCAAATCATGGTGTTTGAGTGACGCTCAGTGCGTAGGTCGATTTTTAGAATTTTCCTATCTAACTATCCTTCTTTAGTGCAAGTATTGACCAAACAAGATTTACATAATTACCCTTGTTTATGGTAGAAATCTCAATTTTTTCTTCCTCCATCCCAATCAACAAAACTCATCATTTATCTGCAACCGAGGAGTACGTGATTCTATTTTGGCAAAAACTTAAGTAAAAAGGTTTTACATATATTTTTTGTAAGACAGATCTCCTTACCCGATCCATCGTGTGTTGATGGGTTGAGCTGTGAGAGAGTGGTGTTCCGTTTTACAAATTAAGATACGTAGTATCGTCCTACTAGAGACTTGTTCTTCTATTAAACACAATTTTCATATGTAACCTTACTATACTAATAATACTCCATCGATCTACCAAAGAGTCCATTTTTTATATCTTGTTCTTTTTTTCAAAATGATTAAAATTTAACCTAAAATTTACGTAGAATTTTTTTTTTGTTTTATGCACTTAAAAGTTCATTTCACATTTACTCCACCTGTTGTACCAGCATTTTTTTTTTATAGATACTACATTAGTATAAATAATCAGAAATTATCATCTCTATCAATTTTTGTCATTCACACGCACAAGTCTATTATCAATTGTTAACTTAATGAATGACAAAAATGGTGTAATTTCATCCAATCCACCCTTTCCAAACATGGAAATACATTTAAATATTTTTTTTCAAATTTAAATGATTTTCTATCTTTAATTTTATTGTTCATTTATTTTTTCATATTTAAATTTTTAATTGTATATTATTCAATTTTAATTGAGTTTATAATTTTATACATGTGTACAAATTGTACAACGCACGAGAACATCACTAGTTTGTCCAAAAGGACAAAAGTAATAAAACAAAAATAAAATAAAGGGTGATAATTGGGCCGGTCCCATGTGGAGAAAATATAACCGCAAAAGTCCACTATATTTGTTTTAATTCTCTAAAGTACACTTTTGGAGGAAAAATGATGAAGATACCTTTAATGAAGGAAAAGCGCGCGGACAAAGCTAAGCTTAAATTTGGGCATCGCAATGAAAAACATTGGACATCGCTCAAAATTTTGGGCATCACTCAAAACATGGGGCGTCATTCATTTGGGCAACGCAATCTGGCTTTATTAAGATTAGAATGACTCATTATAAGCAACGGTGCCCACTTCATAGGAAATAACACTCACATCATAGGCAACGACGCCCACTTCATAGGCAACGACGCCCCACATCATAGGCAACGACGCCCACATCATAAGCAACGACATCCACATCGGAGGTATGTTTGGAAACTAAATATCATAGTATCAAAACATTGCCCAAATTACGAATACATTTACATCTTCTTGGTGCATTTTAAGTGCATCTAAAATGGTAGGCAACGAGGCCCACATCGGAGGCGATGACGCTCACTTCATAGGCAACGACGCCCACACCATAGGCAACGACGCTCACTTCATAGGCAATGATGTTACATCATAGGCAACGACGCCCACATCAGAGTCATTGCAAGTGATTTGTTTGCCATCAAAATAGACAAAATTAGCGCCAGAATGAATAATTAAACACTACCACCAAATATCAACAAAGGTGAGCATCGAAATGAATAAATTTGACGTCGAAATGAATAAATTGAACACCGCCCCTAAATCTGTGTGTAAAAATTATGCATCATTAAACAGTGCTTAAACATCATTTTTTGGTCTTAAAACGAAGACATCACTGGGTAAAACCCAATAAGTTTGTAGATCTCATCGAGAACTTCGATTTAATATGTGGTGGGTCATATGGTTCATCTGGAATCAAAAGTTATGGAGAAAATGATCAGAGAAGATGAAATAAGTTAACAATGGAGAAAATAAAGATGAAGACAAAACTGGATGAAGAAGAGAAAGAGAGTGTGACAGTGAGAAGAGAAAGAAGTGGCAAGAGGAAGAAGAAGAGAGAAAACTCTGTTAAAGAGAGAAGATATTGTATGCTTAGGCATTTTGTAAAGAAATTAGCAAAAATTAACTGTAGAGGTTTAAAAAAATTGAGGAAGTAGAATGATTATAATTTTATAAAAGGGTAACAACCCGCGATTATTCCGAAAATAAATCATATGATGAATATATTGGGTCAAAATTGAGCATATATGGCCGCCGGGGCCCATCAAATTCGACCGTTGCACTATATTTTATCTATAAACGGTCTCTTCCTCAACCCCTCCCACCCCACTAAACTCTTAGTTAAATCTAAACCTCCAATCTCTCTATCAATAATGTCTGTGACACCTGCTTCTAATCAGGAAATGGAGAAATCGTTTGAAACCTCTGCCCCAATTTCAGTTCCATCAATAGACGATATCCACAAAACCCCGCCTCGCAATCAACCACTAAAAACCCAGTTGAATTCTCCGATATCGAGCGACGGATCTTACAAAGTTGGCCCTCCTGATCGTCTAAAGGTCCCCAAGCCATTCAAGTACCCTGAAAGGTAAACTTATTAGTTCCATTGCAATTGCTTAAGATTTACCTTCATCAATGTTTAACTTTGATGTGAAGTCTTTTATCGGAACTACTACCTATGGCCGGAGTAATATTCTTACTTTTGCTTTCTAAAATTGACAGGTATACAAGTCCAACTGATTCTATGATGTCCCCTGTTTCCAAACGACTTCTTTCTAAAAGTAGAAAACCCGCACCTCTCTTGCCCCCCACTATAAATCACCACCACAACAAGGTACTTGTTTGAAATTCCAGCTGATTCATGTGGACTGGATATTCATTTTCACGTTTCTTTCATTCCTGCAGATTCAGATTCAAGAGTCAAGGTTTAATGACATGGGTCTTCTTCATAGTTAAAGGATTCGTTGCTTCCAATTGATCCCATCTCAGTTTCAAGAAATGTTAAAAGGGAGCTTTTTTCTTGTTTTGGTTTAATGAAATTGTTCTCAAGTACGTAATTGTGCAAAGTTTTAGTTAGTATTCATACTTGGTCTTTAAGGTGTTTGATTGAAGAACCAAATGACAATGATAAGCACTATAATAATTCCTTAAACGAGCAAAAAACTACTGTTTGCATTTCATTCTAATCGGACTTCATACCACTGAATTGAACCGACATCTCCATCAATTTCAAGTTCGCAGACAGATGTTACAAGGTAAGAAACAGCATCATCAGTGTTACCGAATCTTGCAATATCAAGTGGCAGGGCCTCACCTGGCCAGCTATCCAACCAACCCTTTAGCCTGTCTCTTAATTCGTCTTCCGTTACGAACACCTCTTCCTTTCCAGGTTCCATTAGAACATAGGTGTCGGTGTCCGTGTTTGACCTTCTCCTCCTCAAAGCACAACTCTTTATGATATACGAGGGTTGCGTTAGATAATTTGACAAATACCAGCAAACAAAGCTGGACCGAAAATTAACTCAAACAGAGAGTTGCTGTTACCTTTACTGAATTTCTATGTTCCATTGCCATCATGGGAAATTTAGGATAAATTTTGGTGGTACTCAAGCACTGAGTGACTGCCGTATTTGACTTTGGTTGAACAAAGATGGTGACTGCCGTCTTTGTATGTTGTCTTGATGCCTTCTTTGCTGCATGATAATGATATTAAATGAGACTCATTGTAATCTTAGCAGCCCTATGTTTACCACTATCTTAGGCAATAAGCAATAACCCTATTTGACCACTATCTTGTTTGCAGTTGTTAAAAAGAAAACTAAAGAAAGACTAGTGGAGCGCGCAGTACAAAACAGGGCTCTTTTTTTTTTAACATAGTTCTCCCTTGAATTTGTGGAACCCCTCTCACTAGTTCGATCAATCTGGTCTCGATAAAATTAAGGTGCATAAGGGAAAAAGAAATTGTACACGTTCGAACAAGAATTTGAGAGACATCGGCCACCTTACTATTGAACAAGCTTGTTAGTGCCAAGTACCCATTTGAGCCATTACTGGATATATTTTGGTTCATGAAACGTTTCAAGTGTCAGTTGAAGGAAGGAAAGCAAAGAGGGCTTACAGCTGAAGATTTGAATGCCACCGCTGAAAAGTTGTATCTCCAAAGCTCTTTGCGTGTTTATCACAGTGCCTGCTGCTTTAATCATTTTTCCTTGGTTTTTTTTCAGTGTGTGGAGAGATTATTGTAGTTGAAGAACACACACATTTGTATGTGAACAAGAAATGTTGTAGATAACGTGCTACTTTTCAGCCCAACTTCTTATCGAATTTACACAACTATCCCTTCTTCTATGTTCTAAACCAACACATATGGAAAGGCCCTACATTATCCTTTCACTCAATTAACTAGTTTTTGCACCTTTTTCAAATAAATTATACAAAAACAAAAAAAAAATAAAAACAAAAACAAAATTAAAAGAATAAATTGAGAAGAACTACATAATTAGAAATTTATTAATGTAATACTAACCATTATAGATTTTGAAAAATTTCCTTATACACAACATTTATTGATTTTTAATCTTCATTGTATATTATTATCTAGGAGATGAGGTGACATCCCAGCAGAATGCCTTAAGTCCAGGATTTATACAAAAGCACTTTTTTTTTTTTTTTTTTTTTCTAGAAATACATAATCAGAAGGAATTGAATCATCTTCATGATTCGTTAAGTCAACAATTGGCGAGAGACTTGTGCCTGTGGATAACGAAAATCGATAGAGATAATAATTTTCGATATTTCATTTTGTGTGTTTATTATTCAAATATGTCAATTGAGTGAATATTGGGTGCTACAATGGAACGTGCACAAATCTTTTAGTCAGCAACACTGCTCGTCACAAGCTTGCTTATATTGTTCATATCTGCAAAGTTTGCTAATTTGGTAGTTTTTTGTTAGCTCGAGTTACCACATCAACGTCTCAAACTCATTTTTTTCTCAATCAAATGGAGACGAAATTTAGCTTTGGATATGAAAAACCACAGTAATACATTCCAATTTATGATTTAGTTTAATTTTGGCAAAATACACAAATGGACCACCCAACTTCCCACTTTTTACAATTCGGCCACCGAAAATTTGAAATTTCGATTTGGGTCATCAAACTTTAGTTATGTTGCAATCGACCCCATTTTTTGGATGAACGTTAGATTTAACCGTTAAGTTATATCAAATATCTATGTTACCCTTCTAAATACTATTTTTTGCCTATTAGAAATCTAAAGGGGTTAAACTGAAAACTAAAAATTAAATTCTTGAGAATTAAATTTCTTACTGCATAATAACTACTGAGAATTAAATTTCATCCCTCCAAACTAAAAATTAACTAAAAAAATTAAAAATTAAATTTGACTGAGACTAAGTTTGACAGGGATCTTTGTTGCTCGACAATGTATGCTCAATTAGACTAGAGGGGAGGGTGAATAACCTATAATACCATTTTAAAAATTATCTTTGAACATTCATGAAGAATTGAAAGAAACATGTTTTGAGGCATAAGCAATCTGAAAAAGGAGCAGGTCTGCTGGTAATACTGGGCAGCAGACTTGTTCTAAGTAGAGTAATGAGCTCTGTTGGCAGATTGCTGATAAACTGCAAGCCTGTAAAATAGAGTTTGGCAGCGAAATGGTTAAGGCTAAATGATTTATCAAAGAAGTCTTAAGTAGTTGTACACGAATATATGTTCAGAACAATATCATACTTAATCTTTCTCCAGATGCAAATATAAGTAGTTATGAGAAGATACCTTTCAAAGAAATAAAACAGTTTATAAAAGCTCATAGATGAATCAAGGATGAGTTTGATAAATATATTATATTAAAATTCAACAGAGGTTTGCTCAAAGACAAACATATTTAATACATCAACCTAGACTCTCTATCTAAATTGTCTATCCTTCTTTTCTCTAGATCTTCAACCCCTACTCAAGAATTCATAACTAAATATCCTAAACAAAGGCTGCAGCAAGAGACGACAACGAAGGATAGATATAAGAAGACAATTTTTAGGGTCACTCAGATATAAAATATCTCAGCGATTAAGTGCAGAGCTCTCGACTCACTATGATGATTTATGATTGCATAACCAACAACACTTGTAATAGAATATAAGTCTAAAGGTATGAATGTAATGCAGACAGATAACTTTTCATGTTCTTTGAGCATCTTTCAAGATATATCTTCAACGGATCTGAAGTGATTGGCCTCTAGCTAAGAATAAATCTTTGAAGCTTTGGTAGAGATTGAGTTTTTCGAAGGAGGTTGAAGAACTCAAATCAAGAAAGGGGTTCTTGATCAAGACTCTGATCTCTATCTTGTGATTTTCTGATCTCTCTCTTCTTTTTTTCTGTTTTCTTCCTAGCAATCCACATAAGGTGTTTTGTTAGGGTCTGGGTTCTATCACCGTGATCTTGTGAAGATCTAAGATGATCGTTTGTTGAAGACGATCTCCTTGTGGATCTCACTGATTTGGTAATCTGCTCGATCACGCTTGCACTGGATTGCTTCGCATTGAAAGGGAAGAAGAAGTTATAGACATGAGTCTTTTGATCGTTGAGATATGTTGATTGATCTTCTATCCGTTGGAACAGTGTTGATGTTGAAGTCTGTTGGATAAAGATTTTACTCTGAAAATCTTGAATAGTTACCTATCAGATTGAGTTGATGTATCTCTAAAGAGTAGGTCTCTTGAACAGTACACTGACAAACGGTCTGTCCAATAAAGTAGATTTTTTTGACTTTTAAGACCAAATGTAGAGAGAAGATATCTGTTGGATAATGTAGAACAATATCAAACTAGATCTTGTAGGATTTGAGATGTCAGGTATTTTCGGCCAGATTAACTTTTGAGGCTTGAACACCTTTTACGTTTCTAAGCTACAATCTTTTCTTTGAGATAGCACGTGGAGATAAATTGTCTGCTCGTATGATGTTCCTTCTAAAGATTACGAATTCCTGTAGATAGGTCTCATGGTGGACGTAGTTGTGGTAAGAACAATCAAGCCATGACATGTCTGTTGGTGAGGAGTCTTCAAGAGATTTATCACGCTGTAGCATGTCTGCCGGTGATGGTGTACTTGAATTGCTAGTCTGATGATTATCATGTAAGAGTAGGACTAAGACAAAGACTCTCCTAGTCTAAAACCTTTGCGATGTTCACAAGTTGCAACACTAACCGGTACGCAACTGTTTTAGTCACTTGTTAGAACACGCAGTGATGGGAACAAGTAAATCAATATGTTCGGAATATGCAAATGAATAAATCGCTTATCAACATGCATATTCCAACAATCTTACAAACTCTCTATTTCTTCAATAATTCCTTCTCCTTTGTCCCAAACTAAGGCTAGCCTTGTGAAATTGGGGGCTTAAGGCCAATTATGTCGAATAGGACCTTCCTTTGTAGCATAATTTTTCTTTTTAAAAAATTAAAAAAACAAACATAGAAGATAATTTAAAAAAAAAACCTTCATCACAGAGTCATGAACATAAAAAACAAAATATTTACAAAGTACTACTTAAATGTCGCTCTTATAGCACATTTAAAATAAAATCATTAATCAAAGTATAATAATTAATTTTTTCAACTTTATTCTTCTCAATAGATATCATAGCTAGCCCATTCATGCATTCTTTTGATACTTTCGTGATGATATTTTGTCTACTTATAATAATTGAGATCAAAGCTTACGAATAACTAACAAAAAGAATTCAAATTTCATTATCACTAAAAAAACAAATTTCCATGTACAATTTCTTTATTTTAGTATATAATTATAGTGTATGTACAATTTTTCCATTAAAATAAATTAGCGATTAATCTCAATTTCTCTATTTTAGAATTATAGTATATGTTCAAATAATCAAATTTCAATTATAATACCACCAATTATCGACAAGTCACTCATTTACATGCTTAAAAGCTCAAAAAATTTAATTATATTATCAAAATACCAATAACTCATAAAGTAAAAAACATAAAAACCATAATTTTTTTTGGGGAAATGGAAAGGACCATAGTAGAAATCTTACTTTTGTGCTTTTTCTTCAAATTATAGAAATTAGAAAGAGTCAAGCCAGTGTAGGCTATCTTTATCCTTTACTGTCTCACTCTGTCGATCTGTTAGTGTTAAACTAGGGGTATTTTTTAAAAAAAAATACTCCATTCGTTTTTAAATTATTGTCTACCTTTTTTTGTCTGTTCTTAAATAATTGTCTTATTTCAAAATTTTCATTTAAAAAAAAACTTTACCACTTTACCCTTACTTTTTCTATCTACTTAAATTATGACCACATACTCAAAGGAATTAAAGGAAAACACACATTTCACCAATATTTATAATCCAGTCAATTCGTTTTTCTTAAATGGTGTACCGAGTGAACTTAGACAATATTTTTAAAACGAAGAAAGTAATAGGTAGGGTTTTTTGAGATTTGGGGGCCTAAAAAATAGGAGATTTTTTGGGGGCCCAAGGCCATGGCCTCACTTGACTTATGGAAGGGCTGACCTTGTCCCAAACAAAAACCATATTTTTATTTGTATAAAAAAATAAATTTAAACATCAATAGGTATGTCTTCTATATTCATACAACAAACTAATTTTTTTATATACTATTAATAATTCCGCACGAAATTTGTAACTATTTCAATGGAAATCTCATCCTCATCATGTTCATCCACACTCTATCTCCATTGAATCCATTTCACCTCACCTCTTTCAATCCCCCCTCCCGTGTCTCCACCATTCGCCATCGACGTTCCTAACCTCTCTTCTCCTTAAATCACGCTACCTGTTGTATCATTACCTCTTCTTCTTTCTTTGGACTCCATCTCTTTTCTAAACCCTCGATTTAAACCATCCTTAAAACAAGTCACTTGACTGAAGATAAATATGAAGATGGATATGTTGATTGAAAATGAAGAGGTCGATCGGAGAAGAGATGGCATGATTGTGGATGGAGTAAGAGTCGTCTATACATGAAAGGGCTCGGTTGGATCTGGGTGAGGAGAAGGCTGGATCTAGGACTTTGTTTTAAGGGAGGCCGAACTGGGAGATGAGAAGGATCCATCGGCGTGTGAAGATATCTGGCTCGGGGATGGGGGTTGTGTCGTCATCATCGGCGGCGGAACAGATATGGAAGAAGGATGATGAGAGACTTAGAGTGGATGCTATGAAGAACTTCCCTAACAAAGGAGATGTTGAGGGGGTGGGTTGACTTTCCTTTTTACTGATCGAGCCCGAGAAATGCAGGGTGGCTTGCCTGAAGCTGGACGCTCAACGACAAACACTAGGGTCGTCTCTTAGTTTTCCGCATGGATTCAATACCAAAGGGCATGGGAATGGTGTAAGAGATAAAAGCAACACTTGGTTAAGGCCACGTGAAGATGGTTGATTATCAACCTAGGGCTAGGTTTGAAGTGGCGCCGGCAGCAATGGGTTAAAGAGGCTAAGATGAAGCCCAACATGGTTGATGATGGCGAACAAGAGAGAGAGAGAGTGGGTGATGTTGCTGGGTATGACTGACGCGAACTGGAAGGGGGAGAGAAACACGTCAATGGATTGTGAGTGACGACTGGAAGAAAATAAATGGTTTGATTTAGGTTTAGATTTGGATTAGCTGGGTTTGTTTAATGGAAAAAAATAAAAATTAGGTATTAGATTGTGGGATTTTTGGTATTTTTACATCTTTCATGTAAATAATATTTTTAATATTTTTTTCCTATATTTTGCCCCTTAATTTAACGTCCTAATATAATGATAGGTAGTAAATAGGCTCGCTTGCAACATGACTAAAGTTAGATGGCCTAAATAGAAATTTCAAACTTTCGGTGGTTGAATTGCGAAAAGTGGGAAAGTTTGGTGGCTCATTTGTGTGTTTTGCCTTTAATTTTTTTTAATCGTTGGGGAATACTTGATTATGAGATTGCACCATATATTCATCATTAATTTTTGAATACAACATTAGAAATACATCTTTTTTTAACACAATTAAAAAAGAAAGAAGAAAAACATAACATTAAAAATACAATTTACATTTTGAAGTACAAATTAAAAGGAAAATCATAATTTATAATATGAATTTTATACTTAGCTTGGTTTCAACAATTGGTGGGACTTTCAAATGATTGTTGGATGAACGGAACCATTATCTTGCATTGAACTTTGAGAATCCAATCCGATCCAGATCTTTAGTATTGTTGGTACATTGGCCTGAATGTATAGATCAAATCTGCTTAATAAAATCTATTGATTTTCAGTAAATCTAATTATGAAAATGTTTAAAGATAAGTTGTGTTGTTTGTACTCAAACTTGCTGCACTTTGAAAGATATTTATACACGAGGTTGGAAGTTAAAATAGAAAATTCAAACTGTTTTAAGCAGTTGGACAGTTGGAGAATTGAGAAGTTAATTAATGAAATCTTGAATAAGTTCGTGACTATTTAACTTTATAACAATATATAATTGTTTTATTTTTTTATAAATAATAAATGGTACATTAAATGTAATATATATATATATATATATATATATATATATATATATATATATATATATATATATATATTTGAGCGTTAGGTCGCCTAACCAAAAATGCAGAAACATATTTTTTTTCCTTCAGTCTGTTGACTAATGTCAGTTATGCCTGCTAGGCCTAACTTAGGTCTTTCCCTAAGGGACAAGTCAAATGGTGGTACTTGCCTATAAGTATCAAAACCAAATTTTGATACTATTGATTACTTTTGATTATGGGTATCAAATAATCATCTCCAACTACATGTAATCAAAATTATATAATAATATTTTTGAAAAAAATATACTCAATACATATCATAATATAAAAACAAAATTAAAATATTAATATACAATAATTTATCAACATATATTATGACATAAATATATGTTAAAATGAAGGGTATTAAAATTATGTGTGGTACTAGGGGAGGTATCAAATTTAGTACCTTCCCTAGTACCAAACCTAATTTTGATACATTTTACTTTAACAATTACAGAGCCTAATACTTTTACATATGTATCAAAATTTAGTTTTGATCTCTACCATTGAACTTGTCCTAAAAGAAAAAAAAATGCATGCAAGTTATAGAAAAACTATTACTCATATTCCTATACATGGGACATTCTAACACCATTAATTTTTTTTACTTAACACTTAAGAAGAAGTCTCGATCTACTTAAATGTCAGTCAATCTTTATTTATTGGTCACTTACTTGACTCATCATATAAATTGTTTTCAATTATGGACTCAGAGAAAAGTGATTAGATGTTTTTTCCGGTTAATTCTTGACAAATAAAAAGATTAAATGTTTTCTTCAAACTGGTTGATATAGTCACTAATCGTGTCTTTCATGTCGAGTTGTCGACCGATACTTGCTCCATTCTGCTGCCACTTTGACAAGTTTTCAAATCAACCCTCTCTAACCTTATCAGTCGTCAACTAGACCTATAATAATTATTTTGGGAGGAAGCAAGTATATATCTGTTAATTACAAAAACAGAAGTCGTCACTGACCACGTAACAATTTTTAGTGAAATTTTTCATCGTCATTTTATAATTGTTACTAAAAATTATATATGTGACAACTTTATGTTCAAAAAATTTCCTCACAAAACATGTTGTCAAATCTAGAAGGTGATACTCCCTATGTTTTCAAAATATTGTCTTGGATGACCCGACATACCGTTTAAGAAAAACGAATTGACTGGATTATAAATATTGGTAAAATGTGTGGTTTCTTTTAATACTATTGATTATGTGGTCATAATTAAAATAGATAGAAAAAGCAAGGAAAAAATGGTAAAAATGTTTTTCTAAAAGGGAAAGTTTTGAAAGAGATCAATTATTTAAGAACGGATGAAAAGGAAAAGTAGATAATAATTTGAAAACGGAGATAGTATTATATATCGATTAATAAATGCGTCAACCTTAAGGATATAATAATTTGGTGAACAGATTCATTGAAATTTTTTCTTGCATATATATAAACAGTTGTAGTAATAAATGCAAACCTACGTTGAACCCATTGAATATGAACATTAGAATTGTTAAGTGCCTCTAGATTATAAATTGTAGGGGTGTAAGTGTGTTGTTTCTCATTTGTATCTTGATTTACATCTGTTCATTTATTACATTAGGTTCTATACTTAGTGACTAATTGGACTGCGTATCAATTAGCGTGACAACTGTGTATAGAACTTTGCCTTAGAATAGTTTTGTAGGCTTCACAGGTTCAGCAGAGGACTTCAGCTGAAGGCTTCACCGGAAGACTTCATACAACATCCAACGGCAGACCTTGTCTGCACCTACTCAAGCATGACATGTCCAGTCATCAAGCTTTTAGTGGATTAATTAAATTCAGCCTTTATCGGTTTGAATTTAATTTAAACCAATCTTCCATCAATACATGACTTCTCAGACATGCATGTCCAACTTTCCGAAAAGCATGAAAACTTTCGCCTCCTAAAAAGTGACAGAGCAGGTGAACAGACTGACACTTATAGTCTGAACCAACTATTGCAGGTCTGTAACTCTAATTGCTCACCTGCCAGTTACTACAACAACTCTTCACCATTCCCTGCTCAGTATCAGTGAAGACGAAATCTACAAAGTCAACTCCATGCATTTAATGCATTCAACCTAATAGAGTTGTTACTCTTCGTCTTCTCCAAACGGTCTCTAGAATGCCCCAACTATAAATACAACCATTAAAGACTGAAGAAAATAATGCTCTGAATCTTCCCAACAACATCAAGTCTTATATACTCAGTGCATTCAAGAGATCAAAAACTGATCAACGAAGTCCTCAACAACAACAAGAAGATCTGCATCAACACTTTATCTTTTGCTTCTTATTGTTGTTCCTTATTCTATTCTTCTGCACCATTGAATATTCTGTTTGTCCAGATATTCAATTGCCAACCCCCAAACACAAGTCAAATATTTTGTACACGATCCATTGGAATTCTTTGTAATAGAACTAGTGGAAAACATAGTGCACATTTAAATCCAAGGTTGACTGCCTTGGTGGTGAACGTAGCACTCTTTATAGTGCGAACCATCTTAAAATACTTGTGTTATTCCATTATTATTGCTTACTGCTTTACTGTTTCATATCTATTTACTTATCGCTTTGAAATTGCAGACTTGAGTATTCAGCAAAATCTACCGGCAGTGTTTTACCGGCAGACTTGAACTGTCTTCCTTACAAGATTTTCGCTACTTCAATCTTTTTAATAGATTGCAAGTGCTTGTTTTTAGGAATTTATATAAAAAGTTTTAAGTGTCTAATAAGCTATTCAACCCCCCCCCGCTATGTTCTAGCTTATTATTGTGCCCTTTGGGACTAACAATTGGTATCAGAGCTTAACTCTTCGAAAACTAGTTTTTCCAAGATTAAACTCTTGAGAGTCACGATCCAATGGCACAAACACACTACATGCTACCTACGTCAAATGCGAACCACTTCCCAATATTGGACGAAGGCCATTTCGATGTTTGGAAGGATAAGGTAATGCGTTTTATGAATTCTATTGACAACAGGTTATGGAAATGCGTACTAGCAGGACGTCATGTACCAATGAAGGCAAATCTTCTAGCATCCATCACTGGAAATCCAGCTGAAGTACCCAAAGAAGAATCTGAATGGACAGAGGATGATAGAAAGCTAGTAGAGCTAGATAGCAAAGCCATCAACATCATTACTAGCTCACTAGACACCGGCACTTACCAACAAGTGATCCGGTGTACTTCTGTAAAAGAGATATGGAAAGCTCTTGTTGAATACTTGGAAGGAGACCAAGACACAAGAGACAACAAAAAGTATACCTTCATCCAGCAGCTCGACTCCTTCAAGAAGGATCCCAAGGAGACCTTGAGACAAGCATACGATCGCTTAGTGAGGTAATAAATAGCTGTTTTTCCTTGGTAAAACTTATGACAAAAAGGAAATGAATATGAGATTTCTAGGCTCTCTAGGTAGTCTGTGGCATGTTAAGACTACTGCCATGATAAAATATAAAAACTTAAACGAAATAACTCTCTGTAGTCTTTACGCAAGTTTAAAGGTTTATGAGCTCGAAGTGAATCAAGCTCTAGAGCAGGACAAACAGTTCAGAACTGTGTCCTTGCTTGCCATGGTACAAGAAGAAACCCCAGTTGAAAACAAACCTTCTACTTCCTCCTGTGAAAACGATTTTCTTTCAGATGAACAATTAACAATTTGCTATGCTTGTAAAACGTTTCAAAAAATTTGCAAAATATGGAAGGAAGGACACACACCAGCAGCCCTTTAGAAAAACTGTTGAAAGCTCATCTAACGAAGAGCTTGTGTGTTATAATTATAGAAAACCTAGATCACTTCGCCTCTAAATGTCCAAAGCCAAAATTCGAAGCTTACCGAAAGCCTTCCATATAAGAAATTTCAAAAACATAAAGGTATGTTGGCTGAAGACATTGAAGAAAAACAGGTTGCTACATGGTTTGAGACAGATTCAGAAGAGGAAGAGGACAATTGTGAGCAAGCCAACATATGCTTAATAGCTCATGATTCTAGTCCCACTTATGACTCTGAACATGAAGTCGAAATCTCACCTAGTCCCTTTGTTAAAGATGAGATCAACTGTGAAAACTTCAATAAGGAAGAACTGCTCAAGGATAAACAAGAAATGCTTGAAGAGTTCAATTCCTTTAGAGTAGCCGATGTAAAACTCGCTAAGAACTATGAGAAGCTTGCTGCTGAGAAATCTTTGCTGGCAGCTGAGATTCAAATTCTCAATAACTGTCAACAGGAAAGTATCAAGCTAAAAGGAGAAAACGAATTCCTTTGTGACAAAGTCGACTGTCTTACTGAGCACATTAATGGGCTAGACCTGGAGAAGATTGCCTTGCAAAAGACAATCGACTCCTGGAACAGCTCTAAGGAAACCTTTGAAGGAATCCTTTCAAACCAAAAGCCTAATGGAGATAAATCTGGCTTGGATTAAAATGATGAGCCTAGTTCGGCATACTCTTCTGTCACGGAGAAAGGTGAAACCTTCGAGACTGCTTATGATACTTCCTTCTCAAAACAGACTTTTGGAAACAAGGGTAAACATGGACTTGGTTATACAAGTGTACCATACGTTTATCCCAAGGCTCAGAAAGGGAAAGCCAAAGAAACTGCTTCTACTGAGAAGCTTAAGAAAGGAACGGTAGAGAAATCAAAGTCTACCGACAACAGCTCTGCCAAGGCAAAGTCTGCTAGTGATATACCTACGAAATCTCTGCTGGTACCTGTCAAGTTTGTCTATGAAACGAGCAAGGCACCTAAATTAGTTGACTATAAACTTAAAGGTATTCTACCAAATCCTCCTAAAAAGGTTAACAACAAACCAGCCAAAGCTAAGTCTGCTGGTAACAAATCAAGGAAGGTTCAACAGAAACCAATTAAGTCTACCGTCAACAAGCTAGCTGAACCCAAGACTACTGTTAAGAACAAGGAAAGTCACAAGCACTCTACAACTAAAGCTAATCACAGTCCTCCATAGAACTTTCATCTTTGTCATTCTTGCAACTGTTTAGGCCATCTGGCCCCAGAATACCTGCTGAGGTTCACACCAAAATCTGAGAGACCTAGTTCTCTCAAGGTTAAGTAGGTATGGGTTCCAAAAGGTTGCTAATCCTCAGGACCTAAAAGAAAATAAAGGGGACCTTGTTTCTTTGATCTTTTTCAGGTCTGCTTCATGGCTATAAATTTAGAAGAAAAGGACATCTGGTAACTTGATAGTGGTTGTTCAAGACACATGAAAGGGAACAGAAGTCTACTCTCAGATATAGCTGAAGCTAAAGGTCCTATGGTGATTTTCGGCGACAATGCAAGAGGGAAAACAATTGGGTATGACTCAATCACTAGGGAAAGTCTCTCCATCAACAAAGTTTCTCTAGTGAATGGCTTAAAGCATAATCTTCTAAGCATATCCCATTATGCGACAAAGGACTCATATGCCATTTCTCCTCCAACCAATGTCTCATCAAAGATCGTAAATCTTGCTCAACTTTACTGACCGGCAATAGTCAAGAAACGTCTATATCGTGGACTTAAACCTTCTAGGAAGATCCTCCAGCCTTTGCCTAGTTGCAAACAACATTCGCAACAACAGTTGGCTTTGGCACAAGCGACTCAGTCACCTCAACTTCAAGTACCTCTCCAAGCTCTCCAAAGATGGGCTTGCCAAAGATCTACCTACGGTGTCTACCGACCTTGACAGAAGTTGCAAATTTTGCCAATTAGGAAAACTTTTCAAGTCTTCCTTCAAAAGAAATTATGTCATGTCTATGACCAGACCTCTTCAACTTCTGCATATGGATCTCTTTGGACCAATCACTACAGTCAGTATCTATGGAGACAAGTATACCCTTGTAGTAGTTGATGACTACTTAAGGTTCACCTGGATCGAAACAATGACTTCAAAAAATGAGACATATGATCTGGTCACCGCTCTTTTCAGAAGACTTCAAACCCAAAAGCTTGAAGACATTAGTGACATCAGATCAGACAATGGCACCGAATTCAAGAACAATGGTGTTGAAAGATATTGTGATGACCACGGGATCGCCACAACTTTTCTCTGCCGAACTCCTCAACAAAATGGTGTAGGCGAACGGAAGAAACGTAACACTCATTGAAGCGAGAAGAACTATGTTGGCAAGGCTTCCAAAGTACTTCGGGCGTCGCCAACTCGCATGTTTTACCTGGAATAGATCCACGGTAAACAAGTTTCATAACAAAACTCCATATGAAATATGGAGAGGAAGAGCCTCAAACATAGGATTTTTCAAAACCTTCGGCTGTAAATGTTTTATTCTATATAATGGAAGAGAATATGGAGGCAAATTTGATTCAAAATCAGACGAAAGAATTTTTCTGGGGTATTCTAAACATTCAAAAGCATTTCACATATTTAACAAAACATCTTTGAAAATCTTAGAATCTGTGCATGTTACTTTTGATGAATATGATTTATTAGAGCCTCGAAAGGCTCCGAATGTTGCTGATGATTCTGATGATGTTGAGACATGTACTAAGAAAGCTTCTACTTCTACTCAACCTCAGAATCCTCAAACTGCAGACCCTTCCAGTTCTGTTAATCCTGCACCAGCAGACTTCAACTCTGCTGGTACCGATTCCAACCCTTCTGTTGACCCTGAACCCATCTCTTCTGTTCTACCCCCAAGCACATTTGCAGATCACTCATCTTTTTTGTTCACCAGAAAATGAAGGTCTGGAAGATCCTATCTCTTCAGAACCTGATTTTGGTGAATCTCTCTCTATACCTTCTCCAGATTCGTTAAGGGAAGAAATCACCAGAAGTGATCTTCCTCCAGCTGTTATTGAAACTAGAGATCACCCCATCTCTCCAATCATTGGCGATCTCAACTCAGGAGTTCGTACAAGAAATTGAGTTCGAAATGAGACTATGTTTGCATTCGCATTCGTGTTTGAAATTGAGCCAAAGAAGATTGTTGAAGCCATCGAAGACCACTACTGGATTGAAGCTATGCAAGAAGAGCTGAACCTGTTTGAAAGATGCAAAGTGTGGAGCTTAGTTCAAAGACCGACTGGCCATCCAGTTATCGACACTAAATGGGTATTTAGAAACAAGAGAGATGAAGATGGAAACGTCACCAGAAATAAAGCTAGATTGGTTGCTCAAGGCTACCGACAGGAAGAAGGAATTGACTTCGATGAAACATTTGCTCTTGTTGCCAGATTAGAGGCAATCAGACTCTTTCTAGCCTATGCTTCGTTCATGGACTTCAAAGTATATCAGATGGATGTAAAGAGTGCCTTTCTCAATGGTGATCTTCAAGAAACGATATATGTTGAACAACCTTTAGGCTTTGTCATCCAAGACAAGCAGGATCAAGTGTATCAACTCAAGAAAGCACTCTACGACCTAAAACAAGCTCACAGAGCTTGGTATGAAACTCTATCCAAGTTCTTAATTGAACAAGGATTCGTGAGAGGAAGAATAGACACAACTCTGTTCATCTTCAAGCACAAAGGTCATTCTCTTCTGGTACAAATCTATGTGGACGACATTATCTTTGGATCAACAAATCAAAGCATGTGCAAAAGATTCGAGAAGTTGATGCAAAGCAAGTTCGAAATGAGCATGATGAGAGAGCTCACCTGCTTTCTAGGGCTTCAGATTCAACAGACTTCAGACGGGATTGATGACTGTATTTCATACGCAGTTATTGGGTATTATTCCAGCTTAAATTATGCTATTTCTTGAGGTTTTTATTGTCTAATATATGTTTTAGTGTTGTTTTATAGTTTCAGGGACTTTTGGAATAAATGTGCAAAATATAGGCACTTTATGCTGAATTGAAGAACTTCAGGGACCAAAGTAAAATTTCTGGAAACTTAAAGGAAAAAGCTGAAAATCAGCTTTCCAAATCCCAATTTAGCCGTGCCTTTCAAAGGAAGTAGGCCGGCCTTTGTCCTATTTTGATTCTATTTGGACTCCTTTTAGTGTTTTAATTATATTGTATCTCCTTTTCCTTCTTGTTGTAAGATTAATTAGGTATAAATATATCCCTTTAGTTAGGAATAAAATAGGAGAGAAGTTCTGTATTATTTTTCTTTGTCTATGAAGAAAGATTCTCCAAGAATGGTTCAATGTTTTGTACTTTCAATTATGGAGAATTAACTCCATAATCTAGGAATTGGAGGTAACTTGTATCGAATCTATTGCTTTATATTATATTTTTATTCATTTAATTCTTGTTGATCATAGTGTTTATCAACCCCTTTATTATCTCGCTTTGAACAAATTAATGTAATCGCAAGTGATAAAGGCATAGAGGTGCGGATAACTGCATGACCAATATGCATATGTCGTACACTGGCTCACCATCATGATAAATTGAACCTATCGATGCACGAGAGTGATAAGTTAGGGTAGGGTCAGGTTCATATATATGACCTAAGTGACAGTTAGGTTTCATATGTTCTTGTTCTTAGGATATATAATGGATAAATTATTTGGAGATGGAGATTGAACGGTAATTTGACAGGCTATATCTATCTTTCGTGAACGAACCCAAGGTATTGAATGATACTTTATTTAAATGAACAATAGAATAGATACACGTGAATCCTAATTCCTAGACGATTTACAAATCTTTGATTTATCTCATATCTATCATGCTTTGTTAGTTAGATTATTTTATTGTTTTCTAGTTAATTTAATTTATAAAAACCAAAAAACCCCAATTAGTTATTAATTGCTTTATTTTAATAGATTAGTTAAATTTACTTTAATCAAATCCAAATCTCTATGGTTCGACCCTTGCTTCCCAAACTATTCTACAATAATCGTGTCCACTTGCAAGGAAATAAATTTAAAATAAGACACGATCAAGTTTTTGGCGCCGTTGCCGGGGATTTGTTATTTTGATTTAGTTAATTTAGCTTTTCTTTTATCATTTTTGTTTTTATATATAAAAAAATTTCTTAAAAAAAATAATAATAAATTCCGAAAATTAAAAAATATATATAAATAAATAAAAAACTCTTAAAAAAAATAATGGCGTACAATAATTATCATGGGAGTATGGAAAATTACGCACCTATGAGAGCCACAAATGAATATGCCTACCGAAATGCTAGAATAAATCAACCATCTTTTCCTAATGGTTATGAAAGGGATTATCACAATCAACCATCTTTTCCGCCCTATCATAATAACTATAATGAGCCACCCTATTATAATCTGTCCTTTTATAATGAACCTCCTCTTTATTCGTCCTATTATAATGAGCCTCCTTCTTATTGTAATCAATCATCTTTCTCCTCGCATAATTATTATAATGAGTCACCTTCTTATTGTCATCAACCCTCTTTTTCTTCACCCAGTGATCCCAGTGTGTCAGAAGATATTGCATATCTGGAAGAACTAATTAAAACTCGCAAAACCCAATATGCAATCCAAAAAGCTTCAATTGTTAATGAACCTTATTCTTATTCGTCTTACCTTAAAAAGCAAGAACTAGAACAAAACTCTAAGTGTTTGGCAAATTTCGAAAGAAGGTTAAATGAGGTAAAGAAACAATATCAAGTAAATGATCTAACACCTTTAGATGAAGAAATTTCAAAGTTAGATGGAGCTAGCAAAGCTCAAGCTGTTATTAACAAATATTTGCTAGAAGAGATAGAAAATATAAGGAGTCAACTTGAAAAAGTTAACGAAGAAAGAGAAGAGGTAAGCAATCCTATTCAACCTTCTGATATGCCTGATAAAGTAGATAATTCTGATAAAGAAGTTGAAAAAGATAAAAGTGAAAATAATCAAGAAAAAGATGAAAAAGTAGAACTAGAAGTGCAAGAGAAGGAGTTGATTCCTAAAGATGATGAGATACCCATGGAAGTCTCTAAGTGGGAATATAATATAGAAAGGGATAAAGGAAAAACAAATATTGAGGAAAAAGAATTGGAAGTAATAGATGAGCCGATTGAAAAAGATGATGAGTTGATTTTAGAACCCCAAGATTTTCCACAAATTGACATACCAACTCATTGTTCTCAAGAACCCGAAACAATTTCGGAGACTGTCACTGAAATTTACCCTTCAATTGATTCTCCGCTAGACACTTATGTGGAGTTAGGGACACCTTCTTCATATTTTCTTGAAGAGAATCAAGAACATATTTTAAATATGCACGAGCAATGTAGTGTTGATGAAAAAGTAGTGGAAATTCCGAATATGATTATATTGGAAGATTTATATGTGAAACTTCCCGTCCCCAAATCAATTAAATGGCCATCGAGAAAAGAAAATTTCGTCAAGGAAGTATTTGGCTTCAATGGACTAAAATTAAGACACTACATGAGTTATGGATTTTATGGACCAAAAATATATGCATTCCTAAGTGATCCAGTGATGCCTTCTTAGTAAAAAAGGAGGATTTAAGTCAAGCTAACGACTATAACTTAGAATTATTTCTAACACTTATCTCTTTATATTTATCGTGTTGCTTTTTGAGTCACTCGTTAGAGTCTCCATGAGTTTATGGGTTTATAGGGGAGTGTTAATAGTGTCATCCTCACAAAAAGATTTTATTTTTATGTATTTATATGCACTAATGTTTAATAATTTTATTATAGTTTTTGTAGATTTTTTTTGTTTTAGTTTAAACAGGTTGAAGGCTGCTCAAAAAGATTCAATTTACGGAGTCAAATGAAATTTATGGACCAATTTACGGCTAAAATCAAGAAATAAAAAAGTTGAGGGACTTAATGGAAATTACCTTGCGGCTGCCTGGCCAATTTCCCTTACAATCGCAAGCTAACCAGAAACTGCCCAAAATTTTGAAAAGCAAGCTTGCGACCGCATGCCCATTGGAATTTGCAATCGCAAGATATACATAATTGTTGGAGTGGAAGGATTAATACAAAAACAAAGAAGAAAAAGAAACCCAGAAAAGGCGGCTGCTCCCTCTCTCTCTTCATCTCCAAAAATCAACCGGCCCCAGCGATACCAACCCCTTCGTTCATCTCTCCCTGCAACCAGCCAGCTTCATCATCCATCTTCTCCCCTTCTTCCCCTAGTTTCTCCTGCCGGCCATCTCCATCTCTTCCATCCTCACAGCCATCCCCAAAAAAATTGAAGACCCAGTAATGGAAATCCTCCACATCCAGCCGGCCTCCTTCTCCGGCGAATCAACCCCTCCGTTGCCGTCTTCATCCACCAAACCTCCCGTCTCCATCGCCATCTTCTTCAGGCTCCAGATAAGCCATCACGGGTTAAGCAACCCCAAATTGCCATCTCCCTCTTCACTCTCATCCATCTCCACCTTCCCTTCATCTATGCCTCCATCTCTACTCCCTTCCGTCGTCAACCGCCACTTCACAGTCGGACCCTACGTTTTCTCCAGCCGGCCACGCAATCCCCCAGTTCAACCCCTTCGCCCCCCTAATCCAACTGCCACTACTCCTTCTCCGGCGAGTCTCCGCCATCTTCACAGCCGGGACATCCATCTAGACCGCCGTCTTCGCCCAAATCCTTCACGCCAGCCTGCTCCATCCGACCCAGCAACCCAGTTAAACCCAACCCAACATCTTCTTCATCTGCTCCTGCCAGTTCAGCTCTGTCACTGCCCCAGCCATCAATCGGCTCAGCCCAAAGCCTTCACCAAATCCAGCCGGCTCCTTCCTCCTCTGTAACACCGACAAATACAATGTATCATCCATCGGGTTGATTTATTTTTCTCCCTCATCAGTTGCAAAGCACATCACAACTATGGCTTGGATTTTTTGAACTCCCTTGCAGCTAGGGGCGGCAAAATGGGTGTTATGGATCAATGGATAATAGACCATTATCCATGGTTATCATGGATAATGGTCTATTATCCATTGATCCATAACACCCATTTTGCCACCCCTACTTGCAGCAATTCAAGTAAGATCTTTCTAAGCTAAACATATTTAATTACTGCGATTTGCGAAACTGTTACCAATTTTATGAAGTTTGGGGTACTATGATTTCCAACAGCCTGTTAAGAAGTATGCTATTTTATTTGTTAAATTATGTTGACTGGAAATTTCCACAGCTTGAATGTGTTTGCATTAATCAGCTAAGTTATGGTAATCTGAGCATTGCAATGTATTTAGTTCTGCTACTTCGATGGCATTAGAAAATTAAAAATTTGAGTTATGTAGGAACTGACAATGGGGTGAAAAATTGAATTATTTCTTGCTATTGAATTGTATACTCGGGTATGAAGTTGTATAGGATATCATATGGTTTCATTGGATTCATTGAAGCATTGTTTGAAATTCTTGGTGGGAGGTCTTTTGCTGCATTTTAACTCTAAAAAAAATTCATTTGATTTTGGGTTGGTACGTGGATTTGTGTACAAGTCTGGCCTCTGTTATACCAAATTTACTCTGTGGGTTTGAATCAAACTTTGGTTTGGCGCTTTTCTTCCTAAAATTTTTTCTGCACATTCAAGAAAGAATTTTTCAAATTCTACTAATCTAATTGCTTAGGATGGGAAATATTTTATGCGGAAAATCTTCAGACTTGTGTTAAGTATACTCTGGTTATACTTACATTTAATGATGTATTCTTTACTCCCTTGTTCTACATTTGATTCTCATTGCGGACAATGTGAAATTTAAGTTTGGGGATAGAATTGCCTTGTGCGTAAATGATTTTTTTTGAGAACTTTTGTTACCTGTTTTTTTTAGTTAATTTAGTTTTTTTTTTATTTTCTTTTTGTTTTTGTTAGTTTTAGCAGTTAGTTTATTTTAGTATTAAAAAAATCTTTTTATTTTTTGAAAAAACTTGAAAATTTTCAGAGTCTTTATTATTGGTGTGGTTACTTCCGCCAATGATAACATGTTTGTTAATAGCGATGCATGTAAACTTGTCTGCGAGCCTTAGCTTGGTCTAGTTGATGAAACTTTATATCTCCAAAAAATTTTGAGCACAAAAATACCATGACTTGATTTATTAAAGAATTTGGGTATTTTTATTGAGTTTATAGTGCACATTTCATTCCATTGGACCTTGCTATTTATTTATTTATTTATTTTTGGTCACGAACTTTTTAAACAGCCGTCATTACATGATTGTTGCATTATATTTGCGACTTAGGGTTGATTGCATGCGAAGTTAGATTTGTTAGACTTTTTTTGCTAATATATCTCAAACACACTTTCGAACCGTGAGTGCATTTAAGTCTTGATTTTCCCCAACTCTTTTCTAGCGAATGCTTATGTGAAATACTTGTGAAGCTCGTTTTTAAAACTATGAGCTGGGGAATGATTTAAAACTTTGTTGAATTTCTGTGAAAACGAAGCATGAGCATTGTGACAGTTAGGATATGATTTAGGTCATCTTTGGAACGTTTGAGCCTTTTTATCTCACCATCCCTATTTTATATTAATCCCTAGTGTCCCCTTTGAGCTTTATTAAAAAGAATGGCGTGTGCTAAGCACACATTGACCCCCATTCGATATCGTTTCTATTACTGACATTAATTTAACCCTTAAGCTTATACACTTTTGTGTACCCTTTGAGAGAGTAGGATTGGGTTGGGAATGTTGTCTACATGTTGGTTGATGTAATCAAAAATAGCCCCAATGAGTTCTTGTATTGGAAAAGAAAAGAAAAAAATATATTTATATATGAAAAGAAAAAAAAAAGGTGAATGAAAAGGGTGCGAAAATCAAAATTGCACATGCCCTTCAAAAGAAAAAAAATAGAATGAAAAAAAAAGAAAAAAATAACAAAGAAAAGGATCATTGGGAGGAAAATATTTATGTCATAGTTTGATATCTTCTTCAACCCAAAAGTCCAAGTTTGGCGGGTTGTTGAAGGAAAGTGAGTGCTTTGTATGGGAAAAAGGGAAATATTCGTACTCTCTCATTTTGTAATTTCTTATCCTTTTATTGTTACCCCTCACCTTGGCCTTACATTACAAGCTTAATGAAGTCCTATTGATCTAGTTGTCATATTTGTTTGTGTTAGTTGACATGGCTTGGAAGCATAGTTGATTTGACCCTTGTTTTGAATTATATACACATCTTGATATAACTCACACTATTTGCATAATCTCACCTATTATAAGTAATTGGGACTTGAGAGCTTTGTATTTCATACGTAGTTAGTGCATGGGATGGATGTATAAGCACTTGAATTATATCACGATCTCTCTTCGTGTTGTTAACCGGGTATTGATGGTATGTACATGTTTTGTGATGCACACGTTTTTATTTTTAATTTTTGGGAATGAATGTTGTGCTTAGTTTAATAAAACTTTCTAAGTTTGGAGATAGTCAATTAATGGTTTTCACACACACACGAAGATGTACAAGTGAGATTGATGATGATTGAGCGAAAGCCTAGACTTGTGGCTATGTGTTATTATTTATCATTCCTTGAGGCATTATATGGTACCATGCCGATGCTTTGACTTGTGAAAGAAAAAAATATATTTTATTTGCTTGAATTTAGTTTAGTTTTTTTATTTTACTCGAGGATGAGCAAAAGTTTACGTTTGGGGGTATTTGATGACTGTATTTTATACGCAGTTATTGGGTATTATTCCAGCTTAAATTATAATATTTCTCGAGGTTTGTGTTGTCTAATATATGTTTTAGTGTTGTTTTATAGTTTCAGTGACTTTTGGAATAAATGTGCAAAATATAGGCACTTTATGCTGAATTGAAGAACTTCAGGGACCAAAGTGAAATTTCTGAAAACTTAAAGGCAAAAGCTGAAAATCAGCTTTCCAAATCCCAATTCAGCCGTGCCTTTCAAAGGAAGTGGGCCGGCCTTTGTCCTATTTTGATTCTATTTGGACTCCTTTTCCTTTTTGTTGTAGGATTAATTAGGTATAAATAGATCACTTTAGTTATGAAAAAAATAGGAGATAAGTTCTGTATTATTTTTCTTTATCTATGAAAAAAGATTCTCCAAGAATGGTTCAAGGTTTCGTACTTTCAAATATGGAGAATTAACTCCATAATCTAGGAATTTGAGGTAACTTGTATCGAATCTATTGCTTTATATTATATTTTTATTCATTTAATTCTTGTTGATCATAGTGTTTATCAACCCCTTTATTATCTCGCTTTGAACAAATTAATGTAATCGCAAGTGATAAATGCCTAGGGGTGCGGATAACTGCATGACCAATATGCATATGTCGTACACTGGCTCATCATCATGATAAATTGAACCTATCGATGCACGAGAGTGATAAGTTAGGGTCAGGTTCATATATATGACCTAAGTGACAGTTAGGTTCCATATGTTCTTGTTCTTAGGATATATAATGGATAAATTATTTGGAGATGGAGACTGAACGGTAATTTGACAAGCTATATCTATCTTTCGTGAACGAACACAAGGTATTGAATGATACTTTATTTAAATGAACAATAGAGTAGATACAAGTGAATCCTAATTCCTAGACGATTTACAAATCTTTGATTTATCTCATATCTATCATGCTTTGTTAGTTAGATTTTTTTATTGTTTTCTAGTTAATTGAATTTATAAAAACCAAAAAACCTCATTAGTTATTAATTGCTTTATTTTAAGAGATTAGTTAAATTTACTTTAATTAAATCCAAATTTCTATGGTTCGACCCTTGCTTCCCAAACTATTCTACAATAGTCTTGTCCATTTGTAAGGAAATAAATTTAAAATAAGACACGATCAGGGATCTTCATCAGCCAAACCAAATATGCAAAAGAACTTATCAAGAAATTTGGTCTTGATTCAGCTAAAGGATTTGACACTCCAATGTCTACCGACTACCATCTTGACAAAGATGAAAAGGGAAAGCAAGAGAACGTGACCAAATATCGAGGAATCATAAGTTCACTTCTTTACCTTACTGCCATTAAACCTGATATAATGTTTGTTGTTTGTGTTTGTGCTAGATTTCGATTTCAAAGGAATCAATCACAAAGGAATTTACTTGTCGCCAAACGAATCATCGATATGTTTCAACCACTACAAATTTGGGTATCTCAAAAGCAACAACTATCACGCAACAACTTAGTTGGGTACTGATGCAGAATACCGCAAAGTGAAAGCGGAAGAAGCACCAGTAGGACTTGTCAATTTCTTGGAAATAGACTTGTCTCATGGTCATACAAGAAGCAAGGTTCAGTTGCAAACTCTACCACTGAGGCAGAATACATTGCTGCCAGCAGTTGTTACTCTCAACTACTATGGATGAAGCAACAACTAGTGGACTACAACATCAAGACTGCTAATTGTCCAATCATGTGTGACAACACTTCTGCAATTTCAGTCTCAAAGAATTAGTGATGTACTCAAAGACAAAGCACATTGATATCCGTTATCACTTCCTCAAAGATCATATGGAGAAAAGTAACATCATTCTGGAATACGTTCTAACTGAACATCAATTGACTGATATTCTCATCAAGCCACTGGATGCTGCCAGGTTTGTTTATTTAAGGAGAAATCTTGGTATGATTGATCCTACAGCTTAATTTTTATTTTTTTTTGTTTTCTTTCATACCGGTAGACTTAACCTACTACTAACCGGAAGACTTAATTTGCTACTAACCGGCAGACTTAAGCTCTTCATTCACACCAGGTTAGTACTTCAACTGTTTAGTCTATTAAAGCGGAAAATGTATTCTAAAAGGGCAATTTTTTTAATTACTTTGAAAATATCTTAAGATACAACTTTTCGCTAAAAAGATTTTTTCTCTCTCCTTTAAATAGACTTTGAACCGCCCTTTCCAAAAACTTTACGAACCCTCTTTCTTTCAGATTTTCTCTTTCTCTACTCAATCCCTCCTCTCTTCTCTGCAAATGCTCCCTCTTTCTCTCTACAATTATTATCTGCATCTTCTTCCTTACAGCAACAATGGTAAGCGTTTCATTACTCTCTAGTTTACTATCCAATTGATTTATGTTTAGTATTTCTTCTGTTGAGTCACTTTTTTTAGGAATCCGAAAAGACGCTTTGCGTATCTTGACGGTTTCCGCCATTATTGTTCATTTCAAAACCTTGAAACTAACAGTTTTCTCTAGACTTTGGATAATCATTCTTCTAAGAAATCTTCTGTTAATGTTTCTCTGTTTTATCTATCCAAACATTTAAGGGTTTCAAAATTTTCATCTGAGATTTTATTTTACTTTTTAAAAATGAAATCTTTGGTTGTTTGTTCTGTCAAGAGAAAAGCCCTAATTCCTGAAAATGTCTTTCGTAGGTGAAAACATCTGCAAAATCAAACACCGACAAGTCGAAGGTGCTTGACCCAGAAAGTGTCATTCACCCTAGCCCCTCCGTCAACGCCCTCTGGGTTTCTCTCTGCTTCAGCCTACTGTGATATCATTCAACCTCTCGAACCTAAGACGATTCTATCTGCAAAGACATGTGCATTGACCTACAGACGGTTCGCACATTCAATACCGGAGCCAAGATGTGTGATGACATGAACGAGTCCGGGATTCTCCCCCTTTTCTGTCTCCACGATGAAGACTACAGCATCTTTCTCGCTGAAGAGTTCTACCAGCGAATGGAAATCAACCAGAAAACTCCATCAGTCATACGTGGATGGATTCGTGGTTTTCATTTCTCTCTGTCTGCCAAGGTGATATCCAAGGTCATCGGCGTTCATTATGGCGGAGACATGGAACTTTCCATTACTGAGGCTGACCAAGCCTAGGAAGCAATGAGGGGAACCAACACTCCAAGGGAACCTCAAGGCAAAATGCCGAGGAACCTCTTTTCCTTGACGCCATCGTTTCTAGCATCCGCTGGACAAATGTTTGTCGCTCAAGAACGGGGCCCATGATATGTTCACCGCCCAATAGCTCAACCTCTCCAGCACCATTCACCAGAAGTCTCGTCTCAACTATGGAGCCATCATCTTCAACGAACTTCGCAAATACATATCCTATGTGAAGGACAGCCCTACCAACAAAAGGCCCTTTGTCAGACTAATCAACACCCTGCTAAGGGACACGCCAAAGATCAAGTCTGCCGTTTACAAAAGTGAGCTAACCAAAGTGTCAAAAGACAGGCAGCTAACGGACACCTTCTTCAATAAATACATTGAGTGGGAGAACAAACGAAGGTAGTAAAGAGGACTTCCAGGTATTGCTGCTGCAAAAATAACCAACCCCACTCCAATGATGATGACGCGGATCGACATGAACGCGTATGATGCGGCCAGTTCTATCCGTGCAGCCATGGAAAGATTCAAAAAGGTGACCTCTCGCTGGCTGGCCGTGATATCTATCAAGAGGCCAAAGACCCGAGCCGAGGAATCGTAACACATTCTCAAAGGGCTAAGGTCGCTAAGTCCGTGAAGGCGATCGTTTCTCAGATGAAATCAAGTCTTAGGGCCGACATATTCGCCAAGACAAAGGCCGATGTAGAGAAGGCAAGGCAGAAGCGGAGATCGAGCAAGCTTCGTGCCGTGGATTCGGCAGAGGCGAACCGGCCTAGACGTGACAGAGTCTTGCGCCTCCTCCGCCGCTGACAAACCTCCACTCCCCAGCCATCTAACCCTGAACCACCAACCTCCACTCCCCAGCCATACTCATAACCCAAACGAAAACCTTCTTCTGACCAACCCTCACCTTCACCCAAGCCTAAACGTAGACGCCTACGTAAAGGTCTTTCAACCCACCCACCACAGACTTCTCGTCATTCTTCGATTAAGCAATGAACCTCCTATTCGGTTGCTAAGGCAAGAGTGAAAGATGCCTGGTACCCAACCATCTACCCCTTTCAACCCACTCCCACCGAGTCATCTACTCGTAGGGAATCAACTCTTCCCAGAGGAGCCACACACTCAGAGGAGCCCACCCGATAACTCTCTCCAAATCCCCTCCTTCCCCCTTCAACTACTCACCGGACCCATCTACCCCATCTTCATCCACTCATACCCCAACCAACCCAACTACACCATCCGAACGAAACCAGACCACCCCCTCAGAACCAAGCCAACCTGTCCCCCTTATCCTAACCCCCTAGTTTCCACCTATCTTATCCTCTGCTGCCACAAAGTTCATCTTTGAACTTTCGTCGATAACAGAACTGTTTGCCAAACCTCCCCCTTCCCCTCAACCAAAATCTACACTTTTGAGACCAGAAGACATTTCCTATCCTCCCCATTCTTTCTGGTTCTCAACTGAACCCCTTCCCAGCCCTTCCGATATCTATGATCATTCGGACACAGATATCGAAATACCCCCCAACCCCTCCTCCCTCTCCCCCAGAATCAAAATCCTCATCTACCCATACCTTTCCCTCACGCGACTCTTCTTCCTCCAACTCAGCCACTCCACCTTTCCAGCAGCCCTTCCGCCTGGTCACCTCTGTCGACGCCACTTCCTCTACCGGCATTGAGCATATACACATTAGGCTCGACCCGTCTCCATCCCAACCAGCCAACTCTGAAATTCTCAGTCACCTGGACACTATCTACGACAGACTGGGAGAGCTTACCAGTATCTCCACCGCTACCGCTGAACTAGCAACTGCAACGTCCAAGACTGCAGGCAGAAATGCCGCCATCCTCCGCCAATTTCAAGAGGATGTGTGGACAAGGTTTGGAGAAATGTGGCACGATTCCACTGATATCAAGATCAACGTCGAAGCTCAACGCAATGAATGCGTCAGACTCTACTCAACCCTCTTCTGGCAGCTCTTCCACAACATAACTCTACATCTAGGTGCCGGACGCCCTCATGTTCTGGAGCTCAACAACATCGCTCTCAACGCGTCTCATGATAAGATTAATATCGAGTGTGAATGTGATCTGGCCATCACGGAGGAGAAACAACTAAGGTTTATAAACCGAACTCTAATGGAGGAAAACAACAGACTACGTGAAGAATTGGACTACCATTCTCGCTCCACCAGACCTCTTACCCCTGCCGATGATGAATACACCAGAAGAGTTGAAAAACTTGAACGCCAATGAAAAGAAAGAGAAGCAACAGACAAAGCAAACAAAGGTAAAGGGAAAAGGCCGTGGAAGCTCATATTTTTCTCTCCCAAAACCTTTGTATCTATCTAAGTTTTTGAAAACTCTGTTAAATTTAAACTTCTCGTTTGAATACAGAAGCTTATTGTCTTTCAAAAATTGTCTTCTGTTTAAATTCTTGCTACTTCAATTCATATATCTGCTCAGAATTTAAACATTCAGTTTAAATCCATTTTGAAATGTTTATTACTAATCCTTGTATTGTTCGTTACTTCTCTTCTGTTGTAAGCACTTAGATTAGCTTTTTATACTTGAAGTGTTTTCTTTTTGATAGAGGCATGTCTACCGTTATAAAACTAAAATACTTTCTGACATGCTATTATCTATCATAAAGTTTTTCATAGCCCTCACTTGTAAGTAATGATGACCATATGCAAATAGGAGGAGATTGTTGTTTCTCATTTGTATCTTGATTTACATCTGTTCATTCATTACATTAGGTTCTATACTTAGTGGCTAATTGAGCTGCGTATCAATTAGTGTGATAACTGTGTATAGAACTTTGCCTTAGAATAGTTTTGTAGGCTTCACAGGTTCAGCGGAAGACTTCAGCTTGTGGGTCCCAAAGGGCACAATAATAAGCTAGAAGGGGGAGGGGGTTGAATAGTTTATTATACACTTAAAAAACTTTTTAAGTAAGTTCTTTTGACCAGCACGTACAATCTATTAGGAAGATTGAAGTAGCGGAAGTCTTGCAAAGAAACTGGTTCAAGTCTGCCGATAAGGACTACCGGTAGACTTTAACTGGTTACTTAAGTTTGATGTTAAGGATGAAGATAAAGGAAGTAATAAACAGTTTAATAAGTAAACAAACAGTAAAGGAATAACACAAGTATTTTGGGATGGTTCACACTATAAAGAGTGCTACGTCCACCACCAAGGCAGTCAACCTTGGATTTAAATAGTGCACTATGTTTTTCACTAGATCTATTACAAAGAATATTCCCAATGGATCGTGTACAAAATCTTGACTTGTGTTTGGGGGTTAAGGAATTAAATATCTATGTAAACGAGATATTTAATTCGTGCAGAAGAATAGCTATGAATGAAAACAACAAGAAGTACAATAATAAATGTTGATGCACAGCTTCTTGTTGTTGTTGAGGACTTCTTGATCTGTTTAGGATCTCTTAAATGCACTGAGTATAAAGACTTAGAGTTGTTGTAGATTTTCAGAGCAATTCATCAAGTGTGTTTCTTCAGTCTTTAATGGCAGCATTTATAGCAGGAGCATTCTTCAGATCCGTTGGAGAAGACGAAGACTAACGGCTCTATTAGGTTGAATGCATTAAATGCATGGAGTTGTCTTGGAGATTTTCGTCTTTACAGATATCGAGCAGGGAATGGGTGCAGAGATCTTTTGCAGAGACTGGAAGTCGGACAATCGGATGTCGAATCGATAGAGTTATTCTGAGCAGAGGTGACGATCTGTTTTCACTTTTCTTGTTCGATCTGCGAAAGTCTTCTGCTTTCAGAAAAGCTACTTTCGTCGGGGAAGGTCTCAATTTAAATTCAAACTGATAAGGGTAAACTTAAACTGATCCACTAATAATTGTTTGACTGGACACGTCATGATTGACCGAGTGCGGACAAGGTGCCGTTGTATCTTTGTGCAGTCTTAGGTGAAGCTTTAAAGGGTCTTCCGTGAACTGTGAAGTCCTATAAAAACTATTCTTGGAAAAGTTCTATACACAGTTGCCACGCTAATCGATACGCAGCCCAATTAGCCACTAATGTATAAAACTAATGTAATGTATGAGCATATATAAATCTAAATACAATGAGTATCAACAATCTCCTCATATTTATATCTGGTCATCATTACTACAAATGAGGGCTATAACCGACTATGTGATAGATAATAGCATGTCTAAGAGAATTCTTAATTTTATAACGGAAGACATGCCTCTATCAAACAGTAGAACACCTCAAGTGTAAAGACTGATCTATGTGCTTACAAAATATAAGGAAATAATAGAACATCACACAGATTAGTAGCAAAACAGTTCAAATAAATTTAAACTGAGTGTTTAAATTCTAAGCAGGTATTTTGAAATGAAATAACAAGAATTTAAACAATAGACAAATTTTTGAAAGACAATTAATCTTCTGTATTATAAACGAGAAGTTTAATATTTACAGAGTTTTCAAAAATAACGATAGATACAAAGGTTAAGGGAAGAATAGATACAAATTTTACCAGGGTCTTTTCCCTTTTCCTTTGTCTGCTGCTTCTTTTTCCCTTCGCTGTCGCTCTAGCTCTTCAGTTCTTCGGACGTATTCGTCATCGGCATTCGTGGGAGATCTAGTGGAACGAGAACGGTAGTCGAGTTCTTCACGAAGACGGCTGTTCTCTTCCATAAGCATTTGGTTGATAGACTTCATTTGCTTCTCCTCCGTGATGGCCAGATCACGATCACGTCGAGCATTCATAATATCATGAGCAGAGTCGCGAGCTAAGTTGTTGAACTCGAGGACAGGCGGGCGGCTGTGGCCGAGATGAAGTGTGATAGCGTGGAACAACTCGTAGAAGAAAGATGAGCAGAGCCGGACACATTCATCTTGTTGAGCTTCAACATTTATCTTGACATCCGTAAACTCATGTCTCATCTGTCCAAAACGGGTCCACACATCTTCTTGGAAATACCAAAGAAAAGCAGCAGTTCTGTCGTTGGCCTTGGATGCGGCAGTGGCTATTTCAGCGGTGGCGGTAGAGATGCTAGTCAGCTCGCCTAACCTTTCGTAGATAGCGTCCAATCGAGACAAAATTTCAGCATTGGCCGGCTGAGAGGAAGAAGGTTCCTGGCCAATGTGAATGTGAGCAGCATCGGCAGAGGAGGAGGTAGCTCCGGGGACAGGAAGAGGCTGTTGGAAAGGTGGAATAGGCGAGGAAGAGGTGGAGTCTTGGGTGGGGATTGTGTTGGTAGAAGAGGAGATGGTTTTTGGTGGGGAGGGAGGAGGGGTTGGGGGAGAATCTAACTCAATGTCAGTGTTAGAATTGTCACTGACTATTGATGATTCGGGTAAAGGGTCGGTAGAGAACCAAAAAGAGGGGGCTGGATAGAAAAGGCTTTTGGGTTTGCGAAATTGTGGTTGTGGTTGAGGTTGATCTTGGGTGAAAAGATCTGCTACCGAGGAAAGTCCAAAGAGGAACTTAGAGGCAGCAGGATCTAGAGGTTTGGTGGGAGAAGGTTGGGTTGGTTTGGATGGAGTAGATGAAGTGGTTTGGGTATGATGAGGTGAGGTAGGGGTAGATGGGTTAGGAGAGTAGTTGAAGGGTGAAGGAGGAGGGGTAGGAGTTCAGGTGGGCTCCTCCTGAGGGATAGACTCCTCCGGAGGGGTTGAAGTCCTCTGAGTAGATGACTCAGTAGGAGTGGGTTGGCTTGGTGTGGCGGTAGAGGTTTGGTTATCGGTAGAGGGTAGGTCAGCGGTAGGAGTTTGGGTGGCGGTAGAGGGCTGTGTGGCGGCAGACCTCTTTTTCTTCCTTAGCAACTGAATAGGGGGCTCAGTTGCGTCATCGGTAGAGGTTGGAATGTCTGCAGGTGGCTGGTCTTCAAAGGTTTTACGTAGTCGCCTACGTTTTGGTTTAGGTGAGGGTGCAGGTGAAGGTGAGGGTGGTCGTTTGGTTTTAGGAGAAGGCTGGGTAGAGGGGGTTGGTTGAGTTGGGGTAGCTGGTGAAGGATCTGGAGACTTATCGGCGGCAGAGGAAGAGCAGCCGGCAGACTTGTCCTTTCGGCTTTCCTTGGCGCTTTCTGTTCCATTTGGCCTGCGCTCCTCTGTTTCGACTTCGGCAGAGCCTTTTGGCCTTTCTGTCTGCTTGGACCTCGGCAGTGCTACTTGCCTCGTTAGCCAAGTCTTTGGCTTCTTCGGTGAAAGTGCAGGCAACTTGGTCATCAAACTTAGCAGATGCCTTTTTGAAAGTCTTGCTAGCCGCTTCATACGCTTCCATGTTGAAGCGTGCAACGATAATGGGCACATGCTTAGCAATTTTGTCGATGGAGATGGGCGGAAGACCTTTCTGCTGCCTTCGCTTGTTCTCATATTTTGTATACTTATTGAAGAACGAAGCGGTCAGCTGTTTGTCCTTGGACACCACTATAAGCTCATCTTCCTTGATGGAAGAGTTGACCTTCTCTGTGTCTCGAAGGAGAACGTTGATTAGCCTGACAAATGGCCGTTTGCAGTTGGGGTTGTTCTTGACCTTCTCAGGCTACGCTTCTTGATTCATTAAATACTATAGAGCGTAGTTGAGGTGCGTCGAAGGTAAGGCGGAACTTGTGAGATTCAGTTGTTGTGCGAGTGAATATATCGTGGGCTCGCTTTTGAGCAACGATCCCTTGTCGATCAAGTGGCTTGGCCGATGAGGCGTCCGATGGGAAGAGATTCTCGGCATCTTCCCTTGTGGTTCCCTTGGGGTATCAGTTCCCCTCATTGCTTCCCAGGCATGATCAGCCTCAGCAATTGAAGATTCAAGAGCACCACTGAAGTGCATACCAATAATGGTGGAGATGGTCTTGCCGGTGATGGAGATAGGACGGCCTCAAATCCATCCACGAAGAGCATTTTGATTTCTGAGTTTCATTCGTTGGTAGAACTCTTCAGCCAAGAGAATACTGTAGCTCTTGTCGTTGAGGCAGAAGAGTGGAAGAATCCCCGAAGCGTTCATGTCTTCGCAGGCCTTGACTCCGGCGGCAATTGTGCAGACAGATTGGAGGTCTATGCACATTCCGGGTATATAAAGCTTTGGGTCCAGGGCGACAATGACGTCGTGAGCAGCGAGAAAAGTAGGGTACCCAGGTAGATTAACATCCAAACTGGGTGGGATGTCTTTTTCCGGGACCAACTCCTTCCTGCTGTTACGCTTGGATTTTGAGGATTTTGCCTGAAAGAATGCAATCAGAAATTAGGGCTTTTTACCACAAATAATAAACAAGCAATGATTTCAAGTTTTTCTGAAATTAATTGAAATTTTGAAAAGAACACTTGAAACCCTTGAATGTTTTAGGGTAAGAAAACTAGAGAAACATTTAACAGTTAAACGAAATGAGTACTCAAAGCATATGAAAGACTATTAGTTTCAAGGTTTTGAAGAACAACAATGGCGGTTACTGTCAGATACGCGAAAGCGACCTTTCGAATTCCATAACAAGAAGCTTAAAAGACGAAATACTAAACAGTAAACAGTAAATAGCGAGTAGTAGAGTAGAGAAGAGCATACCATTGTTGCTGATGAGAAGAAGAAACAAGAAGAATTTGGAAATAGAGAGAGTAGTTGTAGAGAGAGTGAGAGAGAGAGGGTTTGAATAGAGAGAGAAATATTTTAGACAAAGGGGTTTCGTAAAGTTTTGGAAAGGGCGGTTCATGGTCTATTTAAAGAAAAATTTTAGCGCAAAAGCGGGAACTTAAGATATTTTCTAAGTAAAAAGATTTTACGCTTGACCCCCTTTTGTTTTAGAAAACATTTTTAGCTAAAATAGACTAAGGAGAGATACTAACCTTTATGTCTTCCGTTAAAGGGAAAATGATGTCTTCCGGTCAGTATAAAACTAAGTCTACCGGTATGAAAGAAAAACTAAAGATATTTGAAATTAAGCAGTGGGATCAATCATACCAAGATTTCTCCTTAAATAAAAGCAAACTGGTGGCATCTAGTGGCTTTGTGAGTATGTCGACCAATTGATGTTCGGTTGGAGCGTATTCGAGGCCCGATGTTACCTTTCTCCACATGATCTTTGAGGAAGTGATAATGGATATCAATGTGCTTTGTCTTGAGTGCATCATTTGGTTCTTGGAGGCGAAATTGCTGATGTGTTATCACACATAATGGACAATTCTTGATCTTGATGTTGTAGTCCACTAGTTGTTGCTTCATCCATGATAGTTGAAACAGCATTGCGGCATCAATATATTCTGCCCTGCGTGGTGGAGTTTACAGCCGATCCTTGTTTCTTGCATGCATGACCATGAGACAAGTCTATTTCGAAATTGACAACTCCAGCTGGTGCTTCTTACGCTTTCACTTTGCAGGCTGCATAGTCTACATTGAGTATCCAACTAGATCGAAGTTGTTGCGTTTTTGAATACACGAGATGCCTAGATTTGTTGTTGTTGAAACATATCGGTGATCGTTTGGCCGACAAGCAAATATGATTCCTTGGATCACTGAAATCTTGCCTGAAATACAAGCAGACAAACATAATGTCAGTCTCTTGGCGTAAGGTAAAAAAGTGAACCTATGATTCCTCGGTACTTGGTCATGTTCTCTTGCTTTCATCTGATCAAGTCTCAAATCCTTTTGTTGAATCAAGACCAAATTTCTTGATGAGTTCCTTTGCATATTTGGTTTGGTGATGAAGATTCGTCAGGAAGCGTTGAATCTGCGGTCCTAGAAAGCACGTAAGTTCTCCCGTCATACTCATCTCGAACTTGCTTTGCGTCGGCTTCTGAATC
>CM028379.1:122076047-122113175 GCA_013146195.2 Codonopsis lanceolata | reverse complement strand
ATGGTGAGTCTGCAGTAATAATTATCACATGTTAAAAGTAGGCTCCATTTCCGAGCAAAGAATAACAAAGAGAGTAAGCCAACTTTTCTATATTAAAAATATCGGCTCTCTACAGTGTGAGAGCTTTGACACGAATACAATGTGTTTTGGACATTTGACTCCTCCTTCCAAAAAACGGCAGCCTAATGTACCGGGTCAGAGTCGCTAAGTACAAACATGTGCTTTCTCCCATTTTCGGTCGCTTCATTAAGGGTGGTTCACCGAGATACTTCTTAAGTTGCTTGAACGCCTCGCACATTCCTCATTCCACTAAAAATTTTTGTTTCCTGAGTATTTTAGAAGGGTAAACATCGTCACGGAGCGAGAAATGAAACGACCAAGAGCGACGATGGTGCCGCTCGCTGCCGACATCTTTAATACATCTGGGCAGTCACGTCGGAGTAAAGCTTGAATCTTCTCCCAAGTTAGCTTCGATCCCCCTCCCTCGTTAACCATGAACCCCAAGACTTCCACCGAACACCGAAAAACGCACTTGCTTCAACTGTTTCTGTTCAACTTCATGTTGTTCTTTCTCGTTGGTAAAAGTTTCCTCCAAGTCTTTGATGTGGTCTTCCTCGTCTTGATGACCATGTCATCAATGTATGCTTCCATGTTTCGCCAATTTGTTGGCCAAAAACTTTGTTGACCATACCGATAAGTGGCCCCATTGCTTTTCAAACCGAAGGCATCATTTTATAACAAGAAGACCGCCAATGCCGAAATGCTAAAGCCTTATCCCGCCGCTTCATTTTCACTTGGTGGTATCCCGAATAGGCATCCAAGAAGCCGAGCATTTCAAATCCAAAGAATTGATCAACCAAATTTATCAATGCGAGGAGGGGTAACTCCGCCCTTGGGGCAAGCCTTATTAAGATCCGTGAAGTCCACGCACATTCTCCATTTATCATTGCTTTTTTAACCATTACCACATTGGCCACCAGATGGGTAATGAATTTCTTCAATGATGTCTCGCCAAGCCTTTCTACCTCCTTCTTTATAGCCTCATTTTTTTCTCGCAGGAGAATTGACGAGGTCGCCGTTGAATTGGTCGACATGCCGGGTCCACACTTAGCCGATGAAGAGCTACCTCCTCACTTACGCCTCATATCTTCCACCGCCCAGAAAACACATCAAGGCTTGACTTTAATTGTTCGATTAATCTTGTCCGCCTCTCTGGGAAAGTGTCGCTCCAATTTTGATTTTCTCGCCTCGAAAAGCCGGATTGATGACAATTTCCTCGAGCTCATCCTCACCTCGAACTCGCTCTTCACGGACCCGCAGTGTCCATTTCAATTTTTTCGTTGCCTTGTGCTCTCTTTTACGACGAGCGGGCTTTTGATATTTCCTGGGCGACTGCCTCCTTGTCCTCGGGTGATCAACCTCCATATTTTCTCGTCGCGAGCACTCTCCTTCTCGTAAATTACAGTTTATATCGGCCCGTAGCTTTGCTCGAACAACAATTTCTTCATTGGGATGGCGAGCGCTATTTTTCTCGCTTTTTCTTCAAGGCTTGACAAATTCCCACATTGTCCGGGCTGACTATGGCGATGCCAACGCCAAGGTTGTCTGTAAAACTTTGCTCGTGGTGGAACCGAGGCTACCATTCCTGGAAGCGAGCCACGGAGGGATACCCATGATGGCGTTATATGGAGATTTCGTGTCGATTACGAGGAAAGCTATTACGACCTCTAACCTCGTATGTTCCCCATCGCCTGTAAACCTCCAGTCAACCGTGCCCTCGACCTCGACTTTATGATTTGTGAAACCTTCCGAGTTCCCAAGTAAGGCTTTAATCGGGCATCGCTGAGACCAATCTCCTTAAAACAATCGTAGTAAAGCACGCCCCAAGATGCTCCCCATCCACGAGCACTCTGCACTTGCCGCTTATTGATCAAAGCCGACACAACCAAAGGTCGTCTGACGTTAGTGGCTCGCCGCCGCATGAGTGAACCTGATGGTCTCGCCAAATCGAAGTTATTGGTGGCATATTTATTGCTTTTGACAATGAATAAATATGCTTTCCCGCTTGAGTCGAGCCGGGTTCTTCCTCAAGAATAACATTCATCACCCCGCTTATCCGGGGGGCATTGCTCCTGCTTCCGCCGCTTCCGAGCAGAGGATCACGGCGATTACCACCATTGTTGTTTCCTTGCTTGAATCTATCAAGACGCCCTTGATTAATCAAGCGTTGGATTTCTTTTGAGGATGAAGCATTCCTCCGTGACATGCCCACGCCGTCGTGGTAAGCACAAAATTTTGTGCTATCACGATATTGTGCCGCTTCCTGATTCATGGATAGGAGCCGGGAGATCATTCTCAGACCGCATCATTATCTCCTCTCTCGGAAGTGTTTAAGGGAGTAAAGTGTTGCTCCCCTCGAATCGTTGAGTGGAATCAAGTCCTGCTCCGGCCTCCGAAAATTATTGTTATTTCCCGAGCTAGAGTTGCATAGCTTGGTGTTGAACTATTTTCAACCTTTTCCTTCCTTTTCCCTTCCGACCGCCTCCGCCGAGCCGAACAATCGTGCTCGAGCAAGCATCTCACCCTGAGTGGCCGGTGGATGCATCACCAATTCTTGTTTCAAGCCCCCGCTTCGCATATTGTTCAAAAAGCAAAGTGTAACCTCTCCTTCCGTCATGCCCGTAACTTGTTCGAGCACCTTAGTGAACCTTTCCACATAGCTATGGGAAGATTCATCAATTCCTTGAACCACTTTGCAGAGGTCGAATCGACTTTTGGGGAGAGCTCCGGCCGAGCCAAATTCTGCTAGGAACTTCTCCTTCAAGTCTTTCCACGCCGTAATAGACCCTTTCGGGAAACGCCCCAACCAACTCTGGGCTTTACCCTGTATGGCCCCTGCAAATGCCTTCATTTTCAAGGCCTCATTACTGGTCACTAAGCTGACCTGAGCCTCAAATGAACGTAGCCAATCTCCTGCTCGGGTTTTTCCCGAGTATTTATCAAAATTCGGAAAAACAGCTCCCAATGCTGGAGGTGTGTTTTCAATCCAGTCTGCGAATGGACTTCCATCTGAAGATCGAGCCGAGCCCTCAGAACGGCGACTAGCTTCCCACCCATCCATTCTCGCCTGCACAATTGCCAAAACCTCGGCCATTGTCAGTCGAGGTAGCCTTTGGTGCCGTTGAATTACCACGGCCGAGCTATACGGCCGAGAGGTGCCGCCATTTCTTGTGCTCGGAGCTGTTGGGGAACCCTTTGAGGTCTTGCTGCTTCATAGCGGTCTGCTCGTCTGTCGTGTTCGCGACGGGGTGAAGTCCGTCGAGAACGATGAGAATAGCGAGATCGAGAATGATATGAACGCTCATGTTCATCATTTCGACTGCGCCTGCTGGCTGGCTGTGACTCATCGACTATGCTGTACTCTCTAGCACGACGTTTATCTCGGCTTCGCCTTTCCTCATGGATTTCCATGGCATTGTCATCCTGGTTGTGGCTGCCATCGCCGCACGATTCTGCCGAACCCGACGATGGCCAAAGGGGCTTGCATGCGGGCATGGCCGCCAACACTAAGCGCTCTTTCAACCACGTGTGGAGCACTAACCGCGGGGACAATTGGTATTAACTGTTCCTCTATGGGAACAGGTGGCTGACCCAACGCGGCTAGCTGTTGATTCAGAATAAACATTTTGCTCAAATATTGAGCTTGATTGCGCAGAGCTTGGGCCTGAGCTTGTTCATTCAATGGGATAGGCTCTGCCACTGAATTAAGTCGAGCAGCCTCCCTTCGTTGGTTCAACTGATCCCGTAATTCAATTGAATTGGCCCTTTGCTGTTGCAATTGATTCCTCAAATCATGTTGAGGTGGATCAGTTGCGGGGACGAAACCAGCTTCACCATTTGGTGCATGCTGTGCCGCCACTTGAGATCTGGTCATTACCCCGCTTAGCGGTGGTAGGCCATTTCTTGAAATCGGTCGCCGGGAATCCTGCCTGCTAGTCGGTGGCCAATCTCCTTGAATACATCACCACCGACATTTCCGCTTGCTCCAACCAGTCCCTTTCCATTCTTAGCCATGCTAACAAGAGTTGATGAAAAATGAACTAGAAAGTTTTCGTTTCCCGGCAATGGAACCAAACTGATGCTACACAATCTGGTCTTGGGCCGGTCCTTGCGGTTATGGGATATCTGGGCTTAATTGAACGTGAGAACTCTTAAAATCCTGTCAAAAGAGAAAAACACCTTAGATGGAATGCAAGGCAGGGCCTCGCGAAACCCCTCAGGTGTGAGAGTAAGTATTAAGCTTTTTGTTGAAAGCAAAATGACAGGGTTTCGGTATATTGAATAGTGCGTACCTTTCAAATGAGATTTCATGAAGTATATATAGCCTTTCAGGGAGTAGGATCCAAGTTAGCCGTGATCACGAGATATTTTAGGACCGTAATACCATAAATGCGGGTTCCAGAATCGAAGGAATCAAGGCCAAAATCTCGGGATCAGCGAGGATATCTCGAGATTAATACCGAGCTCAATCGAGCAGCCTTGTTCCCTGCTCGCTGAGTGGTAGAGAAATTCCTGCTCGATATAGATGTGTGATGATCATCTCGCGGCTATCATACACGTGACTATCACGTGCTGAAGCCTGTGCCTGGCTCGTGACCGAAGTTTGGGCCGAGCTCATCACATATAAATATGTATCAAATAAATTGTTTATGTAAATATATTTTTGGATTTTCAATTGTTTTCAGTTACTAATGAGAATTTACTTCCGTTAACATTTTTCATCCAAAACCGAGATGGAAGAGGATGGAGTGACTAAAGTGTAATGATGAAATTGTTGAAAAAATAGCAAGATGACGTTAATGAATAAAAACTCGAAGTAAGACGATAAATTTGATATTTAAGACAATTAACGAACGACTATTATCATTTCAAGTTTAAACTTTCAACTGTGAGTCACATATTTATACTTAGTTTTATTTGTACAATAACATAATAAATCTCCTCATCCGTGTTGCTCTCGTATAGTCGCAAGTGGAAATTGATTTTAAAAAATTAATAATAATGTAACTACTTATGAGAGTCCTTTACTATAAACTTCGTAGTAAAGTAGCAATCTAGTTTATTTTTTGACGACCTGATTATGGTAGATTACTAACTTTGCTGCTTTATACTAAAAAAAATCTTGAAAATAAATTAAATTAATCGATATAGCGAAGGAAAAAAAAGGTTGAAATTGTGACATGTTAGTCTTATCTCTCACTTTGACCAATTTTTTTTTTATCTATCTCATGTTATACATTTGAATAATTTTAGTATTTTACTAAACCAAATATATATAAGTCAACAGGTTAAGATAATGTCACATGAGCATTCACAAACAAATGAATATCGAGTTAAAATTAATTAACTTTAATACTTGTGAGCTATAAATTAAGCTAAAAAATAACAACAAAAAAATGTTTCAACTTTAAATCTTAGTCAAGAACATTAAATGTGCTAAAGATATTTGAAAAGTCATTTGAATCTGAAGAGTTATGGTCAACTTCATTAATTGATTTTCATTTTAATTTCCAAAAATATATATATGATAAATATTCAAATTATAAATATTTTCAAATTTAGTATGTTATTTTTGGCGGAAACTTTCCATAATTTGTTCATCTCATTTTATATATTTATAGATGTTTTAAGTGCACTTTATATAGGGCCAATTGTTTTGAATGTAATAGTCAAGGATGAGCAGCAACCCATGGTGAATAGGTAGAAGAAATTATGTGCCAAACATTCAATGTTTGGCAATTGTATGTGTGCTACTCGGTTATAAATACCGAGCAGCCTGAAATTATCAATGACCCTGAAAATACAGCTCTGGATAAAACCCTCTCTCTCTCTCTCTCTCTCTCTCTCTCTCTCTCTCTCTCTCTCTCTCTCTCTCTCTCTAATACACTCTATATCCTCAATTTGTGGTTACTTTATAACACGTTATCAGTACGATCGTTCTACTCTTAACGATCTCAAACGGTAAAATTTTCTGCTGATGTATTCTTTATTTTATGCTCCTGATTTACTTCAATATATATCGTATATCACCATTATTAAGAAAATGTTGGCTGAGCCACCGTCGATAATATATGGTGAGATGACGAAATAATAATTTCTTATTTTACGCATAATATATATGTTCGTTGATGCTTGAGAGGAAATAACCCCAAGCTATAAACTGAATATTTATATATATACATATATATTATGAATTGTTATGCTTTCAATTCAATATATGAATAATTTTATATACATATATATTTAATACTGACTTTCAAACACCCACAGAAAGGCTTGCCGAGTAGCGTGGCGTGAATATATATGTATGCTATATGATAGTTGTATAGAGTTGATTGAAAAATATTCATGCAAAGTTATTTTATTTGAGATCAACTAATTGCTCCTAATAAGATATATATTTATACATAATGAAAATGCAATGCTATTAAATCAGAATTTTTACATTTTAACCTCTTTCCTCTAACGGCTAGTTAACTGATTTTTATCTCTCTCCTCCAACAGTCATAAACGGCTAGTTAGCGGTCATAAACGGTGTTTTTTTTTCTCTCTCCATATATACAGCAGCATCTCAATAGCTTACTCACATTTTTACTACCTCCTTACAAACTCTCGATACCATATCATATTCTACAAAATATTTAACTAAATGTTGATGATTGTTATCATACTAGTTATTGTGTACACCGCATTGGTTTTCGTTGTTGAATACTCTCCAAACGATTTTCAGATTTTTATTACTTATCTTTGTATCATGTATGTCCTGTTAGCCGTTACAATAGCTTTCAACATACATTTTAACATGTATTGATTATCATATAAATAAAATTTCATAATTTTATTTATATATATATATATATATATATATATATATATATATATATATATATATATATATATATATATATATATATAATTCGTTTTTATAGTTTTTTTTCACAAATGGTAAACATTGCTAAGCTCGAATTTGAAAGGCTAGACATATCTGGGAAAATTGTATGTCTTGGAAAATAGATGCCGAAACCCACCTGGCCGCCAGAAGCCTCGAAAATAATATCCAACGAAGTAATAATGAATGGATAAGTAATCAACATCGGGCTCAGGCCATGATTTTCCTACGACAACACGTCCACGAAGACTTAAAGATGGAGTATCTCATAGTTAATGATCCACTCATTTTTTGGGAAAATTTGAACGAAAAATATGGCCATTTGAAAACGGTCATTCTCCCAAAAGCACACTATGAATGGATTCATATCCGCCTACAAGATTTTAAAACCATCAGTGAATATAATTCTATGATGTATAAAATAACCTCACAGTTGTAATTATGTGGGGAAACCATCACTGAATATGATATGTTAGAGAAGACATTCTCCACATTTCATGCCTCCAATATGCTCCTACAGCAGCAATATCGAGAAAAAAGTTTTAAAAGGTACTCTGAATTGATCTCTTGCCTCCTTGTAGCTGAACAAAATAATGAGATTCTAATGAAAAATCATGAATCTTGTCTAACTGGTTCAGACCCATTCCCTAAAGCGAATGAGACTATGTATGATAAAGGGCAAGAGCGTGGACGTGGCAGGTTGAAGGTTATTTTGAAAATAGCAACACTTGTCATAATATTTGACCAGAAAGGCTCAACAAAGGGGGTGATTGTAAGGGTAAAATAGGTCATGCCTATTTTAGCTTTTGTTTCCCCTTTCTTGGTAAAATACATATTAGACAAGTTTGGCATTTTTGGTATCTAAATCTTTAATTAGATTTTGTTTTCCTTGGTCCTTAAGTTTAGGCATTATTTTTGGAAACAAAATCTTGTCAAAAATCCTCTTTCAACCGTGTATCTAGACTTCTTGATTATATGGTAATAAAATCTAGAGATATGGTAAGTAGATTTTATTCCTTACCACTAATCCTTGTTCTTGTTGGAGTTCGATTATTTAATGTGTGTAGGGGTCCTCGACATTATATATATAGGAGGCTTGGACACGGTTGAGGAGCGGACATTAAGAGAGAACTGAAAGCAAAATCTGTGTGCAGAAATTCAGAAGATCCCGAAGCAGTTTTCTGTTCCAGACGTTGAACAGTTTCTCATTGTAGCTTCCAATGTTACAGCATTAGGAACTACATTGAGCGTTGATGCTGTTTTTGTCTTCCTGCTAGATTTTAGGAAGTTATTTGTTTCTTCCCACATTTGTTATACATGTTTTCTGTGGGGTTTTTTAGTCTCCAAGACCTGTTGTCTTGTGAGAGTGTTTCGTTTGACGATTTCAAAATCTTTTTGTAAAACAATTAATCTTTTTAGTGAAATTTTTTTGGCCATGAGGCTAGATCTACAAGTATAGTCTTGTAAATTGTTTGGTAAACCTTTGTATTCTGATTTGCTGTCTGATTTATTCGTCTTCCTCTGTTTTGTTATTTTTGACCATTGTGACTTCCATTGTAGCTACATCAGAAGCTACATTAGAAACTACATTGGTTTCTCTTGAGAATCCTAGCTATTGTGTTTTTTCAAGATAGAAGATAGAAAGGAGGTTATGAATGGGTATGAACTATATGCAGCAAATAGAATACAAATAATTTAGTGAATAGTTGAAGCTCTCGTGACATTCCTTGCAACCTTCCGTGACACGTTGAGAGATTTGCAAAGCACAAAGGAGCTATTATTAGGAGTAGTAATTTGAGGCACGACACGATTGATCGATACTAATATGATACGAAATTATAGGATTCGTGCTATGACTTATCGGGTTCGGGTCGTTATAGGACCAACACGATAAAGAAAGAAAAAAAGGGGTTGTTATCGAACTGGTTTGATAAACACGGTAAGACACGATAAGACATGATAACTAAAATATATATTTTTTAAAATATATTTTTTAAAATTTACTAGGGGTTATTCACTTCTTTCGAACTATTTTCATGATTATTTCATAGTTTTATCATTTGAAATTTTATGACTTTTAAACTACTTGACTATTTGTATTCATAAATTTTCGAAATTGTATTAAAAAATCAAAATTGTATATTCTATAATGTTTATTGGGCATAACATGCTTAACAGACCTAACGGGTCTGACTAAATAAATCGTACTTTTTTGCTTATCGTGTCTATCGTGTCATGTCGTGCTTTTCATATTTTTAGTGTCATGTTCGGGTATCACTACTAGAAAACCGCTAATTAGCGACGAAAAATGTTCGCACACATTTCCAAAAAAAATGGCGACGGAGATATGTAGAATGTTCTTAAAAGATGCTTTTTGGCGAAATTCGATTTTAACGGAATTTCGTCGCTAATATTAATTTAGAAACGGAATTCCGTCGCGAATTTCAATTTTTCATCGCTAATTAGAAACAGAATGTTCCGTAGCTAATACTTCCATCACTAATTATCTATTTTCTAATAGTGTATTAATATTAAGCACGATAAACTTATTGTGTTGTATTTATATTTATATTTATCGTGTTATGTCGATCCGATAACGGCCCAACACGACCGATTTGCCACCCTAGTTATTATCATGGCTCATTATCACCATCAATGCACACCATTCTATTTTTAGGAATGAATGACACTCCCTACCCGCATGCTCTTAAAGAGATCCTGGTCAGGAGAGAGAAGCTAGGGATAGTCCCTTTTTTTTTGTTACACTTTAAGAAAGTATATATTAAATTTGTTTTAGTAGACCATGATGCAATATTATTAAGTAATCAATTCATTTAAAAACTTAATTAGTTAGAAAGAGAGTACCAATTCATAATGTATATCTTGCTTGACAAAAATTTAAGAAATACTGTCGTATGTGTATTTTCTGTAAGACGGGTCTCTCAGACCCGACTTATAGTTATTGTGAAAGAATGACTCCATCTTTATAATTATGATTCGTAAGACGGTCTCACATGATACTTACTAATTATGATTTATTTTTTTTATGTCTTAACATATACTAGTCTTTGTATCCGTGCCTATGGCACGGCACGAGTAGGGGAGGATGTCAGTACTGGAGGGTGTCAATATTTAAATAAATCAATATATGTTTTAATCATGTTTTAAAAAAGTCTAAAATAAAAAATTGAAAATGAAGACATCTCGATAATCAATTAAAACATTATGATCATTCAACGGTGGAGAAAAAAAATTAAAACTTTTATTTGTAATTTTATTTAAGAAAACAGAGGCGATACATTGTTAAATTTTATTAATAGAAATAAAATTATAAATTTGAGGAGGACAACCAGCTTTGTCCTTATACAATTAATAATCTTTCGTTAAAATATAAACTTTTTTTAACACATACACCAAGGGTATTAATTTTTTAACTTTTTAACCCTCAGAACTCGTTTTATATTATAGATTTACTGTGGAAGATAGACACTAAACAATTAATAGTCAAATCAGGATCATAAAGAGTTTGTTCATTATTAAACAAATAAAAGAAAAGAAAAATTAAAAAGAAAAGAGGGGAAAAGAGGGGGAAGTTGGAGATGGGAGAAGTGGGGGAGTTGGAGAGGGGTTGCACAACTACCCTTCGCACATGTGAAATCTAGACGAAATTGGGACCGTAAGATATCGGTAAATGAATTGATCTCAGCCGCTCTTTATCTCAAATCAATTGTGAGTGTGCTTTCCAAGCTGTATTATAATATAGATGTTAACAAATTTGAACAATGGTAGTTAGGATTGGCACCCGCCGTATGTGGTTTAAGAGAGGTTAGGTTTGAAAAGCCATGTAACACGTGTTACGTTCAACAATATTGTCTGGAAAGCATGAGTACTTATTTTTTAGCGTAACTGAATGTTAAAGGAGGTTATTTTGATTTTATGGAAACTTAGACAACACCAACACCAACACCACATGCATTATGCATACTAGTTGTCTTATTATTCCGTGATAGAAAATGCCACCATGACTTTTAACGGAAAATTTGTGATGGACACACACACCCCATGTGTGTTATTTGTCCAAACTCAATAACAAATGATAGCCGGCATGATATACGCCACCTAGTAACTTCTCTTGCACCTAGATAGCATGGTTCGCACCAGGCCACCTGATGCTGTTTTCTTTTTCTCTTGCAATTTACAACTGCATCTTTAATCAAATAAAAGTATAATGTTACTTAAACAGAAACAACACAAAGAAAATGTTTTAAACATGGAAAAAATCCATGTTAAAGGTATTTTTCTACCGCACGGATTTTCCTCACTCGACTCACTGTGTATTGATGGTTCGAACTTTAAAAGATGAGACTCTGTTTTCTGAATTAGTTTCCGTTAAATGGTTTCACATGAGACCACTCATGATTTTTTTTTTAAATATTTTGTGTTTAAAGTGAAAGCTTTCCTTAGATGATCAAGTATGAACTAGGCAATTATTGTGTTATTATTAGATAATAAGTTTAATGGATTAGCTCTCCTATCAATAATTCCCAAATTAGTTCTTTATTACTACTTCAAATTTCAAAATGGATTAATCTTCTCCATGAATTAATTAAGCTGCTTCACATCACATCTTTCACTTTATTAATTTTACTAGGTTATTACCCGTGCGATGCATGGTTGACTTAGTGTTGTTTCTGAAACTTAAATTTGTAGATAGACTCTACAAGCTATTTGAATTAATCAATAACAATAAAATGTTCACATAATTAATAAATTAAAAAAATGTGAGATCACAGTGAATTATCAAACCAGAAATTCATGCGAATTATAAAATCGAACAAATATTTTGAGGATAAATCTATTTTAAATTAACCGAGTTTTGGTAAAATAATAAAAATTAAAAAACTTCTACCATGACAATTGAGGAGTACTCCTAATCAAATAAAACTTGTCTAAATCAAGTGAAACACATTTAAATCAAATGTGATAAAATCTATCTGATATTAACAGATTTTAACAACAAAAAATGGTAAAAAAAAAAAAACTTTTACTATGTATAAAAGAGACATCAATTTCAAAATCTATCCAGTTTAAAAATTTTGATGGTAAAAATAGAATATATATATATATATACACACACACACACACACACACACATATTACCGTATGCACAGTTTTAATAGTTTTTTTTTAGCAAAAGTTGTTTATAATAAGATGATTTTCTAAACTTGTAATAAATAATTATATTTTTTTAAATTAGAATGATTTGAAAAAAACAAAAAAAAAAGGTAAATATTCAAAATTGATCATATGAATATGTAATTGAAAGATTAAAACTTATGATAATAAATAAAATCTACCAGCAAAAAAACTTTTACCATGAAAATTTGGGGTACTAATCAAGTGAAACTCATTTAAATCAAATGTGATAAAATATATCATGTATTAACCGATTTTTGTAGCAAAAAATGGTAAAAAAAAAAAAAAAAACTTTTACCATGTATAAAGGAGACACCAGTTTAAAATCTATCCGGTTTTAATTATTGGCAAGAAAAAAAAAATATATATATATAGTACCGTATGCACGATTTTAATAGTTTTTTTTGTGCAAAAGTTGTTTATAATAAGATAATTTTCTAAACTTGTAATAAATAATTAAAAATTTTAATTAGAATAATTTGAAAGAAACCAAAAATAAGGTAAATAATCAAAATTGATCATATGAATATATAATTGAAATATTAAAATCTATGAGAATTGATAAAATCTATCTCAAAAATACATTTTTACCAAAAAAATTTGGAGTCCTAATCAAGATAAAAGCGTCTAAATCAAATGTGATAAAAACAATCTCATACTAACCGATTTTGGCAGCAAAAAAAGTAAAAACAAAAAACAAAAAACATTTACCATCTATAAAGGAAGTATCGGTTTTAAAATCTATCAGGTTTTAATTTTCGACAAAAAAAATTACAACTTCACAAGAAGGTGTCACGTCAAAGTACATAAATCCTTTAAAATTTTAAGTATGCAACAGAAAGTCGTCATGTGACAGTAGCGACTTATGTTTTAATAAACTAATAGATTATCAATCAATGATTAATAAATATAGATTAGTAGAATAATAAATAACATAAAATTATCACGTGAATAATTTCTATAAATTAAATAGTAGGAAAATGAAAAAAGATGAAAATTGAAGAGTTTTAGTCAAATTAAACTTGTATAAATTACATATGATAAAATCTAGTTTAATTAAGCGATATTTGAAAAAAAAAATAAAAACAAAATTCTAAATCTCTATCATAAATTTACTCGTAAAACTATATCTTAAATTTATCTTATCAAATTAGTTTTAGGATTTTTATTTTATCTAATTAGTTTTCGGATTTTTATCTTAAACTAATCAATTGTGAAAAAAGAAAAAAAAAACTTAAGGTGACACTTGACAGCACCGAATTCCTTTAAAACTTTTAGCTTTTCATAGAAAGTCGCCACGTGGCAGTAGCGGTTTCTGTTTTAGTAATAGATATAGATTTTAAGGTAAATCTCTTCTAAGAGCATTTTACGGATTTTAATTCTTTTGATGAAGAACTTAACCCACCAACACACGGTGGAGTCATGTAAAACAGATCTTTGTTGTAAAAAATATCTGTAAAACCGTCTTACCCAAGTTTTTATCTTGATTTTAATAGATTTTATTAACAAAGTTTTTATTAGCTCCAAAGTTTTTATTCACTCTAATACCATGTTTTTTTCCAAACAAAAAAAGAACATTTTTGGGGCAAAAAAACTATGATACCTTTAATGAGCATGAGACGCGCTATGAAAATGAATCGTGATATATCAATTTTATTGCATTAATATTTGCATCGCAATTCATCAGTTTAATTAACTAATCTATTTTTGCACCGCGATACATCAACTTTTGAATCGTGAGATACATCAATGTTTAAACCGCGATTTATCAGTTTAATTCGGTGCATTGATTATTGAACAATGATTCATTAGTTTAATTGTCTAGTCTATTTTTGTACCGAGAAACATCAATGTTTGTAACGCGATACATTAATCTGATATTTTTGCACCGCGATATAAAATCATAAAGAATCAGACCACGTCTTCAACCTTCTTCTTTCATCTCCTCCGTCGTAAGTCTTCTTCTTCATACTCCTCCTCCGCCTTCGTCTCTACTGAAAAATCTTAACCCAACACAGATCAATTACAATTTCGTATTTCATAAATAAATAAAAAGTTGTTTTCGTTGTGCAACTGATGCGTCCACAATCTTCTTGAATGCACTAGACCGGTCCAATCAAGATACATGACTTTCAACGTATCTGATACTCTCCAAAGCCCAAATCTGCAATAAGACCAAACAACCGTGAACTAGGCAGGGGCACTCCCTGTAAAAGCCCTCCGGCGTAAGAATCAGCTCAAGCAAGCTAACGGGAATGAATTTTAGTAGAGCGTAACTGCCCATAACTGCCTACTAATGATCGTGGCATAAATGGCGGGCACATTAACTGCCCTATTAACTCCTCCATTAATCACAACGCTCTAAATGGAGACTTTCCCGGACATAACAGTCCTTAACTGGTAACAGCTTGTAAACTAGCGAGCACTGCAACCCCTGCTCGCAACTTAATTCTGTTCGCTGGTTTAGACCCCAGCTTGATCACATCTCTTGCTCGCCAAAGACCAAGGTTTTTCCCGAGATACGTAAGGACCATTCCATCCCTTCCTCGTAACTTTAACATTTGAATGCTCGCAAGTTGGTAACGGGAGTCACGTGCCAAAAACGTGACTTACAACCTGGGTCTATTGGGCCAGACAGATAAGCAACAATGATTCAAATGTGTTTGCCAGAGATATTAAAGGTGACGATGACATTTTCAAAATAATATTTCAAAACTGATATTTTGCAGTTAAAAAAAAGAATGATGATCTTTTGAGATTGCAAACTTTAAAAAGAAAATCGGTCAAAATTTTACCCAAAAATAAAAAATAAAAAAATAGTGGTCAAAAGTTTCATGCATAAATACAAGAGGAAATAATGGAGAATCCAGCTTTCATGGGCATGCAAAATCCATGTGACCCATTTATTTTTTCTTTTCTTTTCGTCGCACAAAATAAGATAGATTTTAAATATAAAAAAAAAGGATAAAAGAGGTAATCAAATCCTTAATAGAAGCGGTTCCAATAATTCAGCTCCAAAGAGATTTGTGATGTGCTGTGCACCACTCAATCTTACTAAATCTTGTGACGGAAAAACATGAAGACTTGATGCTACTCGGAAATAGTTTACAATAAAACATGAAGACTTGATGCTACATGAGATTCTTTTTTTTTTTTTTTTTCCGTCCAAAGGGGGTATGGGGAGTATGAGAAGAGTTCTTTTTTTTTTTTTTTTTTTTTTGTCCCATGGCATTTTGATCGAACCTCGAGACTACACTTCATGTTTCCTCACGTCTACCATCTACCACCCTTAGGGCCATGAGATTCACTCTTATATTCAGTAGTTATTTATTTTTAATTCTTTATTTTTTCTTTTTCTATTATAAGTCATTTATATAATTTATAGTATAATAAAGCTCATACTCGCACATTCGTAATGATTTCAGATAAAAAAGGTGATTTCATCGCTTTTAAAAGATTATGCAATAATGATTAAAGTTATCTTCACATGTACGACACCGATTACAAAACGGTTTACCAATTTACTGTTTTATCAAGTTTATAAGAAAGTTTACTGTTTTACGATTTTAAGATTTTTTTCACTTAATATGGTGAGGTGTTCGGCATGTGTTTTCATTATTTCCTTTTTTTTATTTTTTTATCCCGTCATTTACAATACAATTTAAAAAAATTAAACAATGTACCGGATCAAAATAGATAATATTTTGAAAATGGAGAGAGTATTAGTTGAGCACCTGCCTTTAACTTCTCGCTTTTATTTTTTATTTTTAATTATTATCGTAATTAACTTAATCAATTTAATTTTGTCCCACCTTTTTCCAAAATTTAATTTTGTATACAAATTAATCAATTTTATCGTTTACCAAGATTCTACGGCTATTGAATAAAAAATTATTTTGCAACACCAATTTCCAAATTAATCAATTTACCTTTTTTATTTTCTAATAATTCCAGTGGAGTTGAGTATCTCATCATTTACAATACAATCAAAAAAAAATTTAAACGATGTACCGGATCAAAATAGATAATATTTTGAAAATGGAGAGAGTATTAGTTGAGCACGGTGCCTTTAACTTTCTCAGTTTTATTTTTTTCTTTTTAATTATTATCATAATTAACTTAATCAATTTAATTTTGTCCCCGCTTTTTCCAAATTTCCAATTTCAGATACAATTAATCAATTTATCTGTTTTACCAAGATTCTACAAATTTATTGAATAAAAAAGGCAAAACACACCTTTGGGCCATCAGACTTTTCAAAACATTGCAATTAGGCCATTGAGACGTCAAAATTTTCGGGATGGCCACTTTACCAGACTTATCTTGCACGTTAACCCCTTTTTTGGATGGACGTTAAGTTAGATTAAATGTCTATTTTGCTCTTGTCTTCATCATCATCACTGTGACAACCTAGACCTGGGTTTTAAGGATGGAATTAAGACTATTAAAAGAAAAGGAAACAAAGGACGTGGACCTCTCTTTCATCTTTCAAACCGCCATCCCCAATCATCACCTGCCTCTGTCCCATCGCTTGCCTCCTTCTCCTGGAAGCATCCACAACCGATCGCCATCTTCAATCGCTTTGCTCCCTTCGCCTTCTCCCGCTAATCGACGGCCATCATCTTCATCACCATCTCAATCTCCCTCTCTTCTCAAAGAATCGGCCCCATGTCGCCTGTAATTGCCGCCCATCCGTCACATCCTCGTTTCAAATATGTGTCGCCTCACCGCCATCCGCTATCTTCTCCCAGAATCAACATCTCCCTTCCCCTCGTCTCCAATAGTTTCGATTTCGGGTCTCACGCCATCATCTCCGCCTCTTCATCTTCCCCTGCGAATTCTTTCATCTCATCTCCATCCTCATCGCCATCCTCCATCTCTCGCCCCAAAGAACCTGGGCCAGGCTCCCCATTAGAAACGCTAACCCCATGTCCAACCCAAGATCCTTACCCGGTGAATCTCCATCGCCAGATCTCTGTCTCTCACCGCCATCCGTTATCTTCTCCAGCAAATCAACATCTCCCTTCCTCCCTCGTCTCCAATAGTTTTGATTCCTGCCTCACGCCATCATCTCCGCCCCTTCATCTTCCCCTTGAATTCTTTCATCTCATCTCCATCCTCACCGCCATCCTCCATCTCGCCCACCACCCGCTTGTGCCCCCATCGAAACGCCAACCCCATGTCCAATCGGCCTCTTACCCTAAGTGAATCTCCATTGCCAGAGCTTTAAAACCCAGATCCGGTAGATAAACTTTGTAAACCCAGATCTGAGTTTTAAAACCCAGATTTGGGTTACTTTGTCACAGTGATGATGATGAAGACAAGGGCAAAATAGATATTTAACATAACTTAACGTCCAAACTTAACGCCCATCCAAAAAGGGGTTAACGGCAAGATAAGTCCGGCATGCTGGTCATCCCGAAAATTTTGACGCCTCGCTGGCCTAATTGCAATGTTTTGAAAAAAGCACAAGGCCCAAATATGTGTTTTGCCAATAAAAAATTATTTTGCAACACCAATTTCCAAATAATGTCTCTCTATTTTTTTAAAGAACTTTCATTATAGTTTTTTTAAAAAATTACAATTTTCTCTCCTAAAATTATCTAAGTATACATTTGGTAGCACATGTTTAAATTAGGAAGTATAAGTTAAAGTTATTGACGAATGTTAACTTTTTAAACGAAAAAATATGTGCGGGCATTCATTTCAATGTAATATTGATATATATGAAATATAAAGAATATCTCTCTACCACGTTTAATCTCACAATTTCAACCGTTTTTATCACATTTTTTTTCCATTCCTATTGTAATTATTGAAATATTAAGGTTTATAAGACGGTTTACAGTTATTATTTTACATTTGCGAAAATTAGTTACTCTTTTACTGAGATATTACGGTTTTACAGTGTTACAGTTTTATGGTTACGAAAATTTGTATTTTTATTTTTTATTTTTAATTGTTATCGTAATTAATTTAATCAATTTAATTTTTTTCCGACCCGTAATTTCGTCTACAAATTTAAAAAAATTTAAAAAAATCGTAAGTTTTGTAATTTGAAATATTCGTTTTTTTTTCTTTTTAACTATTATCCGGCTCGTTTTTTCGGCCCGCAATTTCATATTCAAATTATTAATTAATCCCTCCGTTCCGGGCAAAGAGGCCCAGTTTGAAAATCAATTTTTTTTAAAAAAAAATAATATTTTTAGTAGTTCATTTCCACAGTATCTGCTTCATTTATTGATAAATCCTCAAACTGGCGCCGTGCCATCGGCACGGGCAAGAGTACTAGTTTACAATATAAAAGAGTTCAGTTGGTTACAAAAGGTTAATTACCGGCCATGATTGGTTTTTATCAAATACAATTACTGGCCAGGATTTAATCTCACAATCTCATGGTTTTTACCAAACACAATTAATGGTTGCGAAAATTAATACTCTTTTACTGAGATATTACGCTTTTACAGTTAATATTTTACAATTTTACAATTTTACAGTTTTATTGTTGCGAAAATTTGAATTTGTATTTTTTTAAATTTAATTGTTATCGTAATTAACTTAATCAATTTAATTTTTTTTCGACCTGTAATTTCATATATAAATAAAATTTAAAAAAATCATAATTTTTGTAATTTGATTTTTTTTTAATTTTTAACTGTTATCGTAATTAACTTAATCAATTTAATTTTTGTCCGACCCGTTTTTTCCGACCTGCAATTTCGTATACAAATTATTAATTAATCCCTCCGTTCCGAGCAAAGAGGCCCCGTTTCAAAATCAATTTTTTTAAGAAAATAATATTTTTAGTAGTTCATTAATAATAAAATATATGACCTTTACGCTTTTACAAATATTTAGTCGTAATCAACTGAATCACAATTTAATTTATGTTTGACTTAGATTTATTTTTTTATAAAAAAAATTGTTCGTAAGTTTTGTAATTAATTTTTGTAATTTTAAATATTTGTATTTGTATTTTTTTTATTGTTATCGTAATTAACTGAATCAGTTTAATTTTTGTCCGAAAAAAAATTGTTTCTAAGTTTTGTAATTGATGCGTCCAAGAAATCTGGATGCACTGAATAAGCCCAAATCCGAACACCTGGCTTTCAACGTGTCCGTTGATCCTCTAAGCCCAACTCTGTAATGTGAATGAGCAAACGTAAACTGGGCAGGGGCACTCCCTGCAAAGGCCCTCTGGCGTGTAAATCAGTATAAGAGAGTAAGCAATTTGACAGAGTTTTGGCTAGAGGTTAGATTGCGCATACCTCTCTCATCCATTGCCAAGCTTTTATATGCACCGAAAGCATAACGAGTCGATAACCATGAATAACCACCCATGATTGACATTAGCGCCCATGATCTCCATTAACCACCATAAATGTCATTAACTTCCCCAGGCGGTCATGGTCTTTGTGAGGCGTATTAACTAGCCAGCTAATGGCGGCGGATTATCCAGAGAATTTGCCGGGCACTATCACTAGCTAAGATTCTTGCTCGGGTGTGACCACCCTCAACTAATAACTTGATCTTTCCCAGACATGAATGTCCTCAACTGGTAGTGGCTCTTTCTGATGAAAACGAGTAATAATGCTCGTTTATCGATGTTGCTCGCTTAGGCGAGCCCCGTCTCGCCCATTGCTTACGATAAAACTAAGGTTTGCTTTCGCTTGCTCGCGTAACACCTTTGCCGCTTGTTCGGAAAAGCAACCGACACGTGGCTCATGGCTTGGGCCTATGAGGCCCTAAGCGTACCAAGTAATCAACTTTGTAATTTTGAATATTTATATTTTAATTTCTTTATTTTCTTAAAAGTTGTATTTAGTTTCCCTTATTGGTCTGAAATCTTTGTGATTTCGATTTCAAAATAGTATTTTGTTAGTTCACTCTGTCTTATTCAATTTATTTTGTGGTTTTTGTTTGCGGAGATTTTTATTTTTAAATATATTTCAATTAACAGGTGTTGGGTTGGTGCGTGAGAGAGAGAGAGAGAGAAAGAGAGAGAGAATACTTTTTGATGCTTAATTACAACTCATTTCCATAGTATCTGCTTCATTTATTGATAAATTCATAAACTAGCGTCGTACCATCGGCACGGGTAAGAGTACTAGTTAATATTATGAACAGTCACTCATTTTTCTTCTCCGTATGTTTTATCTTCACATTACAAAGTCACGTCCTACAATTAATCTTCTGAACAGTCACCCTTTATAACATTTTTTTAATCGCATCTTCTATTTAGGTACTGTCATTTCAATTGAGGAAATCCGATATACTAGTACCGTGTCATAGGCACGGACCTGAAGATCTAGTCTATATTATAAAACAACTAGGTAATTAACTATGACTATTCAGATGTTGAAATTAAATTATCTTTAAAAAAAATTAACGGTTGAGATTCACTCTCAAATTCACATGTGTGACTGTGTGAGTAGTAATACATTTTAACTCCCTATTTTTTCTTTCCATATAACAAGTCACCTCTTACAATTAATATTATGAGCAGTCACTCATTTTTCTTCTCCGTATATTTTCTCTTCACATTATAAAATCACACCCTACGATTAATTTTTTGAACAGTCATTCCTTATAAAACATCAATCCCTCAACTATCATTTGAAACAATGTATCCCTCAACTGTAATATTTTTTTAAATCGTACATTCTATTTATACACTGTTATCATGTTCACATCGTTTTTAAAAATTGTCCTCTTTATCTTGGTACATTATATAAATAAAAGGCAAAACACACCTCCGGGCCTTGTCTTATACAAAGGTTGCAATTAGCCTTTGAGACTTCAAAATTTTCGGGATGGCCATTGTACGGACTTATCTTGCGTTAACCCTTTTTTGGATGGGCGTTAAGTTTGGGCGTTAAGTTAGGTTAAATGTCTATTTTACCCCGTCTTCATCATCAACATCTTCAAACCAGGAAAATCAATCCCAGAAAAGAAAAAAAGGGAAAAGGCGTCTACATACTTTTTCTCTCTCCTTCTCTCTCTCTCCCGTCTCTCTCTCATCTCTCCGATACCCCCTTGATAACCCACCTTTCCTAACCCTTTTCCTCGGTAGTCTGCCGCGCACATCTCCTTTCTCTCTCCCCATCACATGACCCAAGCGATCTGCATCTCCAGTCAATCCGGCCCGCCCCGGATCTTCTTCTCAGGCGAATCCCCAACCTCCGTCTTCATGCGCCCGAACCCCGGCGAGCCTCTCTCTCTCAGTCCAAACAGGCCACGCCATCCAGCCTTCTCCTTCATCTTCTTCGGCGAACTAGTCCCTGCGCATCCATCACCGATCCCTCCGTTCAAATCACCAACCCCGGATCGGTCAGCCGCCATCCTCGGTTCATGGCAAGAAGATTCGGCCTCACATCAACGATCACGAATCCTCCTTCTCTCGAGTCTCCGCCATCTTCACGGCCAGGGACATCCATTTAGATCTGCCGTCTTACGCCCAATCCTCCATATCCGCCCTCATCACAGACCGGTATGGCCTATCCCATCAACCCAACCTTCGTCTCCATCACCAAGCCCGCCTGCGTCTCCAACCGCCGGTGTCCTTCATCTTCAGATCTCAGGCCAAGCTGACCCCCATGTCAAGCCAGGAAAATCGAATTTGGGATCGAAAAAATCCTACGGATCTGTTCCATCTTCGTCTCCCTTGTATGCGATCTTCATCTCCAAGATTTCGACATAGCAAACTCGGCCTCGCCTGCAAAATCCTTCCTCTCAGCGGTCTCGCTATCTTCCAATGTCGGCATCTCCCTCATCTCTCAACTTCATCAAATTGCCGGCCTTTTTGCCTCAAACCAGGCGAGCATCCAACTCATACAAGCTTTGGAGAATTTACGTCCTTCTCCCTTCAAATTTGGGTTTGATTTTGGTTTTGGATTTGGTGTCTATTGGTTTGATCTAAGCATTCAAATTGCTTGTTTGGGTCTATTGGTTTGATGCGCTCATACAGTAGCTCCAAAGAAATGATGTTTAAGTGATGAAGAGGGCAAAAATATTTCACTTAAAGATAACGTCAAAAGGTAGCGTCGGTTAAAAATGGGTTAACGTGCAAGATAAGTTGAATGCAGTGGCCATCCCAAAATTTTGAAGTCTCGGTGGCCTAATTGCAAGTTTTGGGTAAGTAATGGCAGTGGCAGGAGGTGTGTTTTGCCTAAATAAAAATAATTAACTATGTTATAAATATTAATATAATATATGATTTTTTTAATGCTATTGTGCATGTAGTTATAATAGTTAAAAAAAATGAGACTAAAGTGATAAAAATATTTTCTTTAAAATAAAAGTTTTAAAAAAAGAAAAATTAATCTGGAATAAAAAAAAGAAGTGAAGAAAATTATATAAGAACAAAGCGAGTATAAGGTATGCATTGTAGTAGGTATCTAAGATGGAGCTCAACTTTTCCACGTCATAAGGTTAAATTTTTTAAAAAATTACGTGTCGGTCCCTTTTTCTAACAATTTAATCGTTATAGTATATCTTATTTATTTTCAACCGAAAAAGGTATCTTTTGAGAGGGAAATGACTATGTGACCCTTAATAAACGCTTAACGATGAGTAGCTGCATGAACCGCGGTTCAAAAATCATTTTTTATATAAAATTTTTATTTTTGTTTAATTGTTTCAGAATCGCGGTTTCAAAATGTTATTAAAGTACAAAGAATTAATTAATTTTCAATATATTACAGTATAAAGTGCAAATATATCGTGGTGTAACAATTTTAAGAAAAAAATCGCGGTGCAAGAAACAATAACTTTCTTTATTTTCAATTCCAACACGTGAACCGCGATATATAAAAAAAGGAATCGCGATGCAAAACTATGCTAACTTTTGAATTTGTGAATCGCGGTGCCAAAATTTCTGAATCACGGTTTGAAAATGTTGTTAAAGTACAAAAAATTAATTAATTTTCAATAAATTACAGTATAAGGTGTAAATATATTACGGTGCAATAATTTTAAGAAAAAAATCGTGGTGCAAAACTATGCTAGCTTTCAAATTTGTGAATCGCGGTACAAAAGTTTGTTGGCTTCTGAATTTGTGAATCGCGGTACAAAATTTTGTTGGCTTTTGAATTTGTGAATTGTGGTGCAAACTAATAATAATAAAAAATGAATACTTCATCCGTCACAATATTTTGCACCGCAATATATAAACTTATCGTAGCGCGCCTTTTGCTTATCAAGGGTATCGCAATTTTTTCGCATCCAAAAGTGACTTTCTCGGATTGAAAATAAAAGATGGTACTTTAGATAGTGTTTGGTAACATTTCTATTTCTTTTTTTTTATTTCACATGTTTCTATTTCACTTTGTTTCTATTTCTTTTTTATTTTGGACAAGAAACAAAAACAAGTTTGATAGCCGTTTCTATTTCTATTATGAAAAAGAAACAAAAGCTAATCATTTTTGATAAACATTTTTATTTCTTTTTACAAAGTTATATTCTTTTTCAAAAAAATTTACACATTATTACAACTTTGATAATAGTATATTATATCCAATTCGAACGGGTAGAATAATAATTCACATGATTTCATCTACTATTAAAAAAAATGTGGATAAGCAACTTCTCATCCGTTGGGTTGGATTAGAACGGGTGATAAGTCGAAACTTATTAGAACCCGAATATCAAACTAATTTAAACGGGTGACGTGTTAAAACGGGACGGCTCGTCTTAATCCAAATTTTCTCCCAAAATTTCATAATTTTATAGAGTAAAAGCTATCGATTCAAAATGGGTAATGGATTCGACCCGCTTTAACCCGACCCGTTAATATTTTTTTGGTCAAAACAGGTTACATGTACAATCTAAAAATATTAACTGATTCGGTTAGATTGGGTGGGTTACCGAGTTCAGAGTTGTAATTGTCAGGCCTAATATACATACATACATACACACACACATATATAGAATTTCACCCTAAAGTTTTAGATAAATACCCGTAAAACAATCTCTTTTTTTTTTAATTTTGCCTTGTATTAGGAGGAAATATAAACAGTTTGATCTAGGCCTGGATCAGGTTCGGGTCAAACAAATTCATATTTGATTTGTTAGGAAATTGTTGGATTTGAATCAAAACCGGTTATCTTTCAGAAATTTCAAAGTTCGATTTATATCCTAAATTTTAGGATTCAGATTTTATTAGTCTCTTATTAAAGTACTGAATAAAATTAATATTGAGGTATTGTTGCTTAACCATAGGTCGAATAAAATTAAAAATTCTTGTTTTTATCTTACACAAAAATGAATAACAATATTAGTAAGATATTATAGTGAGTAGAAAAATTTATATTAAATAGAAATAGTAATGATTAATGACTAAAAACTTAACATAAGTAACTTTTATAAAATAATATTAATACATTTTTTTATATCGGATCGAATCATATTCTTAATGGATCAGCTGAATCCAAATCCGATTGTTAAACTTTCGAATTCGGATCAAAATTGGGTAATGTGATTGAAAAAGAAAATCTATATCCCTATAACTGATATCAGATTCGGATCGGATTCTGGTAAAAATCCGACCCACAGTAACAAACAACCTCCTTGCTGTTAGTGTTTAGCAAGTACGTACGACACTGGTCCAGGCAATACGGTTTTGTCTTTAAACAGAGTGGGTCGGGGTTGGGTTGAGTTGCCCCATTTATCAATTACTCCTCTCTCTCGCGCGCCCATATCACTTCACTCCTACTCCTTGTCCTCTCTCTCTCTCTCTCTCTCTCTCTCTCCTATTTAATCCGTCCTGATCACGCACAGCACACAATCCATAATTTTTCTCATAGCACGAAGAACTAGGCGGTGTATCCCATTTCTTCTTCTTCTTATTCCTAGTTGCTAGCGTATATATAATATGGCCATGGCGACACAAAAGATCTTTGTATCCATGGTCTATTTCGTTTTGCTTGTTGCTCACGTGGCTCGAGCTAACCGACATGATCCATATGAAGAAGAAGAAGCCGACAGAATAGTTGGTCTTCCCGGCCAGCCCAAAGTCTCTTTTCATCAGTTCTCCGGCTACGTAACCGTCAATGAAGGCGCCGGTAGAGCTCTATTTTACTGGCTAACAGAGGCCGTTCATGACCCCCTCTCTAAACCCCTTGTCATTTGGCTTAACGGAGGTAATTACTAACTACACTACACGTCTACACCTAAACCCTCTTCTCTCTACTCCCCAGCTACCTATATGCATTTATTATGTATTTATTTGCATGGAAATACTAGTGGAGTAATACATTTATCTTTTTTTTTAAATAGAAAATGGAAAATGGAAAATGGAAAATGAATTGAAAGTTGTTGTTACTGTTATATTGCTTTTGAAATTAAACCAAACTGAAAAGGAGATAACTTTTCTGTGACTAAATAGTAAATATTTACCTACTTCTATTTACTTTCCTACCTGATTTGTTGAAAAGTTGAAACTGAGTTGATTATGCCTAATGGGTACCTAATTGTATTTCTAGAAGGAATGCTAATTAACCACAAAGGTGAGTTTATGTCCACCGTAATCCTCTACATTCATTTATAATCACTTGAAGTTAATTTAATTTAAGAACTAAAATATCCTTAAATAGTCTCTCTTCTATTAGTAATAGGAGCAGGTCTCCCGTGAGACCTTTCGTAAGAAGGGATTTTACCCTCTAACAGCTCAATCTATTAATATACGATGGATCGAGAAAGATGATTCGTCTTACACAAGTTCTTGTCTATTAATAATACAATGACAAAAATTTAAGAAAAGACGATTAAATGCGTGTATTTGATGTAAGACGGATCTATTTAATTTAAAATGGGTTGAGTTCGAGAGAATGGATCTCCGTCAAATTAATATTCCTCTAATTACTGTTACTTTGACCTTTCTGTCAATCAAAATTACACCTTATCTTTTTATTTTTAGGATTTTTTTAATATAATAATTAAATATGTTTGCATGCAGCTACAATTATTCGTTAATATTATCTTTTAGTTGGACATGAATGTTATTGTCTTTTAGGAAGTGGTCTTTCAACTCTCTACATATATATCTTTTTATTTTTAAAAATATATACGATGAACATTGTATTTTTATTTTCCTTTCCAACTTCTTTGAAGAATCATAGGAGTATTAGACTATTTATGCTTATAACAAAATTATCTTGTATAAAAGTAGCGAATAAAATATAATTACTATATGTGAAGTTTTATTACTAAAATAAATATCATAGTTAAGATTATACTTTCTATCAAATATTATTTTCGTGATATCAAAAATTAAACTATATACTAGTTTTAATTTATGACGTCATGAATTAAAATAAGGGATATTGTAGTCTCTCTCTCTATATATATATATATATAATCCCCTTTAACAGAAGAGATATGATATTACAAGCTAAAGTGGTATTATTAGCTTTTAGTGTTAGTGTGTTGGATCAAATCTACTTAGATCTCTACACCATTAGATCAAATATGCTCTTTTTTAAGTAACGACACGGACTTTCCAAATCATCACCAACTTGATCATCTAACAATTCTAACACTAAAGCTCGTAATAATATCATAAACTCTAGCTCATAATATCATTTGTCTTAACTTAACAGAATATATATATAAAATCTCCCTTTACCAGAAATTTTTATATGGTAGGTTAATTATTTGAACGTCAAGTATTTAAAACATTTGAAATAGGTGAAATAGTACTGTACCCCCCACCCCCCCATTGAACTGCATCTGTTACTCTGTATTATGTATTGAATCTGCTCTGAGATTGGGGTATCTTTTTCTTTTCTATTCTTTTTTTTTTTCCAGTATTTTTTTGATGGAAGTAGAGTCAAGAGTGTATCTTTTTATTTTCAAATTGTTATCTATTTTTGTACCGAATTTTTTTAACTTTTTTAGGTTGAAAAGTAAAACTGTAAACTACTGTGCAGTTTCCGGGAATAGGTCAGTCGCAATGTCTAGGGGGTGTGCTCACATCACTACCAACCTCTGTTTAGAAAGGAATCATAAATCTTGACCTTTTCCCACCGACGATAAAGAGACAAGTCCAACCCCATGACTCCGAAAAAAATTTCCCTGCATTTTTCGGGTCGGTTTAAACGATTTACATCTTTATATTTTTTTTAACCAATAAAAAGATATATCATGTATCACGAACTACCAAATCATGCATCGCAACGTGATACAAGATTTTGTACATCGTAATGCATATAATGCCTTTTTCCATCAATGAAAAAAATATAAAAATATAAAACGATTAAAAATTTTAAAAAATGGACTAACCAGCAAATTTATTGAAAAATATTTAATTGTATCAAAACATTACAAAGCCTTTTGATGGACAAGATAAATGACCGAATAAAATTGATAACATCGACAACTGTTTGATTAATTTAAGTTATTAATTTCGTTACGTAGATAAAAGACTAAAGTCCCTAGTTATTTATACCAAGAGAGAGAGTTGTATAATTGATACCCGCACTAATAATACCAAAGGCAAAAACTTATGAATGATTAATTTATGTGTTTTTTTTGTAAAACAAATACATACTCCTGACCCGTTCTTTCGTGTGTTGATGGGTTAAACTGCGAGAGAGTGAGACTTCATCTTATAAATTAATACGAATCAATTAGGCCTAGTTTGGTGCAGCGTTTTTAAAACACAACATTTTTAAAATACAAATTTTTTTTTGTAAACATATTTGGAAAACTATTTTAAAACTCTATTTTTATAAATATAGTAGTTGTAAACGCAACATATTTTGAAAACTCTCCAAATTGTTGCGTTTTAAAACGCTGCACATTTTTAAAACGCTATATTGAAACACTTTTAAAAAGAAAACGCTGCATTTTTTACTAGTGTTTTGGTCAAAACATTCCACCAAACAAACACTTCGTTCCATAAAATTATAGATGTGACGTATCTTTTGAAACCCTCGATTTTTTTTTAATTTTTTTTTACCTCTTTTAAGTCTCTCATTTTATCTCAACAACTTTGCTAGGTTTACCACTATGGTGACAATTATATCTTAAAGATGCTCATGCACCTCACATGCATTTTGTCTCCAAGACAAAGTTGTCACCATAGTGATAATCCTGGTGGTAAACTTAGTATTTTCCTTATCTCAATTACATCTCTCTCTCTCTCTCTGCACAACATTTATATTGCATATGTAAAGGGAGCAATCAGAGGAAAATCAATACATTTATACTGCAAATGTGAAGGGAGCAATCAGAGGAAAATCAATGCTTCCAACTGAAAGCAACTAAATATCAGTAATCATTTATTGACCAAGGCCCAGCCTAGTTCCAGTCCAACCATGTCTAAGTCAGTGCGCCTGCTTAGCTACACACAACACACGTTCTGTTTTAAATATCCCACATTTCTCCTCCTGTGTTTATCTCCCCATAAAGTTGCCATACACATATAGGTGGAACATCTTTTCAAGCTTCATGTACAACCTGCTTAAACTATAAGACCTAATGAAGGCTTTCTTATAGTTCCAAAATATTTAGAATATATACTTGATTTTTGATGTACTCAATTCAATTTTTTTTTTTTAAATGACCGGGTTTTGATCAGGTGCATTCGTTCTCTCGATTTATGGTTAACAATAACAGGTCCAGGTTGCTCTTCCGTGGCATACGGGGCATCCGAAGAAATAGGTCCGTTTAAGATAAACAAGAACGCCTCCGGATTACACCTCAATAGATTCTCTTGGAACACAGAGGCTAACCTTTTGTTCCTAGAAACTCCTGCCGGCGTTGGCTTCTCTTACAGCAACCGTTCATCTGATCTTTTCGACACTGGTGATCGTCGTACTGGTTGGACACTTGGACCCTCATCCGTTTATGTGCCATTGACAAGTGTTCAAATTACTACTGTATTAATTATTTTTTCAACAAATATTGAATTTAACTTTGGCTTATTTCAATGCAGCCAAGGACTCCCTAACATTCATCATTCGATGGATGAAGCGATTCCCACGCTACAAAAACCGGGATGTCTATTTAACTGGAGAAAGCTATGCTGGTCATTATGTCCCTCAGTTGGCCAGGGAAATTGTGAGCTACAATGTCCATTCTAAGAACCTAATCAATTTGAAAGGACTTATGGTAATTCCTTTTAACTTTGACTTATGTATTTTAGAAACCTAAAATCGAAATACTGTTCTAACCTTGTTTGTCTCTACTTTTATAGGTTGGAAATGCTGTTACGGACAACTACTATGACAACCTTGGAACGGTGACCTACTGGTGGAGCCATGCCATGATCTCAGATAATACTTATCACCAACTCATTAACACCTGCGATTTCAGCAGGCAGAAAAACTCAAACGAGTGTGAATCATTGTACACTTACGCCATGGACAAAGAATTCGGAAACATTGACCAGTACAACATTTATGCACCTCCTTGCAACAATTCTGATGGTAGCTTGGGTGCCACCCGACACTCCATGCATTTGCCTCATCGACCTCACAAAGTATGCTACCTACTTTAACAATTCAGTGACCCATACTGTTTCTAATACCTTGATTGTTGAACTAAGTTACAGACTAATTTGGTGTTATCAGATTTTCCGGCAAATGTCAGGCTATGATCCATGTACAGAAAGGCATGCAGAGGTTTACTACAACAGACCAGATGTGCAGAAGGCTCTCCATGCCAACACAACCAGAATTCCATATAAATGGACCGCTTGCAGGTTAACCACTTTCCATTCACTTTTCCAGTTTGATTTGTTTGAAATTTCTTGTTTATCACACTAGAAGCATTATATTTACTGAGATTAGTCATTGTTCGAAAATATTTATTAGCGGTTCTATCACAGTGACTAGGTTGCATTAAAAATTTTGTATCTTGACAGCGAAACGTTGAACCGAAATTGGAATGACACTGATGTATCGATTCTCCCTATATATCGTAACTTAATGGCTGCTGGATTGAGAATCTGGGTGTTTAGGTATGCAATCATCAGATCATGCAGTGACCCGTTCCTATTTAATTTTTAATAAACTTTTAGATTTAATGTTATGACCATGTTCTCCCCAAACCGTGAATTTGCAGTGGCGATGTGGATTCAGTTGTGCCCGTCACAGCCACTAGGTATGCACTTGCACAGCTCAAGTTGAAAACCAAACTTTCATGGTACCCTTGGTATGTGAAGAAACAGGTCAGTAACCCTTGCTAAGCTTCGATATGTTATTAATTTAAAAAAGAAAATTGACTTGAATTTTTTTCAAGAGCATGATTATAAAAATAAACAAGCGACGTGTTCTCGATCAATGATTTTGATGGATGTAGGTTGGAGGGTGGACAGAGACGTATGAAGGGCTTACATTTGCAACAGTGAGAGGGGCAGGTCATGAAGTACCAATGTTCAAACCAAGAGCAGCCCTACAACTTCTGGTTTCATTTCTAAGAGGACAACCCCTACCAAAATCTTGAAGGTTTAGGCTTTTGTATCACTGTCATTACATTTGGGCAAAAGAAATGCCAGCAGCTTTGATTGTTCGGGAAAAAGGAAAATTGGGGTATAAATAGGTTTTAATTTTTAGTGCTAGCAATAGATTGGTTTCAAATTAACTAGAGAGTTGATGGGAGGGAGAATAAGCAATAGCTCGGGGTCAACTGTCAGATATGTTCAATTTTATTTCAACCTCTTTATCATAATCTCTATCTTCTTTTATGGGGTCATGGTATTGATGGCTTAGCCATTCGTCGATGGTCGAACCCCGGCCCGTGCCTTGTCTTAGCCATCAATGCGGTGCCCACGAGCCATTGCCCACTTGACCCATGACCCAAGCCACATTCCATCAATGTGCTAGTCAACTCAAGTCATACCACAACCGATTGATTAACCTGAATAACACAACTAATCCCATGTTTATTGGAATACTCGAAAAAAATTCAACAATGAATTTCTTCACAAGCTTCTAGATACCAATTAAGCAACCATCTTCATAATACTGAAAAATCAAATTTATTCATACCAGTTCATGGACATTGTCAAATCATTCTTGAAAAAGTAAAGAGAACAAGAATCAAAAATCAAATCCAACAAGATGACCAACTTGGAACATTAAAGCAACAAAAGTCTACTATCTTCAATTCGTGATCTAAGCAACTAAGAACTAACTAACTAATCAAAGAAAGAAAATAAAACCAGAACAATCAATCAATCTTGAATAACAATCTCTATTCGAAAGCCCAGGCGTTTTCCTTGCGAAACTTATCTTCTTCTCCAGGGGTGAAATCATTCTCGATATTGAAATACTTACGTGCATCCTCGACAGATAAATCCTTGACAGAATCGGCAATCTTCTGGCAAGTTATGTCAAATAAACCACTAATTTCGAGGTAATTTGCCGCCAACAAGAGATCAAAGAGTTTGTACCGCGACTTTGAAGCAATAGTTTGGAGAAATACTTGGTCGAAATTCCTGAGATCGTCATCGGAAGCATTGGAGTCGGCATGGCGATTGAGGTACTCGATCACATTGGCTAGGGTTTCGGAAGATACATTGGGAAGATGAATGTCGGTGAATGCAGTAGCACCGTCGACCAGATTCTTAATAGTCACGGATTGGATTGCCGTCGATTTTTCAATCTTCAAACACACGTCATCGTCGTTTGCCTTCAGTTTCAAAATCTGAATCTTCGTCTCTGTAACAGCCTCAGACTCTTCCACCTTTAATTCCTCCTCGTTATCGCTCCTCTTCTCTTCCGTTTTGGACATGATTGTGTGTTGTGTGTGAGAGAGAGATTGTTTCTTGCAAGTAAAGATTTGACAAGGCTAGAGATAAAGAGTAATCAGCGAATACAATCCAGGAAAGCTACCCTTGTAGGGGTTGGGTATATATAGGGGTTGGCTGGTCGGATATTGCCCTTTTACTTTTGGAGTGTATATTAAAATTATATCATAAAATACATAGTTTAAGATCCATAAAAATGAGAAGATATTCGTTAAATTTTCATGTGGAATATAGTTAATTTAGAAACGGACAAACTAGAATGAATGGATCCACAATATTTCGTCAAAGTTGCCGCCACGAAATTCCTTATCACAATTAGGATAAAAACTTAAAAATTTGTATAAGACTGGTCTTTATGGATTTATCCGACACATCGTATATCGGTGGGTTGGTAAGATAGTGAAAGGCCTTTACTTAATTAAGATCCGTAAGGAAGACCTACCCTGGTGAAATTATGATTTTTAAGAAGGAGGTGAAAATAATTTGATGGAGAAGAAAATTAGATGATAATATCATAAATTCATAATATATAGATTTGGTTCAAGTTGGTCAACATTATAACATACTAAAACTCATTCTTAGTAAAGGAAAGAGGGTCATAGCTTATAAAGTTTGTCGCTTTTTTATGGTAAAAAAATTCAATCATCTAACTTTAAGGATGATGAAATGGCAAATTCTGAAATCTAATGGGAGTCGTGTGGCTAAGTGGCTTTGCCATAAGTAGGTACTTGGTTCGGTTCTGGCTTTGTTAAGATGCAAATTTGATAGAACAAGTAATTTCTTTCACTTTTGTTCAATAATAGTAATTAATAGGAGCTGATAGGCAAATTATTGTTATTTAAACCGGTATCTTCATCCAAGAAAACATTATCAAAAATATTTAGACCGGCCTCGGCCAGCCACATAGTTGAGGGCCTGAGGGTAATGGGATCATACCATAAACTCAAAGTGTGGAGCCTCCATTTCGGTCTTCTTTCTTCTTGCCAACTAGCCCTCAACCTTCGTAACCAAATAGTTTCCTCCCAGCCAGGCCTCTCAGATTGGTTTGATGTTGGAGAATTTTGTTATCTTCCAATTGGCCACGTATGAGAGTATTTGCTAATGTCAACGGACCACGGGCCATAATTATATGACCTAATCCAAACATAATTTAACATTTCCGAAACGAGTACGAACTTGTTCTTATTGATAAATATTGTATTAAACAAGCTAGATAGGGAAATCTTTGGATTCTTAACATCATTAATTCAACCTCATACAGTCATACATTTCAATTCAAAGTCCAATCTTTGGATTTGGGGATATGATTTGGTGGTAATTACAAAGACTTAGAAAACTCCATCAACGTCTTTGAATGCTCATTTTCTCGAATATAAGCAATAATTTGATTCGGTGATTGTTGAGGATTGTATAGATGATTCAGCAAACTCAAGGTACTACTTGAGAAAAGGTTTAATGAAATTAGTTGTGTCTTTCTTGATAGTTATAGCTTTGGGGATAAATGATAGCGTTATGATCCTAAAAATTTAGCAACATATGGACAATCCTAGTAGCTACCTTAACAAAATAAAAATTAAAAACAAAACAAAAAGGCACCTTTTCAAAATATTATTTTAAATAACCTTAGCCGACAATTTGTTATTTCCTTAAGTCAAATATGAATTGAAGCTCTGACTTAAAACAACTGTTTAAATATTAGTATTAGGTTTTATCATATTAAATTTCTAATTTTAATTAAGCCTCGGTCAATCATCTACTTCAATCATTAGGTACTACTCAAAATTTTGAGTCTACTATTGTAACGGCCCGAGCCTGAGAGCCTGGTTCGCTACGTGTAGCTCACGCACTGGCGCACTAAACACGCAGCACCTTAGGTGCTCAGGTCCATCACAAGCCGACCCAAAAGTTCATGGATGATGTTGGTGCCCAGTAGTAGCGCATAGTTACCTTATAAATTAAACACAATTCCCACACTTACCCGATATGGGATAGGGTATTACAATCTCCCTCACTTAAATCATTGACGTCCTCGTCAAGGGCGAATCATACCCCAAGCGATGCAGGAATCAAGAGGTGGCTCGTACGGGGATCAAGAGATGACTCCCACATGCGGTGTGGCACTTTGGCTGACACTTTGTTCTTATTCCGGTAGGGATCGCTCGATACCATTTGTAACGCCAGAAGCTCGAAAGCCAGGTTCTTACTGGCAACTCACCCACTTGGCACACTTGAATGGCAGCTTGGAGGTCATCGAGGTCCACCACAAGCCGACCCAAAAGTCCATAAATGATGTTGTAGTAGCGCATGATTACTTTATAAATCAAACACAATTCTCATACTTACCCGATGTAGGATGGGGTATTATAACTATTTTATCTTGGAATGTTTAGATTACATTTTCAAAAATTAGAACATAAAAGTGAAATTTTATTATTAATAAACTAGTAAAAGTGTCATTTAAAAAAAATCAAATTGAAGACTTTTTGACTGAAACGGAAAGAGTATTATGTATAACAATCATCCAAGGGTCATATGTATTAAAACGATATAGGACCTAACTCATTGTTTTTGCTTTGAGAGTTCTTTTCATTTTCAAAATTCATAAAATCGGATGGAGTAAGTGCCATGAAAATAAATTTAGAATCCCAAAAAAAAATAAAAAAAAGTTTACCTTATTGCCAAATATTCCACAAAATACTCTAAAAAGAGTATTTTAGCTGCAATATTCTCCCAAAGTTCCTAACAATGCTAGCTCGTTTAATTGTCATACGCTTCCCTTTTCCATTAAATTAAAAGAGCACTAGTTATAGAGCCTATGTTCGTACAGATTCTTTTTGTAATAATACTACTATAATTTTTAAATGTGACATACATTTTTTTTGGATAATAATGCGCTTAAGTAGGCAATTGAATAAACAATTTGACGAGTTTGGCTAGAGAATCGATTGAGGTTGATTTTTCCAAATATAATACGGGCAAGACCAAGGCTAGGGGCTGGTTGATGTCTTTTGAGTCCCAGATTGGTTTAGTCAGCAGGCATTAGGGCCTTCGTTGGTGCCTTGCAAGGAAAGGCTCGGCTTGGATGGGACCCCAGCCTTTCAATCAACAAAGCCAGATTGCGAGCAAAGTTCTTAAGCGGAATTTTTGGGCGCTTTGGTTCGTTGGCAAAGACAAGGGCCGACTTGTCTAAGGTTAAACAAGGTGCAGCATGAGTCAACGAGCTACGGAGAGGTTTACCAAGGTATTGGAGCAAGTTCTGATGCGGCCAGAAGGTGACATGTTTGAGACCCGGCTTACTTTTCGCGAAGGTGAGGGTGGTTTGCGAAGAAGGGAATTAAGTATGCGAACCAAAGAAGGCGAAGATGCTCAATGCGAGCACAAAAATGGTGTCTGGGGAGACGGCAAAAAAGGAGAAGAAAAAGGAGAGTGACTGCTGAGAATCTTAAGGGAAATGGTCGAGGCGAGAAGTGGCGGCTAATAAAACAAATCTCGGTATGATCGGCCTAAGGAATTCGCCGTGGGTGGACTTGACCCACCGCTACGTTGCGGAGGACATTATGCGAGATGCGAGGCAGCTTCCTAATCCTCCTCGTATGAATCAGCTACTGGGTGAGAGGGATGATGTGCCTATCATGGCTACCATTCACGGAGAAATTTGGCAGAAGGCCATTCAGAAGTTGATCTGAGGCGGTTAGATCGCTTTTCTGGCGAGATCACGAGCAAAGTGAATGCTCTGATGGCCCCAGGTCGGGGGTATCAATGTAATAATGGATGAGGAGCTTACTCAGGCGGCTTAGCAAGCATCTACTCCTTGTCAAAATGGTGGATCGACCAACTGCTATAGGGATGGAGAAACGAGGCCATACTGATTTTACTCGCGGTTGAGTTGGCGAATAATGTAGCGAGCGGCGATCGCGATTGTCTCGGCGTTGGTTGATGGTTGGAGTCGCCCCGGGATCCTGAGTGAATCTAAGGCATCTTAGGGATGTGATGTATTACTCTGTTTTCGGGGGTTGGAGTTGAGTGATGATCGCTTGGAAGTAGCGAGGGGGCTTTAGAGGGTTTCACAAATCCTGAGGTCCGGTTAAGAGGCTAATCGAGCTTGAGGTCTTTATCGGTGAGGACTCAAGACACGTCTTTGAAAAAGATTACCTTCATAGTGTCGACTTGAAATCTCTACAACATTATTTGGGCGCAAGAGCATGGATTTCGGATGGTGGCGTCAATCCCGCATCGAGCCAAATTATCTGAGATCAAGGGTGGGGTATGCGGGCCGGTAGCGGCGGAACTTTCGAATATGTTAGGGATACGGAGAGAAAGAAGCGAGTTGACCTTGGAAGGCGGCGAAGGTTACTATCGGTACCAAGAAACTTCTGGCGAATGGGACCATCGGTGGTAGCGATGGTCAGAGGATGGGAGCAATAGGTGCGGGCAGTGAAGTCAGGAGCAAGGATAGAGGATATAGGTTATTACATTTGCTTTCCGGAGAGCAGACATGAGGTTCCATCTTCTGAGCTAGTGGTTCTGCGGCCTTAGGTGAAGCGAGGAAAGAGGTGGCGGAAGGTGCCGGCAATCCTTTACTGACAAGGGATTTGGGAGCCGTTAAGTCGTTGCCTTATGGGTGAATCTTTGCAGCGGAGACATATCGGGGAGCAAGTTGAGGCTATGGAGGTAGACGGCTTGATAAAGTTGAGGATCGAGCCGAGAAAGATGAAAAAGTGGAGTGTGACACGCTCCAAATGCGAACGCAGGAGCCGAGTTTACTCGAGGCGAGCTTGAGTGGTCATCAACCCAAACTATCAGAGGTAGAGATTAAGATTGGTCGGGCATTGGGCGAGAGGCAAGAGAAAGCAATTAACTGCAAGAGAAGTGCAGGATGTTTTGCTTGGCCCGGAGGGGGGGTGGCGGGCGTGGCTTTGCATCAGTTGAATGTTGATCCGGCTTAAATAATCAGCTGACGTGAAGGTTTACTCGGTAGAAAAGGATCAAGCGCCAAGGAAGTCGAAGTTACTCAAAGCGAGATATTATTGAGGAGATACATTATCCAACGGTTGGCTAATGTGGTTATGGTGAAAGAAGTCAAGCGGCAAGTGGCGGATGTGTGTTGACTTCACGGTTTGAATAAGGCTTGTCGGGTGTTATCCTCTGCTTAGGAATTGACAAGTTGGTCGGCGCCATTGCGGGGTTCGAGCTCCTCGGCTTTATCGATGCTTACTCAGGGTATCATCAA
>CM028379.1:122041228-122075947 GCA_013146195.2 Codonopsis lanceolata | reverse complement strand
GCATCCATGTGGAAGCTTTAAAAACTTTTGGTTTTCAAGTGACTTTGAAAATCAACATCACTTTCCAACCAATGTATGATGCATTTCTTCTATTAGTACTTAATAATAGAATTTTTTAAACCAACATCAATTTCTAACCAATGTAGGATACATCTCTTCTATTGTTGAAAAATTAATGTATTTAGTTAAAGAAATTGTGCAACTTGAGGCACAAATTTATTTACGTGTCATTTGTTTGTTGATGAAGGTAATTGCGCAAATTTGTTCTACTCTGTGAGAGTATCAAAATTATATATTTATTTGTCCAAATTGAGTTTTAGATAATAAGATATCAAGACTTAAAATATAATACTTGTTAAAACAATTAGTTTTTTTAGTGAAAGAAATTGTGCAACTTGATGCACAAATTTCTTTACGTGTCATTTGTTTGTTGACAAAGGTAATTGCGCAAATATGTTCTACTTGGTGAGAGCATCAAAATGATATATTTATTTGTCAAAATCGAGTTTTTGATGAATAAGATATCAAGAGTCAAAGTATAATACTTATTAAAAAATTAGTGTTTTTAGTGAAATAAATTGTGCAAATTGAGGCACAAATTTCTTTAGGTGTCATTTTTTTGTTGACAAAAGTAATTGTGCAAATGTGTTCTACTCGTCAAGAACATCGAAATGATATATTTATTAGTCCAAATCAAGTTTTGTATGAATAAGATATCAAAGTTTAAAGTATGATGTTAAAAGTGAGTCATTAGAAGTAATATCTAACCTTAAAGAGTTTTATCTTACATTGGTTAGAAGTAATGTTAGTTGTAAATTTTTTACATTATAAATCTTCTACTATTGACAATAGAAGAATGTATATATACTAATACTAATACCCCTTATCATATTGATTATTATTATGTATTATTATTAGCTAATTGTTAGAAAACCAAAAGTATATATATCTTATATTGCTAATAATAGTAAGTCTTTTATAATCTAAAATAATTAAAAATCAACATAATTTTTTAACCAATGTGAGATATACATCTTTTATTGGTAATAATGATAGAAGTTTTTTTATAAAAAAAACTTTGAAAACAAACATCACTTTATAACAAATGTATGATACATCTTTTCAATTAGTAATTAATAATATTATTTTTAATACAAACATCAATATCTAACCAATGTGTGATACATCTCTTCTATTGGTAATAATAATAGAATATTTTGTAACCATGCGAGATACATCTCTTGTAAAAGTGAAAGTCTTTAGTCTAAAAACTTTAAAATCTAACATTTTCTTTTTAAACAATGTGTTTTACATCTCTTTTATTGGTAATAATATAAAATAATTTAAACTCAACATCATTTTCTAGCCAATGTGAAATATACATCTTCTATTAATAATGGTAAAAATATTGTATATATATATATATATATATATATATATATATATATATATATATATATATATATATATATATATATATATATAGTTGGTGAGGAGCACTATGGTTGTGCCACCTCACCTCCTTTGGATAAATTTTAATTCTAAAGCATCCATGTGGAAGCTTTAAAAACTTTTGGTTTTCTAGTGACTTTGAAAATCAACATCACTTTTCAACCAATGTATGATGCATGTTGCATTTCTTCTATTGGTACTTAATAATATAATTTTTAAAACCAACATCAATTTCTAACCAATGTGGAATACATCTATTGTATTGTTGAAAAATTAGTGTTTTTTGTGAAAGAAATTGTGCAACTTGAGGCACGAATTTATTTACGTGTCATTTGTTTGTTAACGAAGGTAATTGCGCAAATGTATTCTACTTGGTGAGAGCATCAAAATGATATATTTATTTGTCCAAATCAAGCTTTGGATAATAAGATATCAAGACTTAAAGTATAATACTTGTTATAAAAATTAGTGTTTTTAGTGAGATAAATTGTGCAACTTGAGGCATGAATTTCTTTATGTGTCATTTGTTTGTTGGTAAATGTAATTGCGAAATGTGTTCTCTCGGTAAGAGCATCGAAATGATATATTTATATGTCCAAATCGAGTTTTGGATGAGTAAGATATCAAAAGTTAAAGTATAGTACTTATTAAAAAATTAGTGTTTTTAGTAAAAGAAATTGTGCAACTTGAGGCACAAATTTCTTTACGTGTCATTTGTTTGTTGACAAAAGTAATTGTGCAAATGTGTTCTACTCGGCAAGAACATCGAAATGATATATTTATTAGTCCAAATCAAGTTTTGTATGAATAAGATATCAAAGTTTAAAGTATGATGTTAAAAGTGAATCATTAGAAGTAATATCTAACCTTGAAGAGTTTTATCCCACATTGGTTAGAAGTAATGTTTGTTGTAAAAGTTTTTAAATATAAGTCTTCTACTATTGACAATAGAAGAAGTTATATGTACTAATACTAATACCCCTTATCATATTGATTATTATTATGTATTATTATTAGCTAATGGCTAGAAAACCAAAAGTTTTTAAAACTTCCACATGGATGCATTAGAATGAAGATTTATCTAAGGGTGGTGAGGTGGCACAACCATAGTGCTCCTCACCAACTTTATATATATATATATATATATATATATATATATATATATATATATATATATATATAGATTTTATGTAAACTTTCAAATTTGAATACAAACAACACAACATATCTTTAGACATATTCATAATTAAATTTACTGAAAATCAATAGGTTGCATTAAGCAGTTGGTCTGTTGTACTCATTCAGGCTAACGTACCAGCAATCATTTGAAAGTCCATCCAACAATCATTTGAAGTCCCACCATTTGTTGAAATCGAGTAAAATATAAAACTCATATTATAAATTTTGATTTTCTATTTAATTTGTACTTCAAACTGTAAATTGTATTTCTTATATTATTATTTTTCTTCCTTCTTTAATTGTGCTACATAGCATGTATTTCTAATGTTGTATTTGAAAATTAATGATGAATATATGATACAATCTCATAATCAAGTATTCCCCAAAAATAAAAAATAAAATTAAACTTAATCAGAAATTGAAATGTATTATTGTAGTTTTTCATATCCAAAACTAAATTTTCACCACCATTTGATTGAGAAAAGTTTGAGTTTGAGACGTTGATGCAGTAACTTGAACTGACAAAAAATTACCAAATTAGTAAACTTTGTTGATATGGACATTGTAAGCAAGCTTGTGATGAACAGTCTCGCTAACTAAAAGTTTTGTGTAGGTTCCATTTGTAACACACAATATTCACTCCATTTGGCATATTTAAATAATAAACACACAAAATGGAATATTTGAAATTATCATCTCTATCTATTTTCGTCATTCACAGACACAAATCTATCGTCAATTATTGACTTAACGAATGACGAAGATGGTCTAATTCTGTCTGATGGTGCCTTTCTGAAAAAAAAATGTTTTATATAAATCCCTGACATTAAGACATTTATTATGCCTGCTGATGTCACCTCAACTCCTAGATATTAATATGCGTTGAAGATGAAAAACTAACAAATAAAGCAACAAATGTTGTTTGTAAGGAATATTTTCAAAATCTATAATGGTTAATATTACAATAATATATTTCTACTTAAGCAGTTTTCCTCAATTTATTCTTTTAATTTTATTTTTCTCTTTATTTTTTACTTTTGTATAATTTATTTAAAAAAGATATATACCGTGCGTTTAACGCACGGATGCAAAAACTAGTTATCAAATAATTTTAAATTAGACATTTGAGCAGCAACTTCGTTAACTTGACTACGGGAGTATTAGAGCATGGTTAACGGTGGATCAAACACCGAATCAAACCAAATTTTAGTTCTCAACGGTGTATGTAAATAAAATCTAATCAAATTGTTATTTGATTTAGTTTGATTTGTATCAATATAGGATACAAAACAAAACCAAATCATTCAAACCCGAACAGGCCAAACCCAAAACTATCGTATTTTAGCCAAAAAAAAACAATACAAAACGTAGTCGTTTAACAACGAAAAAATCAAAAAAAAACATTAACATGGCCGACAGCTAGCTCTACGCCTCCTGCCCCTCCCCTTTCAACATGACAAAATTCTAGTAGATGAAATAACTTTTCCACCATCGTTTTTCTACTATTAAGAGCATGGTTAAAAATTAATTTTTACCTATAAATAGAGACTTGATATGTTTCATTTAGATATATATCAGAAAAAATTTATATGATTTTTTCAATTTTTTAACCATTTTCTGAAAAAAAAAAATTAAAGTATTGGAGATAAATATGATGGGGTATGAAAAAGTATTGTATTTTGTGTCATTGTTGGAAGGGTTTTTTTAGTTTTGAATCAAATGAGTATCAAATGAATTATTTTATTGGTTTGTAATGTGTTGTGTTTGATTTTATGTTTAATTTGAGTAGTTTTGATCTAACTGTTAACCATGCTCTTAAAAGCATGAATAACGGTGGATCAAATGGTGAATCAAACCAAATTTTAGCTTACCACAGTGTATCTAAATAAAATATAATGTAATTCTTATTTAATTTGGTTTGATTTTGATCAATATAAACTACAAATCAAAACCAAATTTAAAAAAAAAAAAAAATCAAAGCAACCGGTTGAACACCAAAATTGCCACGTTTTGGGCTTTTACAACACAAAACACAATCGTTTAATACCAAAGAATTCAATAAAATCAGACCACAGTGGACAGCCCAACCTGACGCATCTACTAGCCACTAGGTTCCTTTCCTTGGTAATTTCAAAATAGTTTTCCACCATTATTTTTCGTAGCCAATTTTTGGCCGAATAAATTAGTTTTTTTTTAATTTTTTATTCCGAATTAAAGTATACATTTTTACTTATAAATAGAGACTTGGTTTGTTTCATTTTGATATCATAATTTTTTTTATGATTTTTTCAAATTTTAGTCATTTTCTGGAAAAAAAAGTAGTTGAGATAAATATGTTACACTTATTTTTGTTTTAACATTTTCTTTTAAAAATTCCATAAAATCTAGCTGGCAACACTCATTTTTTGAACAGAATTAAATTCTTAGTGAGACATGACTAGAAAAATGTACACTTATTTTGGTTTTAACATTTTTAAAAAAAAATCTTTAACCGGAATTATAAACATACGATTACAAGAAAATAAATTTTAAGTCAACATATAATAGCCAACATGAAAATTATGCCATGTATATTTTTTTCAAAGTTTGCTTATAAATTTTGTTTAGAAAATTGATATCTGCTAATCGAACCTGTTAGGGAATGATGTTCAAAATACAATGGCAAAACATTAACAATTTTTCCACAAAGAGTAATTTCTTTTGAAAGTAAAATAGACAATATGTTTTGGAAACGGAGAGAGAGAGAGTAAGACCACTTACAACAAGGATTATTTGGAGAGCTTAATGGAATTATTTGAGATTTTCTGTTTAGATCTTCTGTTTTCACCTCTACAAATTATTGGCTTTTTTAAATACTCCCTCCGTCCCTAAATTATTGTCCTGTTTGACCCGGTGCACAGATTAAGAAAAAACAATTGACTTGATTATTTATATTGGTTTAATGTGTAGTTTCCTTTAAAGCCCATATGTATGTGGCTCATAATTAAAGTAAGGTGAAAAAGTAAGGATAAAGTGGTAAAAGTGATGTTTTAAAAAGGTAAGTTTCAAAGTGGACAATTATTTTAGGACGGACGAAAAAGGAAAAGAGGACGATAATTTAGGGACGGAGGGAGTAATAGATTTTTAAGAAAAGTTGTATTTTGAAAACGTAACATTTGAAACTTGAATGTGGAAGAAGTATTAAAGCATGGGACAATATTTGACATGGTCAAGGTGATCAATTACTTTGAGTTGAAGAATTCATCTTTAGTAATATTAAGCGAAATTCCAAGTCTTCTTTGTTATGATATTACCAAGAAATTCACAAGCTCCCTCGACGTTGATACTTTATTGCATTTCATACCTTTCTTCCAACTCCGTTTTTCTTGGATTTCAATCAAAGCACGTTGTTACTACCAATTATTTTTATTTTTATTTTTTTGAATTTTTGAATTTACGAATTACAAGCAAAAAGTTAGTTTGGGAGCAGAACAAGCTCCTGGTGCTTAACAAAAAAATTCAGTAAAAAACGAAGTAGTTTAATTCGAAAAGGACCACAAACGTTGAGTTTTCACCCTTAAAAAAAGAACAACACTTGCACCCCTCCAGCCCTTTCCTGTCTCTTCCGCCTTTCCACATGTCACATCATCATTTTCTTTTCTTCCATATCTTTTTTTCGTCAATTTTCAGTAATAAAATATCTTTTTTTCCTGTATTAAAGTAAATATTTTTACCTACAAATAGAGACTTGTTTTGTTTCATTTGGATATCAGAAAAAATTTCTATAAAATTTTCAAATTTCTAGTCATTTTTCTGTAAAAATATTAAATTAGGTATGTAAAAGAGTTGGAGTTTGTGTATTGTTGGAAGAGTATTTTTATTGGAAGCTTAAGTGGGAAGCTTAACGGCATTTTTGTAATGACAATATCCCCGATTTTGCATTTACCAAGTCAAATTTTGTTTCCCTTGGTCTTCTAATATTACATACTATTTGCATTTAATATATATATATATATATATATATATATATATATATATATATATATATATATATGGTATTTATTTTCTAGTTATTAATATTTTAACGAATTGTCAAATTACATAATTAAATGAGATATTTGTGCTGCAACTTAGTTAACTTGACTACGGGAGTATTAATAGTTGAACACCTTGCCTGGGAGTTGTTATACATCATAATATCATATTCAATTCTCCCCTGAAAAATCAAACACTATGAGGCCTAGTTACGATGATTGCCTTAAGATATTGGATGAACAAGAAAAGTACAGCAAACCCATGCCATGGATCGGACTGTACATCGCCGCAGCATCACTAGTTTGCACCCTTGCTATGGCTGCTGATCTCTTTCATGGCTTTCGACACCGTAAATTCTGGTTCCCTTGCAAATATTTCACTCTCAATGCCGCTTCTCTCACCGTGATAGCTATAGCAATGAAGCTGCCCGTTGATCTAAATAACCCCATGCCAGGCTACATCGATCAGGATTCAAAGCTCATAGGAACGTGTTTCTTGTGTACCATGTTGGCTAACATGATGCCGTCTTTGGGACCTATGAGCAACAGTGAGCTTCTGAGTAACGTCATCGCGGTGAGTATTCTTGTAATAACCATTGCCGTGAATATTTGCCTCCAGATTTCTACTTCTCTAATCGATGGTGAGCAGAATGATGTGAATGTTGTGATTGTGATTTTCATGCTGTCACTATTGGTAATCTTGGTTTCCTTAGCTTTGACAGTTTCTAACTCAAAAAAGATTTTAGAAATCAAGTATCATAGAATGCATAAAAAAACTTTCGATGAAGAATCCGAGCTTCCTGGGAAGTCAATTGTTCACAAATTGATGCAACGGGTGAGTAAATATTGGATCATGGCAGAAACGGGTAGTGCCCAGTTTATGTTGGCTTGTTCTCCAGCTTGCTCTGCTTGTGGACTAATGTGCAGTATTCTTGCTTTCATTTCCATCCTACTTTTAGTTTTTTCGAAAGATATGCCTGGTGGTGAATCAGACTATAAATGGTCAATGATTCCAATTTTTGTGATACAGTCAGTTGGGATTCTAGTAGGTACTATCGCACCTGTGTTTAGATGGTTCAGCGCCTTGACTTTCAAGTTGTCGCTTAAATGGAGAAAGAACTACCTAAAAGTGTATGTGGTAGAGAAATACTGGACACAAAGGCTCGTAGACTGGAAGCACAACCGTGTGAATGTAAACATGGGTGGTCGCAAATGCAAAAGACTTGTCCATGATGTTAGAAATCTTTTTCTGAATTTACTTATAGGGTTTCAAATGATAATTGTTGTAGTATGCAAAACTATTCATCTCATCCCCATTTTCTTGGTTATCATCGTCGTGCATTTTTGGCACTGCTACAAGTGGTTGAAGCATAATCTAATAAAAGGCAAACTTAGTTCCTCAAACAATCCCAAAGGAACAGAGTCTAATCAACAACATGTCTCTACAAAGCTGGATCTTAGCCCATACGTTTTGCAACTTAAAGATGATGTGGAAATTTCTAGCAGAACATTGACAAGCATTTCTAAAGCTGTGACCAGATTGATCCACAAGGCTGAGAAGCAACAATCAAATAATCTCATGAAGCTTCTAGAGAAATCAAGGGGATTTGAAGGAGTGGCGGAGTTTGAAAATGATCAAGTTCCACCTCTACAATATGATCAAGAATTACAAGCTTCAAATTGTTGGAGCTTAGTCGTGGTAACCTTAACAAGCATTCTTATAGCACTTCCCAACATTAGAAGTGGCATCATCGACCATATATCACGAGGCGTGAGCGAAAGTCTTTCTTATGTCAGTCTTGTTGAAGAAAGCTTGTACGCTGGCAAGAGCGATTTGGGAAATATTATAAAGGCAGCTAGTAAAGTTTGGTTAGAAGTTGAGCTTTATGGTAAATGGTTGGACAACAATCTCCATGAAAGGGCTCATAAAGGAAAAACATCGAAGGAGGTTCTTGAGTGGTTGGGCGAAAAAGCTAAAAGCATAGTTATGCAGTTGGAGAATAACAAGAATAGAGAGTTACAATTAGATGATAGTGCTCTTCAAAAGATAGCTGCTGCTAATACAATGTACAGGATTAGCCATACTATACTACTGGACTACGAAAGCAAGGATTATGAGGCGGACGAAATGTTGTTTGAGAAACTATCTGTTATGATTGCCGATATATTGGGTGCTTGCCTCAGTAACTTACCTCGTGTCATAACGATGAAGTGTCATGCTGATGCAATAGAAAATAGGGAGGAGAGTGTCAAAGTTGCAGCAAGGATTCTCGGAGAAACTAAAGGTATCATGGAATTAATATTTGGTCGTTTTCATATTCCAAACCTGAATCCCGATCAAATGGCAAATATTGACTGTTGGCGTGTTGCGGCAAGACCCTCTAGTCTCGTTTCTTCATCCAATAATGAGTGCATTTCTTCTAGTTCCGCTAAAATGCTAGAGGTTAGTGTTGAGTGGATGGACTAGAAGCAAGTAGTAATGTGTTTATGTAGTTGTTATAGCGTTAATGCCTTGTTTATTTACGTATGCCTTATCTGATTGTGTATTGTTTGATAGTAAGTGTAATGGTTTTCAGAAATTGTTTTTCAAAAATGAAGATTAGGATCTGCTAAATAAAAAATGAAACTATAACCCCTCTGTTTCTTTAGCGTGATCGGGGTATTATCAATTTTATAGTTATGGTATGCATGGATGAAATCTCTACAAAGTTATATTAGAAAGAAGAAAGAAAATTGAGAAAAAAAATCAAGAAATGGAAAAATTAAAAAGCAAGGGGTTATAGTTTCAACTTCGACAATTGTAATCTATATTTATCCAATGTACAATTCATAAACAAATTACAAGGCAATGGGAAAGTGAAAACATACGATCGAAGAAAAATATGTTTACCCAAGAAAAAAGTTAATCTATGTGTATCATTCAAGGTCTTTCATTCCCGTATTTTATTTCAGCAGAATTGCTACTCAAGGAAATTAACATTGCCTGAGAAACATTTTATCTCTGTTCTTAAAATCTTTAAAAGGATGACGAATTAGTTTTTGAAGGTAACGTGTTATTCAACCCCTCCTCCTTCTAGCTTATGTATTGAACATATCAAATGCACCAGCAATTCTTCAAATATATGTGTAAAATTTGAAACAATGTGGTTGTAGATGATGGAAAGTATTTGGTGTACAAATTGCACAATTTTCTTGTGTTTCCTTTAATGTCATGTTTGGTGCTTTTGAAAATTAACCAAAGCCAAATGAACCCAAACTGATGAAATCTACAAATCGATGGACCAGACCGGAGAGGAAACCAAGGTTTCCGTCTTGTTGAGCTTGCAAGCCCAAACAGTTTGGTTGCAGTTTTAGCTTAAAACCAAGGCGGGCCGCCCCATGTACACTGCCAGCGCTCTCCATATTTTCTCCCCCTCTATGCTTTGAGGCTCTAATTATTTCAATAATATTTTTGATCTTTTAAATTTAAATGATTATTGGTTATGCATTAATTTCTTTTTGCATTATTTCTCTTATATCAAGTTCTCCTTCCCCTCCATTTCCTGGGGACCATTTCCGTGGTGAGTGTGAAAGAAGGAAGTTTCCATGAAGAGAAATGAACCCATGTGAAACTTTAATTAGCATTCCATTTGGGTCAAATATTCCCCCTTCAGATGATTTACTATCCCATCTGAACGGTTCTCCTGGCCTGTTAGATCCATTAGCAGTTATGACGACACTAGTCACACTACCCCCTACAGGTTTGGCCTGTTGGCTCAGCCATTTATTTGACAATGGGGCCCATCTTTCAACTTTGACTTTTTGAAGGACTTTTTAATGCATCCAATATGTATAAAATTTAATGTGGGATGTAATTAGAATATTTGGGGTGTAAGTAGAATATATTCAAATTTTATATAATGACATTATTGAAATTAGATAGTGGACTGTAGAAAGAAATTATTGAGGTGTATTTAGTATAAGGGCGTCTTTTATCATTTTACGCAATTACATTTTTGCAATTTTTTAACTAGGGATGTAGAAAGCAGGTTGCTACATGGTTTGAAACTGATTCAGAAGAGGAAGAAGACGATTATGAGTAAGCTAACATATGCTTAATAGCTCATGATTCAGGTCCCACCTATGACTTTGAATATGAAGTCGAAATCTCACCCAGTCCCTTCGATAAGAGTGAGATCAACTGAGCAAATTTCAGTAAGGAAGAACTGCTCAAGGATAATCAAGAAATGCTTGAAGAGTTCAATATACCTTTAGAGTAACCTATGTAAAACTCGCTAAGAACTTTGAGAAGTTTGCTGCTGAGAAATCTCTACTGGCAGCTGAGATTCAAACTCTCAATAGCTGTCAACAGGAAAGTATCAAGCTAAAAGGAGAAAACAAATTCCTTTGTGACAAAGTTGATTGCCTATCTGAGCACATCAAAGGACTTGACCTGGAGAAGATTGTCTTGCAAAAGACAATTGACTCTGGAGCGACTCAAGGAAACCTTTGAAGGAATCCTTTCAAGCCAAAAGCCTAATGGAAATAAATCGCTTAGGCTATAATGATGAGCCTGGGCCGGCATACTCTTACGTCCGAGAAAGGTGAAACCTCCAAGACTGCTTATGATATCTCCTTCTCCAAACAGACTTTCGAAAACAAGGGTAAACATGGACTTGGTTATACAAGTGTACCATACATTTATCCCAAGGGTCAAAAAGGAAAAGCAAAAGAAACTGCTTCTAATGAGAAGCTTGAGAAAGGAACGGTAGAGAAATCAAAGTCTACCGACAACAGCTCTGCCAAGGCAAAGTCTGCTAGCGGTAGACCTATGAAATCTCTGCTGGTACCTGTCAAGCTTGTCTATGAAATGGGCAAGGCACCTAAATCTGTTGACACTAAACTTAAAGGTATTCTACCAAATCCTCCTAAAAGGGTTAACAACATACTAGCCAAGGCTAAATCTACTGGTAACAAAACAAGGAAGGTTCAACAGAAACCAATTAAGTCTACCGTCAACAAGCTAGCTGAACCCAAGACTTCTATTGGGAAAAAGGAAAGTCACAAGCACTCTACAGCTAAAGCTCCTCATAGTCCTCCATGGAACTTTCATCTTTGTCATTCTTGCAATTTCTGGCCCCAGAATGCCTGCTAAGGTTCACACCAAAATCTGAGAGACCTAATTCTCTCAAGGTTAGGCAGGTATGGGTTCCAAAAGGTTGCTAATCCTCAGGACCCAAAAGAAAATAAAGGGGACCTTGTTTTTTTGATCTTTTTCAGGTCTACTTCATGGCTATAGATTCAGAAGATAAGGACATCTGGTACCTTGATAGTGGTTGTTAAAGACACATGATAGGGAAAAGAAGTCTACTCTCAGATATAGCTGAAGCCAAAGGTCTTATGGTGATTTTCGGCAACAATACAAGGGGGAAAACAATTGGGTATGGCTCAATCACTAGAGGAAGTCTCTCCATCAACAAAGTTTCTCTAGTGAACGGCTTAAAGCATAATCTTTTGAGCATATCCCAATTCTGCGACAAAGGACTCATCTGCCAATTCTCCTCCAACCAATGTCTCATCAAAGATCATGAATCCTGCTCAACGTTACTGACCGGCAATAGACAAGGAAACGTCTATGTCGTGGACTTAAACCAACTAGGGAGATCCTCCAGCCTTTGCCTAGTTACTAACAACATTCGTGACAACAGTTGACTTTGGCACAAGCGTCTCAGTCACCTCAACTTCAAGTACTTCTCTAAGCTCTCCAAAGATGGGCTTGTCAAAGGTCTACCTACGGTGTCTGCCGGTTCCCAACCTTCTGCCCCTTTTCAACCCACTCCCACTGAGTCATCTACTCAGAGGGAATCAACCCTTCCGGAGGAGCCTATCCCTTAGGAGGAGCCACACACTCAGGAGGAGCCTACTTGAACACCCTCTCCAGCCCCTCCTTCACCCTTCAACTACTCACCAAACTCATCTACCCCTTATTCACCCCCTCGTAACCCAACCAACCCAACTACACCATCCGAACGAAACTGCACCACCCCTTGAACCAAGCCAACCCTGTCTCTCATCTAACCCCCTGGTTTCCACCCATCTTATCCTCTGCTGCCACAAAGTTCATCTTTGAACTTTCGTCGGTAGCGGAACTCTTTCCCAAACCTACTCCACCTACACCTCAACCTAAACCTCATTCCTTGAGACCTGAAGACATCTCATATCCTCCCCCTTCCTTCTGGTTCTCAACGGAAGACATTTCCCTACCCAGCCCTTCCGATATCTATGATCATTCAGACACATATATCAAAATACCCCCAACCCCTCCCCCTCTCTCCCAGAATCCAACTCCTCTTCTACCCATACCTTTCCCTCACGCGACTCATCTTCCTCCAACTCAGCCACTCCACCTCTCCACCTCTCCAGCAGCCCTTCCGACCCGTAACCTCTGCTGACGCCACCTCCTTTGCCGGCATTGAGCACATCCACATTGACCTAGACCCTTCTCCATCCCAACCGGCCAACTCTGAAATTCTTAACTGCCTGAATGCTATCTACGACAGACTAGGAGAACTTACCAGTATCTCCTTGCAGCTGCCACATCCAAGGCAACAAATAAAAATGTTACCATCCTTTGCCAATTTCAAGAGGATGTGTGGACACGATTTGGATAGACAAAGCACGAGTCCACTGACATCAAGATCAACGTGGAAGCTCAACGCAAGGAATGCGTCAGACTCTGCTCTACTTTGTTCTACCAACTCTTCCACAGCATCACTCTTCATCTGGGAAGCGGATGCCCTCATGTTCTCTAACTCAACAACATCACTCTCGACGCGTCTCATGATAAGATCAATATCGAGTGTGATCTTGATCTGGCCATCACGGAGGAGAGACAACTGAGGTCTATAAATAAGACTCTAATGGAGGAGAACAGTAGACTACGTGAAGAATTGGACTACCGTTCTCGCTCCACCAGACCTCCTACCTCTGCCGATGATGAGTACACCAGAAGAGTCGAAGAACTTGAACGCCAGAGAAGAGAAAGAGAAAAAGCAGACAAAACAAACAAAGGCAAAGGGAAAAGGTCGTGGTAGCTCGTATCTTTCTATCCATAAACCTTTGTATCTATCTAAGTTTTTGAAAACTCTGTAATATTAAACTCTCGTTTGAATACAGAAGCTTATTGTATTTCAAAAATTATCTTCTGTTTAAATTCTTGCTACTTCAATTCATATATCTGCTTAGAATTTAAACATTCAGTTTAAATCCATTTTGAACTATTTATTACTAATCCTTGTGCTGTTCTTTACATCTCTTCTGTTGTAAGCCCTTGGATTAGCTTTTACACTTGAGGTATTTTTCTTTTTTGATAGAGACATGTCTACCGTTATAAAACTAAAATACTTTCTGATATGCTATTATCTATCATAAAGTTTGTTATAGCTCTCACTTGTAAGTAATGATGACCAAATGCAAATAGGAGGAGATTGTTGTTTCTCATTTATATCTTGATTTACATCTATTCATACATTACATTAGGTTCTATAATTAGTGGCTAATTGAGCTGCGTATCAATTAGCGTGGCAACTGTGTATAGAATTTTGTCATAGAATAGTTTTTATAGGCTTCACAGGTTCAGCGGAAGACTTCAGCAAGCTTCACCGGAAGACCTCATTCAGCATCCAGCGGCAGACCTTGTCTGCACCTACTCAAGCATGACGTGTCCAGTCATCAAGCTTTTAGTGGATTAATTAAATTTGACATTTATCAGTTTGAATTTGAATTAAACTAATCCTTTATCAACTCTTGACTTCTTAGACACGCCTGTCCAGCTTTCCGAAAAGCAAGAAGACTTTCGCCTCCTGAATAGTGACAGAGCAGGTGAACAGACTGACACTTACAGTCTGTACCAACTATTGCAGGTTTGTAACTCTGATTGCTCACCTGCCAGCTACTGCAACAACTCTGCACCATTCCCTGCTCAGTATCAGTGAAGACGAAATCTACAAAGTCAGCTCCATGCATTTAATGCATTCAACCTAATAGAGCTGTTACTCATCGTCTTCTCCAAACGGTCTCAAGAATGCCCCAGCTATAAATACTACCATTAAAGACTGAAGAAAATAATGCTCTGAATTTCTCCAACAACTTCAAGTCTTATATACTCGGTGCATGCAAGAGATCTTAAACTGATCAACGAAGTCCTCAACAACAACAAGAAGATCTGCATCAACACTTTATCTTTTGCTTCTTATTGTTGTTTCCTTAACTATTTCTCTACACCATTGAATATTCTGTTTGTCCAGATATTCAATTCCCAACCCCCAAACAAAAGTCAAATATTTTGTACACGATCCATTGGAATTCTTTGTAATAGAACTAGTGGAAAATTAATGTAGTGTACATTTTAATCCAAGGTTGACTACCTTGGTGGTGTACATAGAACTCTTTATAGTGCGAACCATCTCAAAATACTTGTGTTCTTTCATTACTGTTGCTTACTGCTTTAAACTGCTTCATATCTATTTACTTATCGCTTCAAACATCAGACTTGAGTATTCAGCAAAGTCTACCGGTAGTGTTTCACCGGCAAACTTGAACTATCTTCCTTACAAGACTTCCACTACTTCAATCTTTTCAATAGATTGTAAGTACTTGTTTTAGGAATTTATACAAAAAGTTTTAAGTGTCTAATAAGCTATTCAACCCCCCCCCCTTCTAGCTTATTATTGTGCCCTTTGGGACTAACACATGGTAAATAATTAATGCACGTTAACTAACTAAATAAAGGGAATGAGTGACAATCCGTAAATTAGGGAGTGGTTCTTGAGGCATTTATTATGAAATTGTAAAACGGAGAACTTTTTTTTATCATGATAGATTTAATTAATAAAGCATAAATTAAAGAAAAAAAAAGGATTTTCGAAAGTTTTTAGAGATTGTGTCTGAATTGTCATATTTTAACATATACATATATGAAGAATGAAATTTGTATGGGCAACAAAATTACATGTACCTCATAAAAGTTGAATTTATCATCACGACTTAGTCAGTCAATTATAAGTTGTTTGTATTGATCGAGGAAAAATGATAAAGAGATGGAGATTAAGTTAAAGAACCAAAGGGAGAGAAATTTCAAAACTACAAACCAAGATATTAAATCGGAAAAGTTATTTTTTTCCATTTAATTTTGGTTTAGACTTAGAAAATATGGTCCCATCAGATGACCTAGAATGAGTATGGGCAAGAGATAGTTGCGTAAACGTATTGATTGCTTGACTTATTGCATCGCGATGTATAAATCGGATTAGGTAACCTAAATTGATACATCTCATTGCACAAAATTGATACAACGTGATGCATAAATTAGATTAGGTAATTTAAATTTATGTATCGTGATGCACAAAATTGATGCAATGCAATGTACTATGTGAGTGATCCGTAGTATGTCTTATATTCATTAAGTGTATCGTAGTCTTTTCACTCTAAAATTATTTCTCTCCAGTTGAAAAAAAGGCATGAAACTGGGGAAGTTATAAATTTAAGAAAAGGGACCGACTGTAATTTCACACATCTTAATTGTGCCTTGCCCATTAACCCCTACATGTTGGGCCATAACCTTGGCCTTTCCTAGTCAATGGGGGAGCAGTTGTGACAATGTCTCTCCTAATTTTTTGTCTAGCAAAGTCTTCAACTTTGACCTTTGGATGACTTTTGAAAACTAATTTATGAAATTGAAAACAAATAATATTTCACTTTTCTTCGATTTAGAAATCTTAGAGAAGAAGGTTGATGATTAAGAAGCCACTTTGATGGGCAATGCTATTGCCATTCAAATTTTACACCAAAAAATGCTTATTTAATCACTTATCACACTCTTATTGGTTGCATATTTTATGGATCATAACACTCTGATCAATTAGGTTGGCTCAAGTCATTAGATTACAACTACGACATCCAATTTATTTCATAGGTAGTTAATCAAAATAAAAGAAAGTTTGCTGCCTTATTTATGGAAACAAAGGACCCCAGTGAATGAGTAATTTTTTTGATAATATGCTACCCTTCCAAGCCTTTAAACAATGCTGAATAAAACAAGTACTACCCCCCCCCCCTTTTTTTTATATAGAAAAACGTCTTGTTTGACTTGGAAACATATTGAGAGAACTGATCGACTCTTTTATAAATATGAGAATGTGTGAATATATTGAGAATTAAATTATCATTCGGCGGTGTAAATCTTTTTTACGCAAGCTCCTTTAGAACACGATACGTGGTCAACCAAAATCTAAAAAAATCGAGGCAAAAATTGTGACCGACACGTGTCATTATCCAAGAGTTTCTATAATGTCCTTTTGATATTAATTTTTTGTTTACGCCGGATAAACTCATAAGCTTAAGTGATTAAGCATTTAAGGAAAAGTGAATAAAAATAGGAGTATGTCTCCTGTAATACAATCTTGCAGACTTTAATTTGTAAAATGGAGATCCACTCTCTCACAACTCAAGCCACCAATACACGTTTGGGTCAGGTAAAGAGGATCCGTCTTACAAAAAAGACAAAACCCCTCATTTGGCCACCCAACTTTTCAAAAACTTGCAATGCGGCCACCGAAAGTTTAAAACTTACAATAAGGCCACCAAACATTAAATAGGCTGCAAGCGAGCCCATTTTTAGAAACGGACGTATGTTCATTCATTAAATTTTATCAAATATCTATTTTACCCTTCTAAATATAGTTGACTATTGAAAAGGTCAAAGTGCAATAAAAAATAAAACCAAATAGTAGACCTAGATCCAGGCGACGGCGAGCTCGTCATCATCATCATCAACATCAACATCTAGCTTTGAAGATCAAAATCTAGATCTGAATCTCTCTTTCAAAACCCAGATCCATCAATATTCAATTATAAGCATTCATCATCTTTAACAGCTATTACTGAAATACTAATAATTAATCACTACATTCTTAAATAATACTTAAAATATATTCGGTCATCTTGCAGCCAACTCAACATTTCCAATCTGATTTGAACAAGAACATAGAGAGAGTGATTCAATAATCATCAACTCCCATGTCTGATGCATCTATAACTGTAATCCTAACCCAATTAATTAACCACAATCCTCGACCAATAAATCCGTACAAAGATCCATTGGACTTAAATAAACCTAAAATGAGGATGGAAGACGAACCAGATCATGGCGAGTTATGTCCAACTGGTGAGGATCTGCAAGACGAACCAAGGATATGGCGATCTTGCAAGTACCGAGAAATTCGAGCAACTGTACACCGTCGTGGCCAAATTGAGAACGTCGCTTAAACTGCTAGCCGGACGGCGAATATTAACGGATGAGAACGTGGGAGTTCTGTTTGAAGCACCGGATTTGAATGAGAGGCAGCTACTGAGTAAGAAATTCACTCTACCAACCAGAATATCCTTGATATAACCGATGGCATAGATTTCAATGGCGATGCCAGAAGTTTTACGGGTGATGAACAACGAGGAAACGCGGATGAGGAACTTTTCGTTCCAGGTAGAGTTCTCGCCGTCAACATTGTCGATCTTTGTTCGGAGCTTGGCTAACAGGTTGACTCCAGTAAGTGGGTAGGTTTGCAACCGACGCAGTTTAGCTGACGACGGCTTCCGAGATTGAGCGGAAATCAAGGTGATTTCGAGGATTTGGGTCTTCGTTGGGTCTCCCATGTGAGTAATTAATTTTCTTCCTGATCAATCAGAATGATCAAAATGCTTAGTTTTTGTCTCTAAATTAATGTTCATGTTAAATTTTCGATTAGACCTTGTTGAATTTCTAAGTTTGATTCGGCCCCTTCAATTTATAAATCCCACAAAGTTTTAGAGGGGCTGTGGGTGCCCCGGAAAATTGTCCCAGACCCCGCGCGCCCTTTTTTAGAGGAACGCGTCATGCGGAAGGACACCACGCTTTCCATTCCATCCTCCCTTTTTTAGAGGAAGACAAAATAAAAAATGCAGAAAGGGTGTTGTCAAAAAAGCGCGTTGAATACGCCTCGGTCACCAAGTGAGCTTTGGTCCATTATGAGAGCTTTAGATTTTTCCGTATCTCACCCTCCCTTATTTAGGTGAAAATAAGATACAGAAAATGCATCACCCTTTTCAGTCTCATTTTCCCTTGTTTAGGGGAAAACGGAAAAGTGTAAAAAAATGATGTTGCGAAGGCGCGTGGGAACACGCCCGACCTCACTATGGACTTTTTGAAAATTGCCTTAGGTCATTATGAGTGTATTGATTTTCTCCGTATCTCACCCTCCCTTGTTTAGGGGAAAACAAGGCATAGAAAATGCATAACCCTTTTCATTCACACGTCCCTTGTTTAGGGGAAAACGAGAAAGTGCAAAAAAAAAAAAAGATGTTGCGAGCCTCACCATGACCTTAGGCTTATTTAGGATCACTATGAGTGCATTGGGTTTCCCTGTATCTCATCCTTTCTTGTTTAAGGGAAAAAAAGATGCAGGAAATACATCACCCTTTTCATTCCCATCGTCCCTTGTTTAGAGGAAAACAGAAAAGTGCAAAAAAAAGATGTTGTGGGCCTCACTGTGATCCAAAATGTTTAAACATAGTCGTCATCTTTATTTTAAAGAGAAATAAAGAAAAACCAAAAATAACCAGAGTTTGTAAAAAGAGGTTCGGAGGCTAAGTTACGAGGTGGGAAGGTGTTAGTCACCCAACTCGCCCTTTCGGTCTCAAAAAACGTTTTTGGCTAAAATATGTTTTTGTTATATTTATCTAGCAAATGAAATAAAACATTAAAAACAGATTTATCTGTATTTACATTATTTACAGACTTGCAGCCGCTTCCTTCCAGTAATTACAAATACATTTTAAAAATATTTGCCCATAATAATTACTCTTCTTAATGCTATTTTATATATAAATCCGGGCAGTATAACTGCTTATATTTTTTTTTTAAATTGGGCCAGATAAAAATATCATTTTTATATAAAACTCTTAAAGGTTTACCTTTAAGAACGTGAGGTGTGCTCGCTCTGTCCTTCTGGGAAAGGAAGTATTTTGCTGCTGCTGCGGTTCGGGTAAAATAGCTGCCTCCGAAAGTTGCTTTCAGGCACCGTAAAATGGGCAGAGCTACTATTTGTATTTTTGCTGGTGTTTGCTTGTTGCTGGCGGAAATCGGGCAGAACAACTGCTTGCTTTTAGCGGATTTGGCCTTTGGATTCGGGCAGAGCAACTGCTCTTTTTGGGATTTTTAGACTGCGAAAATTGGGTGGAATCTTAGCTGGAAGGCTAAGGCTCACTTTAACCGGTTGGTTTTGAGTTTGGATGAGATTTGACAGAGCTTCGAGGCTTATAGGACGAGTGGTTTCTCTCTATCTCATGATCGCTCTCTACTGCGTAAAATTTACGCTGAACAGTATTAGTGAGAATTTCTCGGTCCTCAATTCTGAAGCCAGGCACTCGTACTCCTTCGGCATTAAAATTTCTTCTTTGTGCTTCATCAGCATGTACCGCGCGCTTGAGAGCTTGTGCTAATTCTCAAATCGTACACTTTTGAGGCTCTGGGAGCCGACCCCATGCAAAGTGGGAACCGCGCCTGCTTCCTTTGTAGGTAGTGTCAGGTTCCATTTTTAGCCTCCTTTTTGACACTCTGGCCCCTGCATTTCACTGTTTTACGCATCCTACTTTGTGTTTTGTATTTTTAAACCCTTTTAACTTGACATTTGTTAAGTTTTAACAGGCCTTGATATCGCATGTCATGTTACATACCAGGGGATACGAAATTTGGGTGTCTACAGAGCCCCTCAACGATGGAGTTTACGGGTAACCCGCAACTTACCGAGTAAACGAACATCGTTGATAAGAAATAGACTCCCTAATTTCGTGGAAATTATAATGGGGAGTAATGCAACAGGTAGCAGTTATAATGCAACAGTTTAAAATGCATACCAAACCTCACATATCCTAGACATATTTAGTCGGTTATAGCAGGTTATCGTAGTTTTTAAGCAGATATGTAAGTTAAGTGCTCTGATGGTCGGACCTACCGAAGTAGGCTGCCTACGTATCCCTTAAAAAAAGGAATCAGACCAAACGTAGTTCGGCCCGATGCAAATAAACAACGCTGGGTGGAATACCAAGATCAAACATCATATCCTCAAAGGGTCGAACCCTTTGCCGAACATGATGGTGGGATAGATCGCCTCCTCAGGGCCGGGCCCTTCGTCGGAGTACGATAGCCTTTTAACTGGCCCGAGGTCTCCGCCCCCTCGCAGAAAAGGCTGAACAACAATTATATCAAACATCGTAACCTCTGAGGGTCGAACCTTTTGCCGAACATGATGGTGGGATAGATCGCCTCCACAGGACAGGGTCCTTCGTAGGAGCACGATAGCCTTTTAATTGGCCCGGGGTCTACGCCCCCTCATAGAAAAGGCTGAACAACAATCAGATCAAACATCGTATCCTCAAAGGGTCGAACTCTTTGCCGAACACGATGGTGGGATAGATTGCCTCTTCATGACAGGGTCCTTCGTTGGAGCATGATAGCCTTTTAACTGGCCCGGGGTCTACGCCCCCTTGCAGAAAAGGCTGAACACAGATTCAAATTTTGATCATTCATCTCGAGGTTACGTCCTGCGAGGAGATGATCCTATGCTACTCCTATAAAGCAGGAAAACATCGCATCCTCAGGCGTGGATAACCTTCGTCGAATGCAATGGTGAAACACATCATGGGTTGATCATTCATCTCGGGGTTACGCCCCGCGAGGAGATGATCCTATGCTACACCTATAAAGTACGAAAGCATCGCATCCTTAGGCTTGGATAACCTTTTTCGAATGCAATGGTGGAACACATCATGGGTTGATCATTCGTCTCGGGGTTACGCCCCGCGAGGAAATGATCCTATACTACTCCTATAAAGCATGAAAACATCGCATCCTCAGGCATGGATAACCTTCGTCGAATGCGATGGTGGAACACATCATGGGTTGATCATTCGTCTCGGCGTTACGCCCTGCGAGGAAATGATCCTATGTTACTCCTATAAAAAGCATCGCATCCTCAGGCGTGGATAACCTTCGTCGAATGCAATGGTGGAACACATCATGGGTTTATCATTCGTCTCAGGGTTACACCTCGCGAGGAAATAATCTTATGTTACTCCTATAAAGTAGGAAAGCATCGCATCCTCAGGCGTGGATAACCTTCGTCGAATGCAATGGTGGAACACATCATGGGTTTATCATTCGTCTCAGGGCGCCTCGCGAGGAAATGATCCTATGCTACTCCTATAAAGCAAGAAAGCATCGCATCCTCAGGCGTGGATAACCTTCGTCGAATACGATGGTGGAACACATCATGGGTTGATCATTCGTCTCAGGGTTACACCCCGTGAGGAAATGATCATATGCTACTCCTATAAAGCAGGAAAACATCACATCCTTAAGCGTGGATAACCTTCATCGAATGCGATGGTGGAACACATTTTTCATGCAAGAAAGGGTAAAATACTTTACTTTTTCTTACCATTGCCTTGCTTTTACTGTTGTTTTTGCTTCTGCTATTGGGTTTTCTCCTTTTGCTTCATTTCCAACTTTTGCTGGAGATTTTCTTTTGCTTGCTTTTCTTTCCTTTCCTTTCTTTCTCTTTCATGCTGCGCTTTTTGCATTTTGCTTGCTTCTTCCTTCTTTTTCTGCTCCTTGCACATTTTTTTTTTCTTTGCACATTTTTTTTTGCTTGCACACATTTGTTTCTTTTGCTTGCACAATTTTTTCTTTTCTTTGCATATTTTTTTCTTTCTTTGCATTTTTTTTCTTTCTTTGCATTTTTTTTACAATTTTTACCTTTGCTACTGCTTTTTCTTTCACTGCTGCTGTTCTTCTTGATTTTCTAATCATCTTGCGGCTGACCTGCTGGGGATGTGATCGAGCTTTCTTTTGATTTTGGATGGATGACCGTCAATTTTTGTTAACAAAGCTAACTTTGTTAACTTTCCGTTAAGCTTTAAGGGTCATTTTGCAATTTGGGAAACTTGATGACTTGAGTGCTGAACTTTTGAACTTCGAAGGGGAAAAATGAAAATTCTTTTTTCTCTCCCTCATAAGTGACGGGGAGAAGAAAGCAGAAACAGCTTCAACTTCTTTCTTCTTCTTCGTCATTTTTCTTCTACCTCCATTGCCGGCAAGCTTATTTCTTCATTTCTTCTCCTTTTCTCGATTTTCTTCTGCCAATTCGCGTGTTTTGCTTAATAGATGGCATCTTCCTCAAAATATCGGAAAGGAAATGCACCGATGTATCCGGATTCGGGCGAAGAAAGGAAGGAACTTCTCCCCTTGATCCGAAATCACGTCAAATATTTTTATTCGAAGGATAACTGGAGCAACCTTCTTCGCAATCGGAGCACACATGTGTCTAATCTTCCGATTCCCACTGTAAGTTTCTTTTTCTCAAACCCATTTGGATGAATTCTCAGATTTGCTAGATTTCTCTGTTGTTTTGGACCTACTTTGGAGTATACTTGTTATTGCTTATGATGCTTATGCATGCAATTTATGTGCTAGAATGATACAATTTGGCAATCTATCCATAGCAAAATATCAAATTCATGATATTTATTTTTGTGATGCATACTTTGAATAATTGACACTATTTGACTCTGCGATACATATTTTACGTTACTGATGCAATTTGATCACATGATGCATATTTAGATTGAAAAATATTTTTTATGATGCATACCTATGCAATAGACTTTTTGGGAACATGGTGCTTTTTTTTTTTGATACATTTTCGGGCATATTTTTGGATGGATGCAAAACGTAACAGGAATAATTTATGCAATAATATTCACTTCTACAGATGCATATGCTGCAGAGATATGATAAATGCAATAGAAATATTTTCTTTTCAATATTTGCAATATTTTATTTTTGCGAATACTAAAATGCAATTATTTGAAAAATGAATGCAAATGATGAATTGCTAATGCATGCATATATCATTTTTATTGGATTCATGCATGAGAATGCAAATGTGACATAGAAAATATATTAGATGCTTGTTAATATGTTGCATGGGCATTATTCAATATGTGCAAGAATGCAACATGTATTTATTTTTGAATGCAAATTATATACTATTTTTCAAGCAAAATTGACATTGTATTTAAAAAGAGAGATGTAATTTTGTCATTATCACTAGCTAACTGTCATCCTATTTTTAACAAATTAATTTTAGTTGCCTCGCCTAAAGTTGCTTAAAATGAAGAAAGATTCTTGATGATAATTAAAGTTAAAAATTAAATGATTTTATAATTCTTAAATTATCAAACAAAATTCTTTTAGAGGTTAAAAATATATATTTTACGAACCAAAAAAAAAGAATGAAAGAAATATAAAAATACAAATGAGAAGGAAACATATATTGTTAAAATAAAAAATTAAAAGAAAAATATCAATAAAAATTAAATTATTTTATGGTTCTCTTATTTTTTTTATTCAAGCAATATATATATTTTCTTATTATTTGTATTTTTATATTTAATTTATTCTTTCAATTTTTTAATAAAATAGTACCGTATCTTTTTTTTTACCCTTAAAAGCAAAAACAAAAGAAAAGAAAAAAGAACCCCTTATAATTTAAAAACCAAAATATCATCTACCTTTAGCATCAACAATTATTAAATATTTTTTAATATTTTAAAAATCTTTAGGAAAGGCAACTGAAATTAATTCAGTTAAAATTAGATAACAATTAAAAAAAGTGACAAAATTACATCTATCTTAATAAATATAATGACAATTTTGCTCAAAAAATAATACAATGAAAAAATATAAAAATGTGTCAACGTGACGGTAAACTTAACCATCTTTCAATTATTATATCATAGAGTTTAATCATACCTTTTATATCTACATTATATTATTAAAAATTCATATCATAACATATCAAAGGTAAAATTGATACTCTTAAAACATTTACACTTATCTAAAGACAAATATAGACATCTCTAAACGAGGGTACATGCAAAACAACCAAAAAAGGAAAGAAAAAAACGCAAACAAATTAACTAAAGAAACTCAAATCACCTCCCACCTTCTATTTCTTGTAGTAGTCCAAGGTTGTCTTAGACCTGCCACCACCACGTCCACCAACGCGGCGGACATTGGACATGTAGTTAGTCACAGCCTTGGTCCCTTCCGCAATAGCATGTTTCCCAAGCTCTCCAGGCAACACCAACTTGACTGCCCCTTGTATCTCCCTCGATGTCAACGTCGTCTTCCCCGTGTACTTCAACAGCTGGCTCGCATCCCCGGCGAGTCTCTCGAACATATCCCCCATCAAATTATTCACAATAGTCATGGCTTTGCTTGACATTCCCATGTCCGGGTGCACCTGCTTCAAAACCATGTACACATACCTCTTATACCCTTCCCCTAACCTTCTCCTCTTCCTCTTCTTCGTCCCGTTCTCCACTTTGGTCAGTTTGGTCTTTTCACCTACAGCCTCCACACCCTCCTTTTTCTTCTTGGACCGTTCATGTTTTTCTGGTGTGGGGGTGACTTCTTGGACTTTGACTTGTTGACCTGCTGCATGTTTTTCCTTCAGTTGTTTGGTCGTCATTTAATTCTTCTACTAGTTCTTCTTGTTCTTCTGTGGTTTGGTCGGATTTCTCTTCCAAAACGATCTTTACTGGCTCTTTGACCGAAGATGAGATCACTCGTATAGTCTCCTTGCCGCCGCCCCGGGTGGTGGTTTTTTTGGCAGTTTCAACCACCACGACTTGGACGGTTTCTTCAACCACTTTGGTGGTTGTTTTCTTTACCACCGTTGTTTTTCCTGAAGATGCACCACGCTTCTTTGGACTCATTCTCTATCTATCTCTCCTTCCCTTCTTACTAAGGTTAACTTAGCTGAGTTGTTTTTGAGTCTTGTTGATTTTCCCTCTCTTTGGAACTTTGGAAGTGTGTTTGAAATTAAAGTGGATAAGATCAATTAAGAAGAAATGTAACTTTGAAGAGGTGTAGTGGGAGTGTGACACGTGGTGACAGATGTCGGGAAGAATTTGAGTGAAACGGCTACGTGGGGGTGAAAGTGAAATGGGGGGTAAAAAGAAGTTTCTTGATTCGGACAAAAGATCAAACTATGTTTTGATTACAAGTTAGATTAGATCAAACCCGTATTGGCCCTTCACTTCTATTCACTTTCTCTCACATCATTTTGGGTAATATTTGGGTCGCTCTCATTTTACATTAAAATATAATTATTCTGTGATATGGTACATTCTTATTGGCTGGAGTGTTGAGACTCACAAAATATCCAACCAATGAGAATATGTAACATCATAAAATACTCATATTTTGATACAAAATGAGATTGACTCAAGAATTACCTTATTATTTTCCGGTATACTCCCTCCTTCACATATAAATATTCTTACTTTTTATTTTGAAATATCTCAATTAATATTTATAAAGATTTTTGGTAAATAAATTTTCTATCATTCTTCCAAATATATCTCTTTATTTAATATTATCATTATTACACATTCCAAGAAAAAGTGAATGTAATGAATATATAATTAATAAACGAAAGAGAATGTGAATGTGTAATAAATATTATTGTCATAACATATTTTACAACTTAATTATTATTAATTTTATATATTTTAATTCTTGTGTTTTGTTTATTTAGAACGGAGGGAATATTAAAAAGAGATTACAGGAGCATGACGGCTTGAAATCTTTCATCCAACCCCTGTTACACTCTTTATTCTCTTGTATCTTAGTCTAATAATACTTATATACTAGTTATTTAGTCCGTGCTATGCACGGGTATAATGTGGAATATATATATTTTTGTAATAATAATATAATTTTTAGACATTATACTTAGATTGTTAATCTCTTTTATTTTTATAATTTTTTTTATATTGTTACTAATATTAAACGATTTTTTTACCTAAATACTTTTAAAATTAATATAAGTTTCTAGCTAACGTGAGATACATATTCTGTATTAATAATAATAGTAATTTTTTTATCTAAAGACTTTTAAAATTAACATTTGACTTGATAATAATATTAGAAGTCATTTTGTTAAAAACTTTTAAAATCATAATTCATTTTTAAACAATGTGAGATACATATTTTATATTTTGATTGGTAATAAAAGTTTAAGTCTTTTATCTAAAGACTTTAAAACCAACACCACATTCTAACCATGTGGTATACATATTTTCTATTAGTAATAATAGTAGTGGATAAAAGACTTTTTAGACAATATTCATTTCTAAACAATGTGGATACATATTTTCTATTGGTAATAACAAAAAAATGTTTTTATCTAATGACTTTTATAACCAATATTCATTTCTAAATAATATGAGATACATTTCTTTGTAACTGATGCGTCCAAGATAATCTGGACCCACTTGATAAGCCCAATCCAAACACCTGGCTTTCAACGTGTTTGTAGATCCTCCGAGCCCAACTCTGAAATAAAGAAGAACAAACGTGAACTGGGCAGGGGCGTCCCCTGCAAAGGCCCTCCGGCGTGTAAATTAGTACGCAAGTAAGCAATTGAATAAACAATTTGACAGAGTTTTGGCTAGAGAATCAGATTGCGCATACCTTTCTCCAAATTCTGCCAAGCTTTTATATGTGCCGGAGGTATAACTGCCCATAATCATGAATAACTGCCCATGATTAGCATTAACCACCCATGACTGACATTAACTGCCCATGATTAGCATTAACTGCCTTGCAAACGGTCATGGCTTATGGTCAGGATTATTGCTCGGGTGTAACCACCCTCAACTGTTGCCTTGACCTTTACCGGACATGAGTGTCCTCAACTATTGGTAACTCTTGCTGGTGCAATCGAGCAATGATGCTCATTCATCGATGTCGCTCGCTTAACTAAGCTCCCATCTCGCAAGTAGCCTGACCAAAACTGAGATTTTACCCGGTTGCTCGTGTAACATCTTTGCTCGCTTGCTCGAGGGATACATATGCCTACCACGTGGCTCCCGGCTCGGGCCTAATTGGGCCGGGCAGCTCAGTAGCCCCCAACTCCTTGTCTTACCGAGTATTCATGCTCATGACGAGGAGTAACCAAAAATTTTGAAACACCTCCCTTCGAAATTTTAAAGCCGAAAAATCGAATAGGCGGCAATCCACGAAGCGTCTTGAGCAAGCGTCCCTTAAGAGTACGAAACGTCAGCCATCAGCCGCCAGTCTGAAAAAGCAGGTCCAACTCCCTATGTCCATTAAATGCGGTCTCGTTCACCACGCCTCGTGCTTCGGGCCCAATGATTCGATTTCTCAATCGGCGGCTTCGTTGGATATAAAAGGCAGGATTCCACTCTTTTACAACTTTACGCCTCCAGCAATTCGAAGCAATCTTCAAACAAATAGACGAAGCAGACGAAACTTTCTGCAGATTTCCATCAAGAACCGCTTCCTGGGTTGCATCCTTGCCGCATTTCAAAAGCAGAATCAAGATCCTCCCCCAGTTTTCCAGGTACTTCGCCGCCCCTTCTTCATCATCCCATTGCATTTTACTTTCTTAATTTCTGAATTAGGGTTTACGCTGTGTAAACCCCCTTTTAGACCCACGTAAGCTGTTAGTCCAAAGTTCAATTGCCTTTGCCTTTTACGAATTAGCAACCCGGACGAGGAATCGAAAACCATGGTCGTACCGGTTTGCGATCTCACAACCCACGTACCATAGTCAATTTCTTTTTCACCATACTTCACCCGATCAATATCTAACCTGCAATTCTCGATTCCTTTTCCTGTAGGATGTATAGCGAAGGAACTGTTTCTGAACCTGAAGGCCGAAGCTACGACCACGGAGCTCCAAGAGAGATGCCTCCGTTTTCGTCCTCATCTTCCGAAGAAAACGAGCAAGATGTGATTCCGCTGATAACTCGCCGACGAAAACCCCCTCAACTAAACGAGCAACAAGCCAATAGCGAACAAGCAGTGGTCTTCCCGCTCAAGCGAACAATTACGGAACCCGGCCAAACCTCGTTTGTTCCGGCCTCTCTTATTCTTCTCCATCAATCGGATGGGAAGACTTAAACTCAGGGGCGAGGTTAGTACACGGTTCTATTCGCTAGGAATGGACCCCAAATTTTACCGTAATGCGTGCCTTTGATTTAAACATAGAGAAAAGATGGCCATAATTTCGGGGAGACAAGATGGTATTTTACTTTGACTTTTCCAAGTTGAATTTGCGTCTTCCCTCGACCCATTCATTGTCGAGCTCATGAATGCCTCAACACCCTTCCTGCGACCTAACTTTAACTACTGTTAGGTTCTTAGTATCATTTACCGTAGCTTGCCGGTCACTCGGGTTTGAGCCCGACATGACTCTATTCCGCAAATTTTTCCTTCTCTCTCTTGATAAGAAAACTGGTCGCATCAACAGCCGTTCAAACCATGGCTTCTTCAAGCTTCTCACCGACAGCCCTAACAAAGTCGATAGCTGGGATGGTAAGGCCTTGCTCATTGAATCGAGCATTGGCTGGCCCTTTGCACCCTATATCGGCGACTACGGCCTTCAGCGACAAACACGCCTCAGAATTTGGGGAACCCAGAATAGTCAAGGCGTTTAGGACTCTGCTAGGAGCAAAAGAAGGACAAGTCGGGCAAGATTTCGTGCTGGACTGGCGAGTTCTTACTTCTGACCTCGGCCTTCTCCGATCTGCTAGGATCTCCTACCTCCCCATTGAAGGAGTTGAACCCCGAGTTACAATCGACCAAGAAACTCCTCATCCATACTGGGGATCTTGCCATGAGAATAAATTCCCAAGTGAGTGCGAGGATTGTGCTCGTACTGGAACTCTTTGCCGACCTGATTTCTCACTCTCTGGTTATACTTCAACTGTTTACCTTGTCATCTTTGTCTTCGATAATTTTACATATTTTCGCTTTTCTCAGTACTGACATTCTCTTATCCTTGTGCAGATATGAGGCAGTTGACCGACGTCTCCAAGTTTATGCAAGCTGCTAAGAAGAGCTCGAGCAAGCGAGCTAAACACTGTCACCCGACCCGACCATCAACCTTCCCAGCTTGTCGGCCACTTTGGCCGTGGAACAAGCGCCAACAACCCGAACCTTGTCTGCGGCAACCTTCATTCTGCTCCCACAGTGCGAGAACCGTAAAAATGTCTCACCCCCTATCATCAACGTTGAACCAATTGAAAGCCCGAGGAAGCACAGACGCCGGGCTGATAAAGCTGTAATTGAAGAAAGCACTCCCCAACTTCCTTCTTGGCAACGGGAAGATTTCGTTATGCCCGATGACCAACCAAAAGCCGCCACTCTCATTAGGGAACTCGCCAACGTTCCAGATCTCAACAACATTGTTGTTCACAAGAGAAGTGGTTTCCAGGCCACTGCTGGGCTGGGTTTAATGAAGCGATTACACCACAGCGGGATCCAGAAGAAGTACGCCGACCAGGCAAGCTCGGTCTTGATTGGAGAGATGGGCATGTGCATGACTGAGGTAACACATTCCACCCATTACTTACTGTTTTTCCTCTTTCTTCATTCTTAACTTGCAATTTCTCTAACAGATCGCCAACAAGTCCATCTTGATGTACGGCGTCTAATCACCAATCTCAACAAGGAACAACACCCTCACTCTGAGAAAGACACCTAGCCGCCGAGAAGAATGCTCTAGAAGAGAAGATCAAGCGCATCGAGGCCGACCTCAAGAATCTTGAGGAATCCCTTACCGTAAGTGACCGAGCTTTCAAAGGTCGAAGCCGAGAAAACTGCCTTAGAATCCCAACTGAGTCTTTCCAAAAAGTCAGAAGAAGCTGCTCTGAACAATATAACTGGGGTGCGCAGGGAGCTACGAGCTTGTCAAAGTGACTTGGAAGCTGCTAACGCCACCGTCACCAAACTCGAGCAAATGATGTCAGAGGTCGGCTCTTTGTCAAGTGATGAGCAAAAGCAGCAAATCATTGAAAATTATAAGAGTTCAAGCGACTTCGCCAACAGCGTGGAAAGTGAAGCCTATCCATTCTTCGTACAAGGCATGAACCACATCTTGAGGCAAATCGCTTGCAGCGGATTGGACATTCGCCCCGAGCAACTGGCTGAATGGGGAGCCAACCCCCTCTTTTGCTCATCTGCTCGGGCCGGCCACTCCCACGTGCCTTTTAATGAAGATGAGTTGGAAGCCTTGGCCGAGGCCGATACTGCGAAGGGCTTGTCACCGTGGAACCCCCTCACCGCCATTGATCCCTGCATTCCGACCTCATGGCGGAAATTTGGAGGTCTCAAGCTCCCCACCGATACTTGCCCAAGATCAAGGCGATGATGAAGTTACTATCTTGGATCCCACCGAATGCCAGAGGAACACACTTGAAACCAGAGACAACACCGCCTTGCGTGAACTCGTCACCGAACTGCTTGCTGCTCGGCCTTCGTGCCTTGTCCAAAACAATTTTATTCTTTGTTTGTAATATTTTAACTTGCTTCCCTTATCTCTGAATGACTTCATAGCATAAGTTTTTGTCAAACAAAATAACTTTTTACTCGCTCTAAAGCGATCACCACGTAACTAAATTTTTACTCGCTCGAAAGCGATCACCATTTAGCTAAGCTTTTACTGGCTCGGCGATCACCATTTTAATTAAGTCCCACTCGAATATCCTCATACGAGCATAAAGCCCTCATGCTCGAAAGCAAGAGACTAATTCGAGCAGGAAATATCTTTCCAAATTTTCTCAAACATAAAGCCCTTTATGCTCGACCAAATACTTGAAAAAATATTCAACTCAAACCCTTTAACCGGGTTGAAAAAGCTCATACTCGATAAAAGGAAATGACTGAAAAACGATAAAAGCCAACTCGAAGATCCGCTTTCCAAACATAGTTGAAAAGACAATCGAGTTTCACCATTGATAATTATCATGAAAGAAAAAGATAAAAGAATTACATATTGTAAATCAATTACCAATAGTATTTCTTCAAATGATCCGCATGCCAGGGATGCTTTAACTCATCCCCATCCTCGGATTCGCAACATGTAGGTGCCTCTTTAACGACTCGAGAAACTTGAAAAGGACCTTCCGGTTTGGTGACAACTTTCCCCATTTCGATGGCGTAGCCTCAATCTTACGAAGGACCCAATCCCCCGACAAATGATCGACCACGAACTCTCTTATCGTGGTGAGCCTTTGCTCGTTATTATAGTTGGCCATTCTCATTTTGGCTTCCGGTAGTTTTTCTTCAATAAATCCAAATCTGTTTGCTCGGTTGTGTGATTAGACCGGCATTGTAGTTTAAGACCACATGAGTGGGCAAATACATCTCTTGGAGCCATAGCATCGGACCCGTAAGCGAGAAAAGCGGTCTCTCTGTTGGACCCACTGTCGTTCGTTCGCAAAGCGAGAGGCAACTCGTCTACCCATCTTCCGGCTTTTTCTTCCAAATTCCTCTTCAACACGTGCAAGATTTGCTTATTTGCGGCCGGCACGCCCGTTACCTTGTGGATCGCCCACGGATGATTGCCAATGTTTTACCCTCATGCTTCGCTCGCATGCCTTAGTAAACTTTTCAGCGGGTCCCATGATCGGACACAATTGCTCGCGGGACCCCAAGCCGGCACCATATGTGCTCGTGTACAAAGTCAATGGCGTTTACCTCACTTATAATTCGCCAATGGCCGCTTCCACCCATTTAGTAAAGTAATCCACCGCGACCACTGCATACTTGAATTTCGAGCGAGCAACGGGAAAAGGACCAATCAAGTCTATTCCCCATATCGAGCGACCCACGATGCTATAACGAGAATGCGCTCGGTAGAGGGCAATCGTGGAATGTCCGCATAACGCTAACACTTGTCACACCGACGAACATACATCTCGGCATCCCGACGCAAGGTTATCCAATAAAATCCCGCTGCTAACACTTTCTCAGCTAATGATCGTTGGCCAGGGTGACCTCCACACTTGCCTTCATGCACTTCGCCCAAGATCCCTTCCGTCATCTGCGGGCGAACACACCTCAATAAAGGTCGGGTATAAGATGCTGCGATACAAAATGTTGTCCAAGATAATGTAACGGCATGGCCGGTTTACGGATAGTTCTAGCTTCCTTTTGTCTTCAGGCAACACCCGCTCGATGTAATCTCGAAGATCATCTATCCAACATTTGGCAGCCGGCTCTATGTCCATAACCACTTCTTTCTCGATGACAGGAACCTCCAAATGCTCGATCATGACTCCAGGGTGTAAAGACTGGATTTCATCCTCAGCCATCTTTGACAGGTAATCTGCTCGCATGTTATCCTCCCGAGCAATTCTTACTAATTCCCAGTAATCAAAATCTTTCAAAATTTCTCTCACCATCGCCACAATAGCGAACCAAGATCGGGTGATGTACTCGTAAGTAAGTCGCCCCTGACTTGGTTTACCACCAATTGAGAATCACAATATATCACCACTGCCCGCACTCCAATGTCTTGCGCGAGCTCGAGACCAGCAATTAAAGCTTCGTATTCAGCCTGGTTGTTTGAAGTGGGAATTTAAGCCATGAATGCCTTCTCAAATTCTACATCTTGCTCCGGTGGAACTAACACTAAACCAGCACCACTCCCAAATCGACTAGCCGGAACCATCAACATGAAGTTCCCAACAATATTCGGCCTCGGCTTTGGACTTGCATTCTGGCGTCATTTGTTGCTTTACCCTCTACTTCTTCCTCGACAGAATCCTTGAAGCTTGTCTCAGCCACAAAGTCTGCTATAGCTTGCGCCTTGATTGCTCGCCGTGGTGATGTCGATGTCAAACTCGGTTAACTCAATTGACCAAGTAATGTAAGGCCAGGTATACGGTTTGTGCAAAATCTTCGCAAAGCGAATCCGTGTACCGCAACAATTGAATGGCTTGAAAAATAAGCTCGAAGTTTCCGACAACAACAACAGCGAGTAAGCCAATTTCTGCATTAAAATATCTTCCCTCTACATCGGTGAGGGCTTTTGATACATAATGCATGCTTTTGTACATTGCCTTCCTCCTAATCAAAAGCAGGCGGCTCAGCTTGCTCGGTAACCGCCCGGATCGCTATATAGCTTTTCCCCCAGGCCGGGCTACTCAACAAGGGTGGACTTCCAAAATACTTTACCAATTCCTCGAAAGCTTTCGGCATTCGAGTCCATTCAAACTTTATTACCCCTTGAGCAGAAAAAAGAGCAAACCAGCTCTGCTAGACCTCGAGATGAACCTTCTAAAACAATCACCCTACCATTAAGCCTCTGCGCATCACTTAACACGGCGAGGCTTCATGGTGACTAACGCTGCTTTATTTTTCGGGATTAGCCTCAATTCCCTCTCGTGACCATGAAAGCAGGAACTTGCCCCTTTACCCCAAACACACATTTGCTCGGATTCAACTTCATGTTGTTCCTCACGAGATTAGCAAAAGTCTCACCCCGGTCCTCTGCATGCTCGCGCCCTTAGTCTTGACCACCATATCATCAATATAAGCCTCCATTTCTCATTGCAGAGCTAAACACCACATTGACCATCCTTTGATAAGTGGCCAGGCGTTCTTCAAACCAAAGGCATCATCTTGTAACAATACAACCCTGTTGCTCGGGCGGTAGAGCCTTATCTTGTTCGACCATCTTCACTTGATGATACCGGAGTAAGCATCGATAAAGGCGAGGAGCTCGAACCACTGAATGGCGTCGACCAACTTGTCAATTCTCGGCGGAGGATAACAATCTTTCGGACAAGCCTTATTCAAATCAGTGAAGTCAACACATCCGCCCGCTTGGTTTGACTTCTTCACCATAACCATTAGCCAACCAAGTTGGATAATGTATCTCCTAATAATATCGCTTTGAGTAACTTATCGACTTCCTCCTAAGCTTGATCCTTTTCTACAGAGTAAACCCGTGGCCGGCTAGGTTGGAGGTTGGATCAACATTCACACGATGCGAAAGCGGCCCCTCATTTCACCCCAATCCTCGGTCGCCAAGCAAAAACATCCGAGACTCTCTGCGGTTGCTTAATTAGCATTCTCTTGCCTCTAGTCAATGCCCAGGCCAATCTTAATCTTTTGCTC
>CM028379.1:121943498-122041128 GCA_013146195.2 Codonopsis lanceolata | reverse complement strand
CGGAGGTGCTTGCCTTTTCAAGGTTAGCGGGGTAATAAAGGGTTTGAATGGACTCTGAATGCCGAGAAAGCTTTCGAGGAATTGGTAAAGTATTTTGAAGTCCACCCTTGAGTAGCCCGTGCTTTGGGGAAAAGCTATATGTTTATCGGCGGCCTAAAGCGGCGGTAGCTGTGGGAGGAAGGCAATGTACAAAAGCTTGTTTACTATGTATCAAAAGCCCTCAACGATGTAGAGGAAGATATTTTAATGCGAGAGAAATTGGCTTACTTACTTGCTTTGCTCGGAAACTTCGAGCTTATTTTTCTCATTCAATTGTTGTGTACAGTTCGCTGCGAAAGATTTTGCAAACCGATACCTACAGTGGGTTACTTACTTGGTCAATTGAGTTAACCAGAGTTTGACATCGATTATCGACGGCGAGCGGCGACAAGCTAGCGGACTTTGTGGGTGAGACAAGCTTCAAGGATTACGTAGGAAGAAGTAGGGTAAAAGCAACGGCCGGTAATGCAAGTCAAAGCCGAGGCGAGATATTCTTAGAACTTCATGTTGATGGTTCGGCTAGTCGATTTGGGAGTGGTCTTTGGTTTAGTGTTAGTTCCACAGAAGATGTAGAATTTGAGAGGCATTGCGTTTCAAATTCGACTTCAACAACCAGTGAATCTGAAGCTTTAATTCTTTGGTCTCGAGCTCGCACAAGACATTGGAGTGCAGGCGGTGGTGATATATTGTGATTCTCGGTTGGTGGTAAATCAAGTCGAGAGGCGACTACGGTACATCACCCGATCTTGGTTCGCTATTGTGCGATGGTGAGAGAAATTTTGAAAGATTTTGATTCTTGGGAATTAGTAAGAATTGCTCGGGAGGATAACATGCGGCGAGATTACATCAAAGATGGTGAGGATGAAATCCGGTCTTTACATCACGGAGTCATGATCGAGCATTTGGAGGTTCTGTCATCGAGAAAGAAGTGGTTATGGACATAGAGCCGGGCTGCAAATGTTGGATAGATGATCTTCGAGCTTACATCGAGGCGGGGTGTTGCGAAGACAAAAGGCTAGAACCATCGAGAAGCGGTCATGCCGTTACATTATCTTGGACAACATTTTGTATCGCGAGATCTTATACCCGACCTTTATTGAGGTGTGTTCGTCCAGAGATGACGGAAGGGATCTTGGGCGAAGTGCATGAAGGCAAGTGTGGAGGTCACCCTGGCCAACGATCATTAGCTGAGAAAGTGTTAGCAGCGGGATTTTATTGGATAACCTTGCGTCGGGATGCGAGATGTATGTTAAATCGGTGTGACAAGTGTCGGCGTTATGCGGACATTCCACGATTGCCATCTCAGAAGCGGACTCTGTTATAGCATCGTGGCCGTTCGATATGTGGGGAATAGACTTGATTGGTCCTTTTCCGTTGCTCGTTCGAAATTCAAGTATGCGGTGGTCGCGGTGGATTACTTTCGAAATGGGTGGAAGCGAAGCCATTGGCGACCATAAGTGAGGTAAGCGTCATTGACTTTGTACACGAGCACATATGGTGCGGTTTGGAGTCCACGAGCAATTGTGTCGATCATGGGACCCGGTTTTCGGAAAAGTTTACTAAGGCATGCGGCGGATGAGGGTAAAACATTGGCAATCATCGTAGGCGTATCCATGAGTAATGGGCGGGTAGGCTGCAAATAAGCAAATCTTGCACGTGTTGAAGAGGAATTTGGAAGAAAAATTTGGAAGATGGGTAGGCGAGTTGCCTTACGCCTTGTGGGCGATCGAGAAGCAGCGATAAGGGTCAGCGAGGAGAGGCGCCTTTTCTGCGGCTTATGGGTCGATGCTATGGCTCCAGTAGAGATGTATTTGCCCACTCATAGGGTCTTAAACTACAATGCCGGGTCTAATCACCTCGGCGGCGATTTGGATTTATTGGAAGAAAAAGCAATTTGGAAGCCAAAATGAGAATAATGGACTATAAGCAGCGAGCAAAGGCTCGCCACGATAAGAGAGTTAGTGGTCGATCATTCTTTGTGGGGATTGGGTCCTTCGTAAGATTGAGGCTACGGGCCATCGAGCTGAGTGGGGAAAGTTGTCACCAAACTGGGAAGGTCCTTTTCAAGTTTCTCGAGTCGTTAAAGAGGGCACCTACATGTTGCGAACGGAGGATGGGGATGAGTTAAAGCATCCCTGGCATGCGGATCATTTGAAGAAATACTATTGGTAATTGATTTACAATATGTAATTCTTTTATCTTTTTCTTTCATGATAATTATCAATGGTGAAACTCGATTGTCTTTTCAACTATGTTTGGAAAGCGGATCTTCGAGTTGGCTTTTATCGTTTTTCAGTCATTTCCTTTTATCGAGTATGAGCTTTTTCAACCCGGTTAAAGGGTTTGAGTTGAATATTTTTTCAAGTATTTGGTCGAGCATAAAGGGCTTTATGTTTGAGAAAATTTGGAAAGATATTTCCCGGTTCTCGAATTAGTCTCTTGTTTCGAGCATAGAGGGCTTTATGCTCGTAAGGGGAGGATATTCGAGTGGGACTTAATTAAATGGTGATCGCTTTCGAGCGAGTAAAAGCTTAGCTAAATGGTGATCGCTTTCGAGCGAGTAAAAATTTAGTTACGTGGTGATCGCTTTAGAGCGAGTAAAAAGTTATTTTGTTTGACAAAAACTTATGCTATGAAGTCATTCAGAGATAAGGGAAGCAAGTTAAAATATTACAAACAAAGAATAAAATTGTTTTGGACAAGGCACGAAGGCCAGAAAGGCGCGCAGGCCTGTGACGAGTTCACGCAACAGGGGCAGTGTTGTTCTCGGTTGAAGCAGGGGCAGGTTCCTCGGTACTTCCGGTGGGATCCAAGATAGTAACTTCATCATCAGCTTGATCTTGGGCAGTATCAGCGGTGGACGAGGGAGCTTGAGACCTCCAAATTTCCGTCATGAGGTCGGTAACAGAGGGATCAATGGCAGGAGGGGGGTTCCACGGTGACAAGCCCTTCGCAGTATCGGCCTCGGCCAAGGCTTCCAACTCATCTTCATTAAAAGGCACGTGGGAGTGGCCGGCCCGAGCAGATGAGCAAAAGAGGGGGTTGGCTCCCCATTCAGCCAGTTGCTCGGGGCGAATGTCCAATCCGCTGCAAGCGATTTGCCTCAAGATGTGGTTCATGCCTTGTACGAAGAATGGATAGGCTTCACTTTCCACGCTGTTGGCGAAGTCGCTTGAACTCTTATAATTTTCAATGATTTCTTTGCTTTTGCTCATCACTTGACAAAGAGCCGACCTCGACATCATTTGCTCGAGTTTGCGGTGACGGTGGCGTTAGCGACTTCAAGTCACTTTGACAAGCTCGTAGCTCCTGCGCAGTTATATTGTTCGCGGCTTCTTCGACTTTTGGAAAGACTCCGGTTGGGATTCTAAGGCAGTTTTCTCGGCTTCGACCTTTGAAAGCTCGGTCACTTTGCTGGTAAGGGATTCCTCAGTATTCTTGAGGTCGGCTCTGATGCAGTTGATCTTCTCTTCTAGAGCATTCTTCTCGGCAGCTAGGGTGTCTTTCTCGGTAGTGAGGGTGTTGTTCTTGTTGAGATTGGTGATTAGACGCTCGTACATCAAGATGGACTTGTTGGCGATCTGTTAGAGAAATTGCAAGTTAAGAATGAAGAAAGAGGAAAAACAGTAAGTAATGGGTGGAATGTGTTACCTCAGTCATGCACATGCCCATCTCTCCAATCAAGGCCAGAGCTTGCACGGTCGGCGTGCTTCTTACGGATCATTTGTGGTGTAATCGCTTCATTAAACCCGGCCAGCGGTGGCTTTGAAACCACTTCTCTTGTGAGCGACAATGTTGTTGAGATGCAGGCGTTGGCGAGTTCCCTAATGAGAGTGGCGGCTTTTGGTTGGTCATCGGGCATAGCGAAATCTTCCGTTGCCAAGAAGGAAGTTGGGGAGTGCTTTCTTCGATTCTGACTTTATCGGCCGGCGTGCTTCCTCGGGCTTTCAGTTGGTTCAACGTTGATGATAGGGGGTGAGACATTTACTGGTTCTCGCACCGGGGAGCGAGAATGAAGGTTCTTGATTAGCGGGGTTCGGGTTGTTGGCGCTTTGTTCCACGGCTTGAAGTAGTGGCGGGGCGATGGGAAGGTTGATGGTGGTGGGTGGGCAGTGTTTAGCTCGCTTGCTCGAGCTCTTCTTAGCAGCTTGCATAAACTTGGAGACGTCGGTCAACTGCCTCATATCTGCACAAGGATAAGAGAATGTCAGTACTGAGAAAAGCGAAAATATGTAAAATTATCGAAGAAAAAGATGACAAGGTAAACAGTTGAAGTATAACCAGAGAGTGAGAAATCAGGTCGGCAAAGAGTTCCAGTACGAGCACAATCCTCGCACTCACTTGGGAATTTATTCCCATGGCAAGATCCCCAGTATGGATGAGGAGTTTCTTGGTCGATTGTAACTCGGGGTTCAACTCCTTCAATGGGGAGGTAGGAGATCGGCCAGATCGGAGAAAGCCGAGGTCGAAGAACTTCGCCCGATCCGGCCACGAAATCTTGCGGCTTGTCCTTCTTTTGCTCCTAGCAGATTCCTAAACGCCTTGACTATTCTGGGTTCCCCAGCTCGGTAGGCGTGTTTGTCGTTTTCGGGAAGGCCGTAGTCGCTGATATAGGGTGCAAAGGGCCAGCCAATGCTCGATTCAATGAGCAAGGCCTTACCATCCCAGCTATCGACTTTGTTAGGGCTGTCGGTGAGAAGCTTGAAGAAGCCATGGTTTGAACGGCTGTTGATGCGACCAGTTTTCTTATCAAGAGAGAGAAGGAAAAATTTGCGGAATAAAGTCATGTCGGGCTCAAACCCGAGTGACCGGCAAGCTACGGTAAATGATACTAAGAACCTACGTAGTTAAAGTTAGGTCGCGAGGAAGGGTGTTGGAGGCATTCATGAGCTCGACAATGAATGGGTCGAGGGAAGAGCATGATCCAACTTGGAAAAAGTCAAAGTAAAATACCATCTTGTCTCCCTGGAAATTATGGCCATCTTTCTCTATGTTTAAATCAAAGGCACGTACCCGGTAAAATTTGGGGTCCATTCCTAGCGAATAGAACCAGGTACTAACCTCGTCCTCGGAGTTTAAGTCTTCCCATCGATTGATGGAGAAGAATAAGAGGAGAATTTGGAACAAACGAGGTTTGGCTGGGTCCGGGTAATTGTTCGTTTGAGCGGGGAAGACCACTCGTTTGTTCGCTATTGGCTTGTTGCTCGTTTAGTTGAGGGGGTTTTCGTCGGCGAGTTATCAGCGGAATCACATCTTGCTCGTTTTCTTCGGAAGATGAGGACGAAAACGGAGGCATCTCTCTTGGAGCTCCGTGGTCGTAGCTTCGGCCTTCAGGTTCAGAAACAGTTCCTTCGCTAGACATCCTACAGGAAAAGGAATCGAGAATTGCAGGTTAGATATTGATCGGGTGAAGTATGGTGAAAAAGAAATTGACTATGGTACGTGGGTTGTGAGATCGATGGCGAGTGCGACCATGGTTTTCTCGATTCCTTGGAGTGCAGGTTGCTAATTCGTAAAGGCAAAGGCAATTGAACTTTGGACGAGCAGTTCTGAGAAAAAGCGAAAAGGGGGTTTACACAGCGTAAACCCTAATTCAGAAATTAAGAAAGTAAAATGCAATGGGATGATGAAGAAGGGGCGGCGAAGTACCTGGAAAACTGGGGGAGGATCTTGATTCTGCTTTTGAAATGCGGCAAGGATGCAACCCAGGAAGCGGTTCTTGATGGAAATCTGCGAGAAAGTTTAAATCGCTTCGTCTATTTGTTTGAAGATTGCTTGAATTCTTTGGAGGCGTAAAGTTGTAAAAGAGTGGAATCCTGCCTTTTATATCCAACGAAGCCGCCGATTGAGAAATCGAATCATTGGGCCCGAAGCACGAGGCGTGGTGAACGAGGCCGCATTTAATGGACATAGGGAGTTGGGCCTGATTTTTCAGACTGGCGGCTGATGGCTGACGTTTCGTACTCTTAAGGGACGCTTGCTCAAGACGCTTCGTGGATTGCCGCCTATTCCATTTTTCGGCTTTAAAATTTCGAAGGGAGGTGTTTCAAAATTTTTGGTTACTCCTCGTCATGAGCATGAATACTCGGTAAGACAAGGAGTTGGGGGCTCTTGGTGCTAGGCCCAGTGGGCCGGCCAGGGAGCCACGTGTCAGGCATATGTATCCTTCGAGCAAGCGAGCAAAGATGTTACACGAGCAACCGGGTAAAATCTCAGTTTTGGTCAGGCAACTTACTTGCGAGATGGGAGCTTAGTTAAGCGAGCAACATCGATGAATGAGCATCATTGCTCAATTGCACCAGCAAGAGTTACCAATAGTTGAGGACACTCATGTCCGGTAAAGGTCAAGGCAACAGTTGAGGGTGGTTACACCCGAGCAATAATCCTGACCATAAGCCATGACCGTTTGCAAGGCAGTTAATGCTAATCATGGGCAGTTAATGCCAGTCATGGGTGGTTAATGCTAATCGTAGGCGATTATTCATGATTATGGGCGATTATGCCTCGGCACATATAAAAGCTTGGCGAGAATTTGGAGAAAGGTATGCTTGATCGATTCTCTAGCCAAAACTTCTGTCAAATTGTTTATTCAATTGCCTACTTGCGTACTAATTTGCAGGAGGCGCTGCGAGGGGCGCCCGATTCCGTTGTTCTTCTTTATTTGAGTTGGGCTCGGAGGATCTGAAACACGTTGAAAGCGGTGTTTGGATTGGGCTTATCAAGTGGGTCAGATTATCTTGGGCCATCGGTTGGTTCCATTGCCGGGAATCGCAGGGTCTCCTGCATGCGTCAATGCGGACCCGGCATAAGCATGAATAAACGTAAGCAATAAACACCAAATGGCATTAACCCATGATTAGCATTAACGTGCTGCCCATGTTAGCATTAACGCTCATGACTTATGGTCAGGTTAACCACCCTCAATCGTTGTTTGACCTTTCTGCCGGACATGAGTGTCCTCAAACTGAGCAATGATGCTCATTCATCGATGTTGCTCGCTTAACTAAGCTCCCATCTCGCAAGTAAGTTGCCTGACCAAAACTGAGATTTTACCCGGTTGCTCGTGTAACATCTTTGCTCGCTTGCTCGAAGGATACATATGCCTGACACGTGGCTCCTAGGCGGCATATATAAAATGATTGTCAACCATAGTTATTTGCAACCGTATGAAGTGTATAAACTAAATGAAATAAATATTTTGAAACAAATCATTTTGTTTAGATGTTTTGAACCTTAATTTATGAGTAATATGAGTAGTTTTATGAAAAGTTTAATTCTTCTTCATTCTTATAAATTTTATATTCTTATAGTTCTAAAATTTAAAGATTTTTAGAACCAGTTTGTTGTTCGAGGTGCTTTGGTATTTTTATTATTCTAAAAAAATGTTTTCTATATTTCATAACAAGTTTATACATCAATAATATCAATTAATTATATAACAATCAAATTTCAAATAATTTACTCCATACAACAGTAATATAAACATACATAATTATGACATATTATGAAATTTTAGGACAATTTCACATAAATTAGTAAACAGAAAAGACAAATTAGTAACTAAGTATCTACAATAAATTTACTCTTAACATTTACTTGCCACCGATAATGGTAATAGTCGAGAAAAATAATTATGGTATAAAGTATTAGTCTATGCACTACTCCTATTGTCATTCAAATATTTTGTGTTTAACCGTCGAATACTTATAAAAATTCAAGAAATTTTATATGTAAAATCTATAGATCAGGCATAGACTAAGGTTAGATTGAACAAGTAATTGAAAATTTTATAAGAAAATAAATATATATCTGACCGAAGGGCTGGGAGAGATGGCAAGACTAGGAGTCACACTTACCTATCAAATATATATATATATATATATATATATGAGATTTTTTCTACTTCATTTTAATCAAATTTGAAGCTAAAAAATAAAATTCTTAATATATTTGTCTAGCCTACATGTTTAAAAATCCAAGTCTAATATATGCAAAAAAAAAAAATAATAATAACCTAAATTAACAAATAAAAATCTTAGTATATTTGTCCATCCTACATGTTTAAAAATTCAGGTCTAATGTTTGTAAAAAAACTTTAACCTATTAAAGTTAATTTACAAAAGATAAATATTTATTCAACTTAATCGGTAATAGGCCAAGGTTAATTTGAACTATAATTTTACAAATATTTACCAAAATATACAGATCTAGGATGGTTTATTTTTACATATCCGAAGTCAAAAGTGCATAACTGATGTTTATTTTTCTATTTTTGTCAAAATTAACTTTATAAAACAAATGTCCAACATAAAAAGTTGGGATCAGAATTTTTTTTATCCATTTTGAAAAAAACAAATTGGAAAAAAAAATCATATGCTTAGAATTTTTCTCAGATATGATAGATCTAGGTTTCTATTTTTATAAATTATTTTGTAAAGTAAAGATGTATATTGATATGTATTTGGATATAATTAATTAAGTATAATACTTAGTTAAATTGAACTCTCAATTTTTTTAATAATAATAAAAATTCAAATTTGTATCATACAAATTTCTCTCGAAATTTTAAAAAAAATAAAAAGGAAATAAGAAACCTAAGTGTGAAATGGTTTGAAGGTATTCAATATTAGGGTTTATTGGGGGATAATGTTGCTACATATTCCGAAAAAGAGAAAGGACCTAGCGAAATATCAACTTTCTGTTATATGACTTCTTTAAAAGCACACTAAGAATCTAGACTCAATAACTTTTGTTATTGAATAGTTGTATAAAAATTATGTTGCATAATATGTTATTCCTAACATTTTAGTGTTGGAGGTTCTGTTTAGAGTCTGTTATTTCAACTTCAATTCCTTTTTTTATTAGATATAACAAACAGTTTGATATTTGACTATTTAATATATATATCTATGTATTAATGAGCCAGAGGCACACTAAGGATCACTTACTCAACACATTGTGATGCATCAATTTGTTAATCACAATGCATTAATTTGAATCACTATACACAAAATGTCTTGAAAACTTTTAAAAAGGAACCGACCTAATTTCATCCAAAAAAATTTGCCTTTAAAACTTTTAAAAAGGGACCGACCTAATTTCACCCCAAAAAATTTGCTCACCCCTAATTGTCATTGTAGTGTAATTTATATCTTTCAAAGTAAAAGGGATTGGGTTAAGGACATATCGGAGCCATTTAAATCTTTTCTATTTTAATTGTTCAAATAGTATAATTAAGGATAAATCAGTCCCAAATTTTATCTTTTTTTTTGTTTTTATCTTTTTTTTATAATGGAAATGTTGTTTCTTTGAAACATATTTATACTTATAAAATTTTAAATGAAATCAAATGTTCTATAAATGTTAATCATGTGTTGAATGAATGTTGGAATTTCGGTAATATTGCTAGGTAACATATATATCATAATCTTAATCTTTGCATTAAAAGTATTTAACTAATTTATATATATATATATATATATATATATATATATATATATATATATATATATATATATATATATATATATGGAATTTATAATATTTAGTTACAATTATTTGTCTGTTTTTATTTATTTTTATTTATATCAACGTATTCGTTATTTTATTTACTTTGAATTTTATTATATGTTAGTGATAGTTGTAATAAGTGTACATGTTCAACGATAAATATTGTATTAAAATAAGTATTCCAAATTTATAATAACTTTTTCAAATTTATGCAATTTTATTTTTTTTAATTTACTGTTTATTATAGTTTATTTATTTTGTTTATATTAAAGTTTTTAATTATATATTATTTAACTTTAATTGAGTATATAATTTTATATTTGTGTATACTTTCACTAGTACAGTAAATACTGGTATATAAAGAGACTTATATTTGTCTCTTCCTTGGGGTTTAATCTGATTATCTGAGGCTTCGACTTTGGACCACATTTGCCCAGTTCAACAAATCAAAAGGCTAACACGTCGGCAAAAGTCAAGCGAGGCTCCCATAAACTGCGGCATGTACGGGAAGGAACACGACAAGGCTCAACGCTTGACCACACCATACCCCCGGCTGCTAGTTGCTCCATAGTCCATTCGACAATTTGTCAATCATTTCTTTCCACAGATGACTTGAAAGTTTGAAAGGTCAAACCCACAATCATAGTCACGTCATATATCGACCATTAAAGCAAGTTTGTAGCTTGAAAGCTTCAAATTGCTCATCCCCAGCTGTCAAACCTCCATATCTCCAAAATGGTCCGTTTCTCTATACATATTAATTCTGTGTATGTACATCTATCTTCGTTCTTGTAGGTTATTAACCGAATTGGGTCACGATTTGTTTTTGAGTGATCCTTGTTGTTAGTTGGTATAATCTTGAAAATCATTCGTTAAGAAGCTATTTTTGTGTTAATTTTGTTGTTTCTGCTCAATGATACTCTGCTTGGCTCCTTTTTAGCTTCTCTCTTTTTCTTTTTCCCGTTATTGGGGCTTGTCTTGTTGATTCTATTTCCTGTTGGATCAATTGATACTGTTTGAGTTTACCCAATTGTTTTTCTTCCACTTCAGTCTCAATTTGCAAAATTTTATTTGTTGCTTCTCTTAGTTAAGTGTCAGGTCTTCTATATTGGGAAAATCCCCATTTTATGGGAGCATATCCAAAAATCTGGGTTTAGAAAACTAGGGGTTGAATTTCAGTTCTGCTGGGGTAGCTATTTACGTTCTTACCATTTTTGTCTCTGTGTGTGTGTTTTGTGAGAGAGAGAGTCAGTGAAAGGTTCTGTGTGTATTTTGCTATGGGAGACTGTAACTCTATCATTCCATCACTGGAAGGAGAAGAGAACTTAATTGCTGCAGCACGAAACATTCTAAGGGCATTGGAGACCAATAAAATTTTGACAAATGATGCTCGGAGAGTCTTGGCGGATCTGGGCACCCAATTGTCTTCCATGGCCAAAATTACTGAAAACAAAGATGTAGATGAAAATTTAAGGGATATCGAAGAGCGGCTTAATTTGATTCATGATAAGGTCATGAATTGGGAGATTGATCAGTCTATGATATGGGATTATGGCTCTGAAGTAGTTAGCGAGTATTTGAAGGCTGTGGATGAAGCCCGGAAGTTGGCTCAAAGCTTAGAAAGTTTGAATCTTTCTAAAGACAGCGAAGAGAATTTACTTTTGAGAAAGGCACATGATATTCTTCAGACGGCAATGGCAAGGATTGAAGAGGAGTTTGGGCACATACTTGTTCACAGCAGGCAAACCTTTGAGCCTGAGCATTTGTCTTTCCGTTCAAGTGAAGACGATACTGTTGTGGATGAGGGCTCAATTGCCTCTTTTGGCGATGACTCCATCGATGATTTGTCAGTTCAAAGAGATAGCATTAGCAAAGCTGCGGAGGATTATGTCATTGATTTGGTCAACCCGGATGTGATTCCCGATCTCAAACGTATTGCTTATTTAATGTTTGATTCGAATTACGGTCAGGAGTGTTCTCAGGCATTTATCAGTGTTCGGAAAGATGCCTTGGAAGATTGCCTATTTATTCTGGAAGTGGAGAGGTTAAGCATTGAGGATGTGCTGAAAATGGAATGGGGTACCTTGAACTCCAAAATCAGGAGGTGGACCCGTGCCGTGAAGATTTTTGTGCGGGTCTATCTTGCTAGTGAGAAATTTTTGAGTGACCAAATTTTTGGGGAGGAGCTTGATTCGGTTAGTGCGGTATGTTTTGCAGAATCTTCAAAGGGTTCGATGTTGCAGCTTCTGAATTTTGCCGAAGCTATAGCTGTGGGCCCTCACCAGCCGGAGAAGTTGCTTCGCATTCTTGACATGTATGAGGTATTAGCTGATCTTATCCCAGAAATTGAGGCCTTATACGCAGATGAGTCCGGATCTTATGTAAGGACTGAGTGTCGAGATGTTCTGAACAGGTTGGGTGATTGTGTGAAGGCCACTTTTCTTGAATTTGAGACTGCAGTGGCCACAAATATTTCCAACAACCCTTTCCCTGGTGGTGGGATCCACCACCTCACTCGATATGTTATGAACTACATTAAGACTCTAACGGCTTATTGCGATCCCCTGAATGTGCTCCTCAAGGACCATGAAAGAGAAGATCCCATTTCATCTTCACCAGACACAAGCCCCGGTCATGAAGACGATAGCATCGATGGAAGCACTTCTATTTCTCCAGTGTCTCTACACTTCCGATCCCTAATGTCGATCTTGGAATGCAACCTTGATGAGAAATCCAAACTATACCGGGATGATTCTCTAGGGCACATTTTCTTGATGAACAACATCCGTTACATGGCTCAAAAGGTTAAGGGTTCTGAGCTGCAAACAATTTTAGGTGACGATTGGATAAAAAGGCGTAATTGGAAATTTCAGCAGCATGCCATGAACTATGAGAGATCTACTTGGAGTTCAATCCTTTCCTTGCTCAGGGATGAGGGTCTTTACCATCCCAGTTCCAATTCAATCTCCAAGAGTCTTCTCAAAGAAAGACTACAAAGCTTTTATCTCGCGTTTGAAGAGATTTACAAGAGCCAAACTACATGGTCTATCCCGGATAGTCAACTACGTGAGGATCTGCGCATCTCAGTGTCACTCAAGGTAATCCAAGCTTACCGTACATTCGTAGGTAGACATACAAATCATATTAGTGACAAGTACATCAAGTACAGTGCTGATGATCTAGAGAATTACCTTTTGGATCTGTTTGAGGGTTATCCAAAATCATTACATAGTTTTCATAGAAAATGATAGTATCAAAGGGGATTATGTTTGGTTTTATCTGCTTCCTATATCAGGGGTGTGGAATTTTTTTGTATGTTCTTTCTCTTACTATTTGCAATAGAGATAGGGTAGATCGAGTTGAATTGTTGTAATCTCTTGTAATTGTTTTCCTATTAATAATCTGTGGTGTTATTTAGCATTTATTTTACAAATTCCTCGAAAAATTTTAATCCATTGTTTATCATTTGCCAGATATGCTCTAAATTTCTTCCGATGTGAAGAAAAATCTGGAAATTCCCAGTGTCAAGAATTAATGACTATTTTTTTGGCTTCCAATGACACATACTAGCCAACTTGCCATGCTTGTAGGCCCAAATTTCATCAACCAAAACTGGTGGAGATATTTGCAGAAAAGTTAAGACTGAAAGCCATTCATATCACATAGCAAGAGGCTGAGAAAACCTCCATGAGCTATCAAGCCCTTGTATCGATTAATCCTATTACCAAACCAAGTTAGCACGGGAAAGCCATACAATTCGGCGACAGCAGGTGTTAGTACCATGTTACAACCCTTACAGTGAAAACCAAAAGCTGTGTTGACAATTGGGGGGGGGGGAGCCTATTCTGCTGGATCCCTTCTTTGAGGTTTCAGCTTCCTTTGGCCAAGTCACTGCAGATTAGGTCGGGCCAAATCGCCCAGAGGCCATGGGTCGAGTTTGTCATAGGTCACGTGGGCTGAGTTGCTGTCTAGCCCAAAAGTCGAACATTGGCTGTTAAAAATGTGAATAAGAAAATAAAGTTTTGTCTTGTCCAACAGTTTAAACTTTTAGCATAGTAGTTCCATTGTTGATTTTACTGAATAATGATGACCCGCAGCTATTGTGAAGATCAAACTGAATTCAACCTTTCTTCTATTCTGTTGATATGTGCATAGTTTCCATCCCCCTAGGCAGCCTTCCATATGGTTGTTATGGTAATTTTGGGCATTAATGTCGAAATTTCTATTCCACAAAGTTAGTCTGTTAGACAATGAAAGTTCTGCATGAATTCATCAAATATCAAATGGGACTGCATAATTATTCTTGCCACAAAGATTGTGAAGAATCTGTAATGTTTCTGCTAGACTTAATCCGCAAGAGGATCTTTAGCTGCTTTTCTTTTTATTTAATTAGTCAATGTAATACTATTAGCGAAGCTGCATAGGAATATAGGATTATGTCATCTACTTGGTCAATGCCAATCCGAATGTAATTTCTGATTTCAAATGTATTGCTAAATTAAGGTTTGATTTGAATCATGGTTGAGGGTGTTCCTCGGCATTTATCAGCATTCAGAATGGACGACTGCCGTTATTCTTGCAGTGGAGAGAGGTCAAGTGTTGAGAATGTGAGTAAAATAGAGCTTGCTACGTTGAACTCCAAAATTAAGAGGTTGACCTCAGCCATGTAGATTTATGTGCGGGTCAAGAAATGCTTGAGCGAGCAGGTTTTAGATTCAGTTAGTGCTGTGATGTATGTTTTGCAGTGTCATCGTAGGCTTCTATGTTGCAGCATCTGAATTATGTGGAATCCATTGTGATGTAGAGGCAACATTTCTTGAATCTGAGAATGTTGTGGCCACAAATATCCAATAGCATTTTCCTGACCACCTTGCAAGATAAGTCATGAACTATTTTAGGACTCTCGCATGGGTTATAACTTGTAACCATTCCCTGTGTAGAAATTAACAAAAGTTTAGGAATAATGGCATGACCTTTCTATTGATATTGTAAACATATTTATAGGAGTACAATACTTGCTACACAAGTTTAACCTAGAGAGTCTAAATACAAGAGGGATTAGGAAACCTAAATACAAGAGGGATTATGAAACCTAAATACAAGAGGAACTAGGAAACCTAAATACAAGTAAATTAGGAAAGTAAATCTAAAGATAATTATAATATATTACAAATATATTATATTTACTAATACTATAAATATAATATATATTAAATATATTATATTCTCTTATATGCTCCCGCAAGATGGATCACCGTTAGGAGAGACAAATCTTGTAAAGAATATGCGGACAGCGGCGAGATGAAAAATGAGAGGGTGATCGGCGGCGAGCTGGTGAGGGAGGAGGCGGCGAGCTGGGTCTTCCGAGGAAGACAAGTTGTTGAGGGAGGGGTCTTCGGCGAGCTGGTGAGAGTCTGGTTTGCCGAAGACATGGTTTGCTCGAGGAGCGAGCTAGGTGAGGGAGTGTCGTCGGCGAGCTGTGGAGAGCTGGGTTGGCCGAGGAGTCCTGAGTTGCTCGAGGAACGAGCTGGTTGAGGGGTCTTCGGCGAGCGGGTAAGAGCCTGGTTTGCCGAGGAGACATGAGTTGCTCGAGGCGAGTTGCTGAGGGAGGAGGCCAGCTGGTGAGAGCCGGTTTCTTTGAAGAGTCAAGTGAGTTGCTCGAGGGGCGAGTTGTTGAGGAGGGGTCAGTGAGGCCGGGTTCTTTGAAAGAGTGAGTTGCTCGAGGCTGAGGAGGGGTCTTGGTGAGCCGGAGTTTGAAAGAGTCAGTGAGTTGCTCGAGGGGCTGTTGAGGGAGGCTGCGGCCGGTGAGAGCCGGTTCTTTGAAGAGTCAGTGAGTTGCTCGAGGGGCGGCTGTTGAGGGAGGTCTTGGCGGTGAGCCGGGTTCTTTGAAGAGTCGTGAGTTGCTCGAGGCATTGAGGAGGGCGAGCCGAGAGCCGGGTTTTGCCAAGAGTCCGTGAGTTGCTCGAGGGGCGAGGCTTTGAGCCCGAAGAAGTGAAGAATCGACCGCGATCCTGGTGAGAGCCGGGTTCTTGAAGAGTCCGTGAGTTGCTCGAGGCGAGCGCTGAGGAGGCGTGTGGGGGAGAGGGGCCTCGGTTGAATGAGGGAGTTGGCGGCGTGCTTCGCAGGAGGGCAAGCTAGGTTTGCCGAGGAATCGGGATGAAGGTTTATGGTTGCGGAAGTCTGGTTAAGGGTGGCGGAGGAAGATCATCGGCGAGCTCGATAGAGCTTGGTTGGCCGAGGTGTAGGAAGGGCGTCAGTTGTGGTGGGATGAAGGTGTATGGATGTAGAAGTGTGGTTAAGAGTGGTTGAGGAAGGTCCTCGGCGAGCTCTCTTGAGCTTGGTTGGCCGAGGTGTCCTTGTTATTGCTCGGGGGAACTTGGCGTTGCACAGGCGATGGAGTGCCGAATCTCGAACCTTGGGTTTGGTGGTCGAGATCGGGTTGGCGGATTCGGTGGAAGGTATATGGAGGCAAAAGGTGTGGTTGAGGAAGGTCCTCTGGCGAGGCAGAGCTTGGTTGGCCGAGGTGTCTTTGCTGTTGCACCGGGGGGAACTGGGCATTACCTGGGTGATGGGTGCCGGATCTGAACGTTGGGTTTGGTGGTCAGATCTGGGTTGGCAGCGCTTTGGTGGGATAAAGATATAAGGAGGCGGAAGGTTGGTGGTTTAGGGGTGCTAACGGAGAGGCGGCTTAGGAAGGACCAAGGCGAGCTTGTCAAAGCTTGGTTGGCCAAGGTGTCCTATGGTTGCTCAAAGGGAGGGGAGGTGGAAACCGGCTTGGCTGTGGAGAGTCGCCGGATCTGAACGTGGGGTTGGTATGGTTGTCAGATCTGGGTTGGCGACGGCTGTATGGGAGGAAGTTTTAGGGTTGAGGAAGTCTTGGGTTTGCGGAAGATGGTGGTTGTAGGTTTTAAGAGCGAGGCTCTGATACCATGTAGAAACTGTTAGAAGTTTAGGAAGTGCGTCGGTTGTGGTGGATGAAGGTTTATGGTAGCAGAAGTTTGGTTAAGGGTGGCTGAGGAAGGTCTTCGGCGAGCTCGTCAGAGCTTGGTTGGCCGAGGTGTCCTTCGTTGCTCGGGGTAACTTGGCGTTTACTGTGATGATGGGTGCCTGGATCCGAACTTTGGGTTTGGTGGTCGATCGTTGGCAATGCTTGGCTTAGGAGAGAAAGGTATAAGGAAGCGGAAGGTTGGTGGTAAGAGGTGCTAACGGAGAGGCGGCTGAGGAAGGACCAAGGCGAGCTTGTCAAAGCTTGGTTGGCCAAGGTGTCCTTTGGTTGCTCAAAGGGAGGGAGGTGGAAACGGCTTGGCGGTGGAGTGTCGCCGGATCTGAACGTTGGGTTGGTATGGTGGTCAGATCTGGGTTGGCGACGGCTGTGATGGGAGGTAGTTTTAGGGTTGAGGAAGTATTGGGTTTACGGAAGATGGTGGTTGTAGGTTTTAAGAGCGAGGCTCTGATACCATGTAGAAACTAACAAAAGTTTAGGAATAATGGCATGACCTTTCTATTGATATTGTGAACATATTTATAGGAGTACAATACTTGCTACACAAGTTTAACCTAGAGAGTCTAAATACAAGAGGGATTAGGAAACCTAAATACAAGAGGGATTATGAAACCTAAATACAAGAGGAACTAGGAAACCTAAATACAAGTAAATTAGAAAAGTAAATCTAAAGATAATTATAATATATTACAAATATATTATATTTACTAATACTATAAATATAATATATATTAAATATATTATATTCTCTTATACCCTGAACGTGCTTCTCAAGAAGCATGAGAGAGAGAGAATATTCATGGTAGCATCAATGGAAGCTCTTCCGTGTCTTTAGTCCTTACACTCGCAATCCCTAATGTCGATCAACTTTGATGATAAATCCAAATTATACTTGGTGAACATTATCTGGTGCATGGCTCAAAAGGTTAAAGGGGCTCTCCAAGATCATTACATAGTTTCCATGGGAAGTGATATCAAAGAGGCTTACTATCTGCAATTGAGTTATGCGAGGATGTGTGTAAGTGTGTTCAGTGTTCCTATTAATCAGAAAAAATTGGTGTCATTTTGCTGGCTTCTCATGAAGTGTCAACAAGCGAGCAGTGGCAGTTGAACATAGGGGTGTAAGTGGTTTGGTTTGGTTTGATTTATGTCAAAACCACAAACCGAATCGTCTCTTAGTGGTTCCAAAAATCTCAAACCAAACCGAACCGAGTAAGACTTGGAACCGAACCGAACCACTCGGTTTGATTTGGTTTGGTTCGGTTTTGCGGTTTATATAAATTATTTTTAATGAAAGTAACCAACATTGAAAATAACAATAAAAATAAGATTTTGATTTGGAATTAACGTCAAAATTAGGAAATAAGCTACTAACAACAAATTATCATAAATAAAACAATACAAATTCTAAAATAAACACAAACAATGAAAAAAATAATAGTTCTCTAGCAATCAAGATTTTGTTTGGTTTAGTATTCGTCTATCTATATATATATAATGAATCAATCAAATGTTCAAAATAGTTAATATATATAATGTAATATATATTTTATAATAAAAAAATAAAAATAAATAGTGTGGTTTGGTTCGGTTCGGTTTGCTTTGGTTCAATACCAAAAACCGTGAACCGAATCGAACCGCACGGTTTCCCAATTTTTGAAACCAAAACCGAACCGTCTTCGACCAAAACCGAACCAAACCGACTGGTTTGGTTTGGTTCGGTTCGATTTCGTGGTTCGGTAGTTCCGATTTACACCCCTAGTTGAACATGGGACGCTCCGTGCTCCACATATATAGGAACTGAGTGGTGGTCAAGCAACTAAACAAACTCATTGGCTTGTTTTAATGTAGGAGCATTGTTTATGATTTGCTGAAGATGCTCTGAATTTTCAACTGGTGTGAAAGAAATATCTAGACTTCAAAAAAAAAAAATCCCGTTGGCTACAAATTTCATCCAAAACTAGTGGAGATATTTGTAAAGAAAATTATAGAATTAGAAGCCTCCCTCCTTATAAATTTGTTTAAGAAATTATAAAACACACTGGCCGGAGAGTCTATTTTGAGAAGTCTAATGATTAAAGAATATTTTAAGCAACATTAAAATTAATTATAATTATAAATATGATTACAAAAATGACATTACTATGAAAATGAGACATTGGATCACCGTGTCTTATAATGTTGGAATAATTGCGGGCCGGTTCACTTTCATAAGTTTATAGCCTTTGTAGAAAGACAACGATAATCTTAATGACATGAGGCGCGCTACGAAAATGCATCATAATGCATAAAGTTTTGTATTACGATGCATCAATTTAAATTGATTTAATTTTAATTGTTTAATTCAATTTTATATTTATTTAAATGGTATTATAGGAACATTTATTTTAAAAATAAACTTTTATGCTTGAAATAAAAGGGGAGTTTGGGAAAGTGGACCGATCCCAATTTCACCGTATAATGTTTCCTAACGCATAACACAATCATGAGGTAGGTCCAAATGAATTTGGAAGACTAGACTAGATAGAATTCACTAATTGCATATCGAAGACATGCAAACTAGAGGTGTCAAAACGGGTTGGTCGTTGGATTAGCTCGTCTCGTCACCTAAAAGAGATGATTGGGTTGGGAAAAATGGACCTATTAGGAGGCGGATCAAATAAGTTGAGCCCACTGTGGGTTTCAGGTTGAGGCTGAGCGGGTTGGCCCACCATATATTAGTTACAAATAGCATAAGCCATAAGTTTAAAACAATAACTTTAAATCATTATCGCTCAAAATGTGAGATTATTTTTTATATATAAAATATTAGTAAATGATTTTGAATACGTTAGAAAGTAGCACTTACAGCAATAACATATGTACGAATAAGGTAGATTAACCGCAATGTTTACAAAAAACAAAAAATAAGAGCATACAAAAAGAGTAATGATAAAATGATTTTTTTTCTATTTTTTTTTCTCATTCTAAACTATTAGTATTAGATTTGTTGTAAAAAAACGTTATATAGAATATAATTGTAGAAAATATATATTTTTTAATAAATTGTGAGATTTTTTTGTGTTATTTATGTTTTTTTAATTATTATTATTATTATTATTATTATTATTATTATTATTATTATTATTATTATTATTATTAATTTAGAGAAAAAGTTAGTGGGTTGATTCACCTAACCCACAAACCATGATGAGCTGTGCTGGGTTGGCGATTTCTAAGCCCGTCACATTCGTAGGCCGGCTTGCTCCGCCCCACCAAATGGTGGGTTATAATGGGTTGGAGTTAGCTCTCTCCACCAACTCATCTTGACAGCTCTAATGCGAACCGTAAGTTTGATACCAGGTTTATCCCAATTGATCAACATTTGTGAAAAATATATTTGCTGGATAAACAATCACACTCCAGAAAATGTGCTTATTTATGTTGATTATGAACAAAAATAAACACAGACAAATTTTATAAATACATATCTATTTTGTTTCACTTGGCAAAATGTATCTTTTTAGAATGTCCTTTCAAAAATGAAGGAAGCATGCTAGATATGGAAAATGATTATATTCCCTTCGTTGTCAACATACTAATAATTTCATTTGACAAGAAACTTTTTTAAAGATCGTAGTCTTACTTGCTTATATCGTCTTTAAATTACTGTTAAATAACATATTTTAAAATTCGATTGATTGATTCTAAAATTATTTAACATGTATCTTTTTTAATTATTGAACACGTAATTCGTAATACTTTTTATCTACTTTCAAATGGTTATATTTTACTATCTATAGTCAATACTTAAGGAAAAGAAGTAGGGCTTTGCACTAGATTAATTACTACTCCGTATAATCATACCCCAAAATCATATTTTTACACATCACTTAAAATAATTACAAAAATATCATTGCGTGAAATGACCTGATAAACCCTTTTAAGCATTACACCCCATAAATTAATCTCTGCATCCCATTCGAATGACTATAATACTCTTACACTAAAAAATAAATAATACTCCCTACACCCCCATTGTGTTATATTTATACCCTAACCCAAAAAAAAATAACAAGGCGTAATGTATACTGTGCATTTCATTCTTCCTTCTTCCTCCAATTTTTTTTTTCAAAACTCTCTCAAAACTAACCCTTAATATAATCACATTGTAAAAAAAAAAAAAAACCTTACAAGGAGCTTAAAGAAGTCATGGGGTCGGGTAATGTAAGTATTCCTTTCACTTTATTCGATTAAAATTTGGTTTTTTACAAAAAAAAAATTCGAGCTGGGTATTACAACTGTTCGGCTTTGGTATAATGAACACCCTTAAGGTTGTTCGTCCAGCACTAGCCGAACACACTCACATCTGTTCATCTCATCTCAACCTGGCCGAACGAACGACTTCCACACATTGGTCAAACAGTGCATAATCATAAATTTTTAACATGTTTTTTTACTTATTTTTCAGGAAGTAAACATATTTTCTACTGAGTACAGTGTCATTGGTCATATAAATGATGTGATCATTTATCTTCAACAAGAGATTGTTATAGATTACAGTAATGTGTTCATAAATCACTCTTTTTTTTTCTTGTGAAGATTTGCTTGATTGGGTGCGTGCGACTGGAAGGGAGAATGGACTTGTTATAGTAATTACTAGGTCAGATCGTGGTATGGAAAATAGAAGACCTCCGTTGACTTTGGGTTGTGAACTTGGTGGGAAACCTCGTAAAAAAAAAAGTGACGATTCGAGTAAAGTAACAAAGGATAGCAAAAGAGAACGTGGATCGAGGAAATGTGGTTGTCCATTTCGTTTGAAGGGTATATAATTATGTGAGGAGTATGAGAACTTTAGTTTGAATGTGGGTTGCATAACCATGTCGACCCCTCTCATATGCATGGTCAGTCATTTGTTGGTCGATTATCAGACCAGGAGAAGACTTATGTTCTTGACATGTCACGTACTAATTCTCGGCCCAAGGACATTTTGCAAGGTTTACACGAGAAGTTTAAAAGTAATAAGTCTTCAATACGGACTATTTACAACGCTCGTATGAAGAATAAAATTATCGAGCGTGATGGTTGATTACAAATGCTACAGCTTATGGCAAAATTGATGGAGCATGGATATTACTACCATCATAGGAGATGTGAGAAAACTAACATTATTAAAGAATTGTTCATTGCTCATCCAATGAGCGTTGAGCTATAGCATTCTTTTCTGAAGGTTCCCTTCATTGATTGCACTTACAAAACAAATAGATATAAGTTACCCTTGTTGGAGATTGTTGGTGTCACGTCAACACATATGACATTTTTGGTTGGAGCTGCCTATATGGGATAGGAGGTGCAAGATAACTACATTTGGGCGGTTGGTATCTTCAAAACTTTGATGAATCAATCCTCCTTGCCAATTGTGATAGTAACTGACAAAGATCTTGCATTAATGAATGCAATGAGGTAACTTTTCCTGCCTCACAACATTTCCTTTGTCGGTGGCATATCAACAAAAACATCCTGTCAAATTGTAAGAAATACTTTCGCACGAAAGTGCAATGGGGTCAATTTAGAATCTATTCGAATTTTTTGGTGGATGTAAAAAATGAGACAACAGATGAAGAATACCTAAAGAGATTTCAGTTAGATTTTAGTGATTATCCGGTATTTAAATGTTGTCGACATTTCATTGCTTTCTATAAATTTTGTCATTAAATACAAATATTAAATGTATCTTATTTCAGGGTGGAGAGTCAACATGCAGCTTTGAAAAGACAACTGAAATCAAGTCAAAGTGACTTTGAGACATGTTGGAGACTTTTGCACACCTTCATTTAGACATCTCACATTACAATCAAGGAGTCATCCACGAAGAGTCTTACAATGGTTCTTCTGAAATACAGATTGGTTCTATTTCAACACTTTCGAGGTTTGGTGTCTATTCATTCATTGAATATGATATACAATGAGATGACCAATATACCTGAAGATGGTTATATAGACCCGTTGTTGTGTGGTTGTATACTTCGAAAGACATGCGGGCTACCTTACCATCATGACATTGCTGAGTATAAGATAAATGACATACCAATTCCTCTTCATTAGGTTGATGCATTTTGGAGGAAATTAGATATGTTACCTACTCCTGAGAATGTTGAAGTTTCAGTGAAGCTGGATATGGACAATTGATTCAATAGCACGTATGATGAGATTCGTAAATATTATAAAAACGCTCCAGAGTCAAAAAAATTGTTAATCGTTAAAAGAATGATAGAGGTGAAAGAGACAAAAACAAACACCTTAATTGTGCTACAAGATGAGGCTCGCACTTGTGGTTGTCCGAAGCCTGCAAAGGTCAAAAATTCAAAATCAACCAAGCATGATCGGAGTTTGTTTGAGCACGTGGAGTCGATGATAGATAGATGTTCCCCGTGTGATCAAGCATTTCTATACGAGGTTGGTCCATCGCAGCAACCTCTCACGTTCACTATAGTTCCACAGCCTAAGGAAAAATGTCGGTACTAATCTTTTTTTTACTTTTAAGTTAATCTGAATATAATAGGTTTGATGTATATATTATGAATTTATTAACTTTCAATAGGTTGTACAACGACGTACCAAAGCCGGGAAAGCTAGTGGTACTTACGTTGAGAAATTCCCAAAGGAATATGGCCTTTCATATTGGGCACAACGAATATCATTGGTGACGGTCATTATGGTTTCCGTGTCGTAGCAGGGTTTATCTATAAAAGTGAGGAGTCATGGATCAGGGTTCGAGCAGACTTATGGATGGAGTTGATGTCAAACCAATAGTTGTACGCACATGTCTTAATTGAATGTAATCGTGTTGGTAAAGTGAACGCGAGTCTCCAACACAACGACATTAGTGCTCCCAAGGCATATTGGTTTGATGCAAAATATATGGGTCATTTGGTAGCATCGTATTACAACATTGCTTTCATGGTATTAGATAAAAAAACCATTGTTTCACTTATTTGCCATTGAGGACCGCACCCCCAAATGATCTACATGTTATTTGTATCGAAAGAGTAAACGGTGATCACTTTATTCATGTTTGATTTTGATTGCTTTACTTCACTTATTTATCAAGATAACTACATATTATTTGGTTTAAATTATTTATTGACATCATCTCACTTTATTTGCAGGTTTTTTTACGTGATGGTTACCCACTAGCACACGTATCGTGGGTCTAGGATCAAAATTGTACGTTGTCTGCTAATGCGTGGAAATCACTTTATATTAATCGATAACTTTCATATAGTGAATCTGTAGGCACAGTTAGAGTTGTTGGTAGTTCTGACAGTATACATTTAGAATAGTGTCTGACATGATGATTGTATTATATTAAAAAGATATGTATTTGAATCCAGGGCTCGATTATGTATTTTATATCGATTTCAGACGTGTATTTCAACGTGTCATTTTTGTTAATTATCTCTTTTTAATGATGCTTAGGTTATGTTGCTTTAAATTCTGTATGATATTGAGGTTTAAATCATGTTTCGTTTATGTTGCTACAAAATGTCATAACATAAACAAATGGTGGAATAAGATCATAACATTAAAAAGATACACGAACTCATGGAAGGTTTTCTAAAATGTCATAACCACAAATACAAAATGTTTAAAAACAGTTTTACAAGTCATAACATTAAAAAATATATATATAAACCAACATTGGAGATCACTATTGCATCCTATGAGACGGTCTCACGTCATCAGGTGGACCGTTTATAACTGTATGAACTCTATCAAGCAATGAGCCCGAATCCTCATATGGTATAGATCGGTCACCAGATCTCCATCACCGCATTATGAGATCAATCATAGTGGTCACAACTCCTCATGTTGTGTCATCTGAGTCAGCTGCAACGGCGTCAGTCGTAGTGGTGTTAATGTATCTGGATCGTCTATCACATGGCTGGACAACTACATGTGAACGCTCCTGGTACCACTCTAAATAACCAGGATGCGCATCCCAAGGACGAGGGACACGCTTACCAAGACACTCTTCAGATAAGAGATAGTTATTTGTCGTCAACCAGTACAAAGTAAAACCAAGCCACAGAGGCAAGGCCTACCCGAACTGTCGAAGGACTCTGTCTGGAATTCTGGATGGTATGGCTCGACAATATTGCCCATTTGTATACATACCAGATACATGGCAATCCGATGCCATTCAAACCGATGCCTGACCTTATTGTCGTAAGGAAGCTAGTCAACCTACAACAACAGACCAATAAAAAGTCAAAAACTTGTAATACCATAAGTCTAAAAATTGTTGAAATTGATAGCAAAATACTTATACTCACGTCACGGCTCATCAGTTTATTTAAATGCTCACGTGCTTCCAACAAACGGTTCATGCGTCGTCCTTGATTCCCTTGCGGGATCCACCTATGTGCAAGCGGGTATCTGGACTTGTACTCAAACAATTTTTATTCTAAATGTATCAGTGTTTAGATTAGTTGTTTCCTATAAGTATTTAAGTCACTGGAAGTTGTATTGAATCTTGTAATCATTAGATCCTCGTTGTAACTCTTAATATCATATTTTGATCTTAATGAGAACTTGTTCAAGACAGCTTTACTTCATGTCTATCTGCTTTTGTATGCCTACTCTTTGATAGCATGAAATCTTATGTTTGTCTTATGGATTCAGTACTTGTGCTCTTATCTCATCTCTTCTGTTCTGAATCAACAACAGTAAACATAACTCTGTTGTTAACTCAACAGCAAACCAATCCTTAAACTAGTATTCTTATTTGACAATATATAACTCTAATGAGAAAAAACCAGAATCTACCTTTCAAACAATAGTCTTATGAATTTGATCTATTTTTACAGATCAAATTCAGTTTGCACAGAAGATAATGACTTTTCCCATCAAAAATTTATAGTGCTTAAAGACGAAATTGATTCTTATCATAATGACAATTTCGACCTCTACTAGTATCAGCTGTTATCATTATGACTAGATCAACTGGTATCTTAAAACTGAATTCAACTCAGTTAAACCAAACCTTATTTTGCTTCAAAACGTCTAGAGTAGTGGTAGAAATCTCATGAGAAGAAATATTGTTAGAATATGAACTGTTATGATTTTGGATTTCTTTAGAAAGGTCGATGCTCCCAACATAATCCCTTTCTTGGGAATGTAAGATTTAACCTTAATCCATGATGTTCTGGTGAATCTTCATTCTCTCCAAAAATTAGGTCTTAATGCAAAATATTTCACAACAGTAGACTTCATATCTGCTGCTGGCATGATGACCTTCTGAGGAACTAACAGCATCTGCACTTCAACTCCAGGTTAGTATTTCAAGTCTAATGTTTCCTCCTATCAAGACAACTCTTCTCTAAAGATCTTCATTTCTTCTCTTGTCTTGGTAAGACGACTATCTTATCCGAAGGATAGTCATCATCTTAACTGTTGATTAAGAAGAAAAATATGTACTTTCAACTTCTCATTCTTTGCCAAATTAAGAATGAGCAACTTGTGTCTTTGTGATATAAGTGCTCTGACTAAGATGGATGTTACCTTCCATTTCGCCTCTAATACTCTTCTCAGTTATCGGGATTCTGTTGAGGAGGAACATAGTCATCAGTTAATCTTGTCGATGAAGCTTCTGGTCCTTCCTTCCAATAGCCAAGGCACAAAAAGGAAAACCTACTGAAACACTCTTCATTTCAATAAGGAAAAGCAGACCTTCATGTATGATGCTCCGTCACTCTTCAGCAAACCTTCATATCTGTTGAGCTCATCAATTTTCTATCAAACAACTGGTATCAGCAGATCCTCATCACTGCTGATCATATCCTTTTGTTCAACAATTAGTATCAGCATACCTCAAACTCTGCTAATTACATCTTATTTCATATCAACTGGTATCAGCAGACTTTCACCACTGTTGAACACATTGTTGTTTTCACAACTGATATCAGCAGACTTCCACCACTGCTGATTACATCTCATTTCCAAATTTGGTATCAGCAGACTTTCAACACTGTTGATCACAACCTCATCTCATCAATTAACATTAGCAAATTTCATAATCAATATCAGCATACCTTCATCTCTACTGAGCTTATCCGATTATCAACAAAGTATAAGTAAACCTTCATCTCTGCTAATCACCTTCCCGTGATGATATCTTTGACTTAAACAACCTTTAGAAATATCGGTAGATTTTTAAAACGTATCTCAAGAATCTTTCAAAAATTATTTTGTCTCAAAAGCTTTTTGTTTTTGTTCTAAAATTTCAAGAGATTTTGGAGATTGCTGAGGATTGTATAGATGATTCAAAAAGCCCTGTAAATTATCTTCTAGAAACAAAGAACACAAAATCACTACTATTTTGCAAAATACTTTCTTGAAAGATACATTAAAACTCTTTTTGAAATATATTTTTGTCCTAAAATTCTAGAGATTTTGGAGATTGCTGAGGATTGTGTAGATGATTCAGAAAGCCCCGTAAACTATCCACTAGCAATTTGGGACACAAAATTATTTTTCAAATTGTTTAATTCTAAAAATCCAAAAGATTTTAGAGATTGTTGAGGCTTGTGTAGATGATTCAGAATGTCTCGTAAATCATCTACTGGAAATTTAGAATTTTAAAACATATTTTATTTTCTAATGGTATGTATTTTTTTTAAATTGGCATTATTTTTAACAAAAGTCATTGATATCAACACCACTTCTATATCTAAATACCGAATTCGTCATCACTTCAATTTTTAGGACATACTTATTAGTATCTCCTTTAACTATCCTTCTCGGTAGTAGAAAACCTTGAATTAAGTCAAAAATATGTCTCGTAAAATACTTTCGAGAATGACTTAATATCATCATCATGAATCACCGCCTTTAAAAATATATGTCCTTTCAAATTCGAGCTTTGACATGATTACTTTTCCGCTTCATATGTTTGTCATTACTACTCTGAAACTGATACCAAAATGTCGATTCTTGATAAGTGTCTTCTTCCTATAAATATGTCCTCCAAAAAGTACCAAGTCTGTAATTTTTTTCTAAACGTGGTAATCTTCCAACAATTGAAATTTCCCAACTGGTATCTAGCCCAATTTCTCCATCTATCTTTAAAAAAAAACCTCTCTTCATGGCAGCTTCGTCTTCTAACAGCGTCTCTAGTCGACCTGCACCGATTGACTCCTCTTTCATTACTAGAGTAGGCTCTCAGTCCTACATTCTAGGTCACACGATTCAAGGAGAACAATTTCTCCTCGACAGTACTGTTAAAGGGACGATTATCGATCTCCTTCACAGTTCTGGACTCGTCTCCATCCTTACATTTCGTGAAGACTTCTACAGCCTCCGTCTGGTTGATGAATTCTATTCAAGGATACAACTGGCTAGAGATGGTAAGAGTTTTTTTGGTCGCATTCGAGACACTGACGTCGTCCTCAATGTCAAGAGTCTGTCACGAGTCTTCTAGCTTCCTTCTATTGGACCTGACTCTTTCGACGATTCTACCCTCAACGAATCATGGCTCCAAAGAACTAGCTACCATTCTCGAGATGACTACAGTACATAGGACATTGACAATTATCCCTTAGATGTGTATTGTATTTGTAAGATTCTGAGTCGATGCCTTCTATTTCATGAAGAAGGCTTAGGAAGTGACACCATAAGACTTCGGAACTACACCATTGTTGTTCTTAAATCTCACGACATCAACCGATCTGAAGTTGTCTTCTCTCTCATCTGCCGGTCTATCTTGCGAAGACGAGTGAATGGGTCTTGCATTCGAAAGTATGCTAGGATTATAAGCCACTTTCTTTGCCCCTCTCAATCCATTCTTTCAACTGTCCATGAGGATGAATGTCTTTCTGTCACTGGAGACTTGCTGATAACCCGAGAGTTATTCGGCAATCGAAGCTTTTCCGACGACGATAGAGAGTATTCTATAGATTCTAGTACTGGAAGCTTTGGAGATTCTAATTAGGTTGTATTAACCCATTTTAATTTGGTACTTTGTCAATCTATTTCTTCTCTTAGGTCTCTTTTGTCAACTTTATTTCTTCCCTCTTATCCTTCTTACTGCTTGCAACCATTAAGGAGGAGAGTTCATGACATATTGGTCATAGGGAGGAGAGTTTATGACATATTTGTCCAATACATAGAGAAATAACAACATAACAAGGGATGAAAATTTGTGACATACTTATCCAAGCCATATAGATAACATTTTAGGAGGAGAATATGTCGCAAAACCATCAAATTTCGCCCTTGCAAAATTACTATGGAAGAAGCACATAATGTGATAAATTTACCCTTTAAAATGAATCACAAAGAGATTCATTTTTCTGCCTTTGTGGCATGTTTGTTGAAAACTATTTTTAAAATATATCACTGTTTAGCTTTATTTTCAACAGAGATCTCATATTTTTCAACAAAACACAAAAATGTTTTTACAAAAACATTCTTAGAACAGTTCTTAAAAAGATTTTCTCAAAACGTATTTTTTAGCAAAGATATTGTTCTAATCATGATACCAAGACTGCTTTCGAAAAATGTTTTATTCTAAAAACAGTCTCCTTACAAAAATGATTTTTCTTTCTAAAAATGGTATCACAAGCAATCCTTATTGTAATGCTTTCAAAAACAAATACTTACTTAAGGATGTGTTATTCCTTCTTGCCGAAACACTCTTTCATATACAAAAATCCTTATGCAAGAAAGGAACCTAAAACTTTTTAGATCCTGATTAAACATTTTCAAATATCCTAAGTGATCTAAAATGTTTTTCACTATTGCTTTACATGTTCAGTACTTTGATTTATCGAGTCTATAATAGCAATAGTAGACTATACTAAAGTCATCGCTCTTGTAATTATCAATATAGGGCATGCCTTGAGATAAAATGATTATTCATTGTGGGCATATTATTTATATGTCTTGATAAATGCTTCAGTGCTTTATATATGTCATTTTGTAATGGTTCCAAGCAAATAGGAGGAGATTGTTAGAATATGCTTGTTGATGAATAACTTATCTTCTTGCGTATTCTAAATATTTTGATTTGCTTGTTCTCATTAGCGTGTGTCATAACAAGTGGCTAAAAGGTATGCGTACCGGTTAGTGTGGCAGCTTGTTTGACATCACATAGGTCTTAGATTAGGTATGCCCTGATCTAGTACTACATTCTTAATGATGATCAACAGACCAGTGATTCATATGCACCAGCACCAGTAGTCTTGCTAGAGCGTGAAAAGTCTTCAGAAGACTCGTCACCAGTAGACTTTTCATAAGCGTAGAAGAATATCTTGAAGACTTGTCACCAGCAGACATGATATGGTTTGATTTTTCATACCGTAACCAGCAGCCAGCAGTCCTTTCTTGCAGAAGACTCACTCCTCTGGACTGAGCGTCTCACCAGTAGACTTAGTTCTGCACGTGCTACTAAGAGACAAGACTGCTGGAGATCAAGAAGAGACAAAAATGTTCAAGCCTTAAAAGTCACTCAGATATTTATGAAGTCTGACATCTGTGATACTGCAAGATCTTCTCTCTCTACACGTGGTTTGGAAAGTCAAAAGAATCTACTTTATTAGACAAACCACCTGTAGTGCATTATGATTCAGATTCACTTTTCAGAGATTTATCAATACAGTCTGACTGGCAATACTTCCAGGATCTGTAGAACAAAGTTTTTACCCAACAGTCAAAGATCCAGCGAACAAGATCTTTATCCAACAGTCTTCAACGACAAAACCATTTCAACTGATAGAAAATCTATCATCATCTCTCAACGATCAAAAAGACCCATGTCTATAAAAGAGATCATCTTCTATCCTCTTCAAAAAAAAAATGGCGAGCAATACAACGATCTTGATCTGTTCGACAAATCTGTGAGATCTACAAAGAGATTGTCTTCTACAACGATTCTCAGATCTCCACAGACGATTGCAATGAACGAAGCCAGACCTTAGCAAAACACACTCTGTGGATTGCAAAGAAGAAAAGGATTGGAGAAGAGAGAGATTGGAAATTTCTAAAGATAAAGATCGGTGTCTTGGTCAAGAACCTGGTTCTTGATTTAAGTTCTTCAGCCTTCTTCGAAGATCTCAGTCTCTATCAGTGCTTCGGGACTTTATTCCTAAAGTTAGAGGCCAAGCACTTCATATCAATTTGAAGATAGATTTTCAGATCATGCCCAAGGAAGATGAAGAGTTTTTTGTAAATATTGCATTCATATCTTCATATTTGTATTCTCATACAAATGTTGTTGATTGTGGAATAATTGATCATCACATGAAGTCGAGTGCTCTGCACTCAGTTGTTCAGATATTTTTTATCTGAACAACCCTAAAAATTGTCTTCTTATATCTGTTCCTCATTATCGTCTCCTGCAGCTCTCCTTACTTAAGAAATTCATCTATGGATAATTAAGTAAGGATTAAGGTTTGGAACCACGAGGACATAAATTTTACATAGAGAGTTTAGGTTGATGTATTCTGTAAATTTATCTTTGAATAAATTTCAGATGTTCTTTCACATTGGTTATCTTTCGATATTCGGCCTTAACTTCACTATAAGCTTTTATAAACTGATTAATCTTTTGAAAAGCTATTCTCTCATGACTTCCTAAATCTGCATTTGGATAGAAGGATTAAGTGTGTTGTTGTTCTGAACATATATTCGTGTACAACCACTTAAGACTTCCTCACTAAATCTAAGCCTTACAATTTTCGTTGTTTAAACTCTTTAATCAGGCTTTTGATTTACTTGCAGTTCACCAGCAGAGTTCATTACTCTGCTAAGAGCAAGTCTATTGTTCCGTGTTACCAACAGACATGCTCGTTGTGTCAACTGTCTATGCCTTTAAAACCTACACTTTATGAATACTAAAAGAAAAGTTTTAAACTAGCATCATAGGCTATTCACCCCCGCCTCTAGCCTATTTGAGCAATCAATGTGTACCAACAGATGTGTTTTATATGCATCTATTGGGTATATAATCGGGCTTAGATTGTGCTTTTCCATGAGTTTTATGCTACTAATATGGGTTTGCGGTTCTATTTTAAGTTTCAGGTTTAAATTGAGATTATGGCATAATTGAAGGCCTTTTCCAGGCAATTGAAGTCTTGAGGGACCAAAATGCAAAAGCTGGAAGCTTGAAGCTGGAAATCCCTAAGAAGTGCTAGGCGCTCGCCTAGCCCCGTCACTAAGCTATCACGCATTTTCTAGTGTTCAACTTCCGGAGGAAGCCTTATAGGCGCTCGCCTAGTCCTTGCTCTAGGCGACCGCTTTGTCCCGTTTTCAGCTTTGGCCAGTTTTGTAATCTTTTCAATTTGTAAACCTAGTATAAATACAACCCTAGTAGTTTAGGTTTAGGCATCCGTTTTTATCCTACTTTTGGCCTCTCTTTTGGGCTGATACAACATTCTTTTGAGTTTCACTAGTTTTCGAAGAAGATCAATTATGTGTTCATCAATCCTATTTGTTAGTTCGTCAATTGTGATGAACTAAACGCATCCTTCTAGGAATTGGAATTAACTTGTATCGAATCTTACGTTCTAATTATTAGTTCTATTCAATCAAATCTTATTTATCACATAGCTTATATCTTGTTTATCCTTGAAACTTGCACGTCTAATGGGTGTATGTGGATGTTTAGACATTTGGGTATGAATAACTTCATAATCCTTGCATATGTCATACGTTGGTCAACCTATGTGATAATTAGATCTCATTGATTTCCTAATCGGGCTAAGGTGTAGATCTAGGTTCATGTGTTCTTCCTGTACTTAATGGACCTTTAATTGTTATGTGGACGGATCAAGAAAGCATAACAAGGCTAGGTACTAAGTATTGCAAATCGTGCTCCAAGCTTCCCAATCTTTACATTAGCGAATGAACCCTTGACTTTGATTGATATTAAAGTTATATGAATATAAGAGTATATACAAGTGAATCATAATTCCTAGATCTTCTCCATAATTAAATCTTTAGTAATTATGTGATCTCTGCGAATCTTTTGATCTTCTGTTTTGATTAGTTTAAATTGTCAGTTAATTAAGTTAATTAATCTCAATACAAACCCCCCTTAGTTTAATTGTTACTTTTACTCGTTAAATTATCATAGCTGTTATTTCTCTTTGTGATTCGACCCTTGCTTCCACATAACTATACTCTAGTTGATTCGTGCACTTGCGAGGTAAATTATAACACATCAAGTTTTTGGCGGTCGTCGTTCAATGAATCTCACACTGGCGAATCTTAACAACAACATACATAACATAGGAAGAAATCCCGATAACCCTGTAAATCAAGGTAATCCAGGAAACGTAGAGGATCCTCCGGTCGATCCCCCTCCTCCTGTTAATCCAAATGTAGGAGATCATAAAGTCATTCCAGACATGGCTGCTAATGAAGCCCCTATGACTAAGAACGACTTTGCACGTCCTATGATAGACTTTACTTCATCTTGTCTAGTCCTACCTACTGCGGTTAGAAATTTTGAGTTAAAAAGACATTTTACAACATGTTGCCTACCTTCATGGTTTGGACACGGAGAACCCTCTGTCCTTTATGCAAGAGTATATCCACACGACACAGAATTTTCCCTTAGGAGGATTGATTGAAGGACCGGTACAGATGCATTAATTTCAGTGTGCGCTATGAGACGCAGCTAAAAAGTAGTATATGAGTTTAGCACCTATGAGTATATACACTTGGAAACAAATATATGATTTGTTCATAGCAAAATTCTATTAGTATTCAACACTTTCAGACTTAAGGAAACAAATTATGAATTTAGTACCTGAACAAGGAAAATCGTTTCATGAGGCATGGGATAGACTAAAATCATTACAACTTGCATGTCCACACCATAATCTCCCACAAGATGTAATCATAAATCAATTTTATGACTCACTCCCTCCTCATCTCCAAACAATGGTAGATAGTGCTGCTAGTAGGGGTGTAAGTGGTTCGGTTTGGTTTGGTTTATACCAAAACCACAAACCGAACCGCCTCCTAGTGGTTCCAAAAATCTCAAACCGAACCGAACCAAGTAAGATTTGGAACCGAACCGAACCGAACCACTCGGTTTGGTTTGGTTTGGTTCGGTTTTGTGGTTTATATAAATTATTTTTAATGAAATTAACCAACATTAAAAATAACAATAAAAATAAGATTTTAATTTGGAATTAACATCAAAATTAGGAAATAACCTGCTAACAACAAATTATCATAAATAAAACAATACAAATTCTAAAATAAACACAAATAATGGAAGAAATAATAGTTCTCCAACAATCAAAATTTTGTTTGGTTTAGTATGTGTATATATATAAATATTATGAATAAATCAAATGTTCAAAATAGTTAATAAATGTAATATAATACATATTATATAATAAATAAATAAAAATATATTGGTTGGTTTGGTTCGATACCAAAAACCGTGAACCGAACCGAACCACGTGGTTTTCTCATTTTTGAAACCGGAACCGAACCGTCTTCGACCAAAACCGAACCAAACCGACTGGTTTGGTTTGGTTTGGTTCGGTTCGGTGGTTCCGACTTACACCCCTAGCTGCTAGTGGGTCAATTCACGAGTTGACACCAGCACAAGCAAATGAGTTGTTTGAAATGTTAGGTTCTAATTCTCAGCAGGAGAGTGTTAGAGGAAAGCTTAAGAATTTATATGAAATTCATAATAATGTCAATTCTAATGAATCTAGTGTGTTAACTGCTACAAATGCTAAAATTGAAGCTTTATAAGCACAAACGGCCAAGGTTAATATAAACAATGTTTATGAAGTATGTCTTATTTATGGTAATAATTCTCATGATACTAATCTTTGCTCTTCTAGTGCATAATTCCCTGATAATACTAAACATGCACATTCTATTAATTCCTATCCACCAAGGCAAAAGAATGATCCTTATTCCAACACGTATAATCCTGGTTGGAGAAATCATCCGAATTTTTCTTGGGAAGGTAACAAACCTTTGCATCAACAACCTTCACCTCAGATTTATGGTCAAAACAATCAGAACACTTCTAGTAATGTGCAATCAAACGGAAATCAAGAATTGATTGATTCTATGAATACAAATATAAAGAAGATGATGGCGCAAATAGGACAAATAGCTGAAGAAATGACGGAGCTCAAAGGACATCAATATGGGAAATTACCCCGTTAAAATGAGCAACCCAAGGCTATCACTACATTGCGTAGTGGTAAAACAATTGGTGAAGAGGTAAGTGCTTTTATTCCTTCAACCATCCAAGAAAAGACTGTTGAAAAAGAGAATGAAAAGATAGAAGAAACAAGTGATTTAGGGGAAAACCAAATTGATGAAACTCCTATTGAAGAACCGTATGTTCCCCCTAAAGCATATGCTCCTCCTATTCTGTTTCCTGTCAGATTAATGAAGAATAAGATGGATAAGTAATTTGCAGAAATTTATAACATGCTCTCTAAAGTGAACATATATTTACCTTTGCTTAATGTGATTAAAAACATTCCATCATACGCAAAATTCTACAACGATCTTAATTCTAGGAAACACAGATTTGAGAAAAATAATGAAAAGGTAATTGTTTCTGAAAATGTTAGTATTGTACTTCAACAGAACCTTCCACCTAAGCTGAAGGATCATGGTAGTTTCAATGTTCAAATCACTTTAGGAGATTCTAAAAAGGTGAAAGCAATGTTGGATTTAGGCGCCAGTATCAATTTAATGACTTATTCGGTATATAAGCAATTGGGTCTAGGAGAACTAAAGTCAACTACAATGTCTTTATAATTGACTAACCGTTCGGTCAAACATCCTATGGGCATTGTAGAGGATATTCTAGTGCAAGTGGACAAACTAATAATTCATGTTGATTTTTTTGTCCTTGAAATGGAGAAGTAGATTAATAGTAATCATGAAGTATCCCTTCTTCTTGGGCGTCCCTTCATGGCTACGGCTTATATTGTCATCAATGTTAAAAACGATAAATTGTCTATGATTGTTATGGGTGAAACCGTTGAAATATATATTTTTGATGCTATGAATAGACCTACCGACATGAATGCTTGTTTTTCTATTGATGAATTGTAGACCTAAACTGTTAAAAATTTGGATCAAGAGCTTAAAGATAATAAAGTAGAAGTAGTGTCGAATGGTCAAAGTGATAATGAAGATGATCAAGTTATTGAGTTGACTAAATTATTTGAGGAAACTGAAGAAATAACTACTAAGGAGGTCCCTCGTGACCCTTTAGGCCACTTTAAGTTAATTCCCTCAATTGAGTCACCACCTGCTTTAAAGTTGAAACCCTTTCCCTCTAATTTAAAATATGTTTTTTTGAAGAAAAAAAAATGACACTTTACATGTTATAATAGCTTCAAATATTTCTAAGGATCAAGAAGAAAAACTAGTGAGTGTGTTGAAAGAACTCAAGGAAGTTATATGATGGACCTTAGCTGATTTGAAGGTATAAGCCCTACCATGTGTATGCACAGAATTCATCTCGAAGAAGGTGTTAAACCCTCTAGAGAACATCAAAGAAGACTTATCCCACACATGGAGGAAGCCGTGAGAAAAAAGTTCTCAAACTTCTTGATGCGGGTATTATTTATCATATTTCTGATAGTAAGTGGGTGAGTCTAGTGCAGGTGGTTCCTAAGAAATCAGGGATCACTGTAGTAAAGAATGATAAAGATGAGTTCGTTTCTACTAGAACAATTGTTGGGTATATGATGTGTATAGACTTAAGGAAACTCAATACCGTAACTAGAAAAGATCACTTCCCTCTGCCATTTATTGAACAAATTCTGGAAAGACTAGCAGGTTATGAATTTTACTATTTCCTTGATGGATTCTCATGTTATAATCAAATTCTCATCGCACCTGAAGATCAGGAAAATACTACATTTACGTACCCCTTTGGTACATTCGCATATAGAATAATGCCTTTTGGTCTATGTAATGCCCTAGTCACTTTTTAGAGATGTATGATCTCAATATCTTTAGACTTAATGGAAAGATGTATGGAAGTATTTATAGATGACTTCTCAGTCTTTGGGGAATCCTTTGATAGATGCCTTGAAAATTTAACCTTAGTATTTAAAAGATGTTGTGAAACGAATTTAACCCTTAGTTGGGAGAAATGTCATTTTATGGTGAATCAAGTTATTGTGTTAGGACACATTGTGACAAAAAAAAAAAAAAGGAATAGAGGTTGACCAAGTCAAAGTGGAAGTAATTTCCAAATTACCTCTCCCTAATTCAGTGAAAGATGTTAGGAGTTTTTCGGTCATGCAGGTTTTTATAAGCATTTTATAAAAGATTTTTCAAAAATTTGCAGGCGTCTATGCAACCTGTTAGCCAAGGACACTGAATTTATTTTCAATACGGATTGTCTTGAAGCCTTCAACCTTTTAAAAAAAAAATTGACTACGGCTCCTATCTTAGATAGCCCTAATTGGTCTCTTCCTTTTGAAATTATGTGTGATGCTTCAGATTTCGTTGTAAGAGCTGTGCTAGGTCAAAGAATAGATAAGTCACCGCTTGTAATCCATTATGCTAGTAGGACACTGAATGATGCTCAATTGAATTACACTACCACTGAAAAGGAATTTTAGGCAGTAGTATTTGCTCTTGAAAAATTCTACTTTTATTTGTTAGGATCCAAAGTGATTATCTTTTCTGGCCATGTTGTGTTAAAATACTTGTTAACTAAGAAAGATGCTAAGCCTAGATTGATTAGGTGGATGCTACGGTTACAAGAATTTAATTTAACAATAGAAGATAAAAAAGGATCAGAGAATGTGGTGGCTGACCATTTATCTAGGCTGGAATTATGACCTTTGTTTGAGAAGCAGTTGTTTGAAAATGTTATTCCTTTGAATGAAGATTTTCCCGATGAGCGGTTGTTTTCTATCCAGAAACATGAGCCATGGTATACAGATTATGTGAACTTTATTGTGGCTAGCATCATAAATCATGATTTTGGATATCATGAAAGATAATTTTTTATCAGAAGTGAAACATTTTTTTGGGATGAACCTTATCAGTTTAAATGTGGCTCTGATTTAATTAAGAAGATGCATTCCTGAGGAAGAACAACAAAGTGTGATAGCATTTTGTCATGGATTTGCTTGTGGAGGGTATTTTAGTGGAGAAAAGACTGCTCGAAAGGTAACCCAATCAAGCCTTTATTGGCCCACATTATTTAAGGATGCATATCTATTTATTAAAAATTGTGATAAATGTCAAAGAACTAGGGGAATAAGTAAGAGCAATGAGATGCCCCTGATTAACAATTTAGTTATTGACATATTTGATGTTTGGGGTATAGATTTCATGGGTTCTTTTCTCATTTCTCATGTTTTTGAATATATCTTGGTGGCAGTTGATTATGTTTCAAAATGGGTAGAAGCCATAGCAACCAGAAATAATAATGTTAAAACTGTGGTCAGATTTCTTTGTGATGTTATTTTTAGTAGATATGGAATGCCTAGAGCTATCATAAGTGATCAAGGTACACATTTCACCAACCGTTTGGTGAACACATATTTGAAGAAATATAGAGTAGTGCACAAGTTAGCAACTCCCTATCACCCTCTGGTCAAGTGGAGGTGAGTAATCGCCAAATTAAGAGAGTCCTTGAGAAAACTGTGCAACCTAATAGAAAAGATTGGGCGTTGAAGCTTAGCGATACATTATGGGCATATAAAACAGCCTATAAGACCCCAATTGGTATGAGCCCTTACAGAATTGTATTTGGGAAAATGTGTCATATGCCTGTTGAGCTAGAACATAGAACATTTTGGGCCATTAAAACTTTCAACATGGATTTGACTTTAGCTGATGAAAAGAGAATGCTCCAATTTAATGAGTTGGAAGAACATAGATTAGAGTCTTATGAGAGTGCTATGATCTATAAAAAGAAGACTAAAAGATTTCATGATAAAAAAAAGCCTTCCTAAGGACCTTTATCCTTATATGAAAGTGATGTTTAACTCTAGGTTAAAGCTTTTTCCTGAAAAACTCAAATCCAAATGGTCTGATCTGTTTGAAATAGTAAATGTTTTTCCCCATGGAGTAGTTGAATTGAAGGATTATAAATCAGATGAAAGATTTTAAGTTAATGGGTATCGAGTCAAACCATACTATGAAGGACTATCAATTTACCAAAGACAATTTACCAAGGAAATATAATTCAATGGTAATTCCCGTGGAAATTACCTAGGAATTCTATTACCTAAATTAGCCGAGGAAATTACCAAGGAACATATTTTCCATGGTAACTGCCAAGGAATTCAGAGAGGAGTTACGTTCGTAGGGAAATTTCCAAGGAACCTAAATTCCATGGGAAATATCGACTAATTTCGTGACAAAAATAATTCATACAGGAATTTACATGGAATTTACCAAGGAATGTATTTACCTAGGAAACTACCAAGGAAATAATTCATCTAAAACTACTAAGGATAATTTTCATTGAGAAATTTTGTAGATCCAAGTTGTTTTTTGGCACTAAATTTCCCTCCAAAAATATCAAGGAATATATTCCTTGGCAATTATGAAAATCATGAAAAAAAATTGAGGGAAAAATTTCTGCCATAATCACCAAGGAAATTGCAAAGAAATAAATACCAAATAAAGAAGTCCTTGGTGAAATCTTAGGGGTATTTTGTGATCTATTATAAATATATATATATATATATATATATATATATATATATATATATATATATATATATATAGACACACACATATAAATTTATTATAATTGTTTCACAATAGAAAAATACTTATTTTTATAACAATATGTTTATTATATATTAGATATATTTAAAACTAATATATAAAAATATACACATATATCTTAATTACTTAGTTAATATTTACATATCTAACCACCATCATAATTACAAAAATTAGAATACTCATCTATGCATAAGTATTTTTTTTAAATGGTATAAAAAATTTATTTTTTATAATTTATGATATACATATAAAATTCTCAAGTTCATTTCAAAAAATTTATAATAAAAATATTAACAAAAAAATTTAGTTGTGTCAGTTCACCGAGTCGCATACATTTGTATATGGGTCAAACAATGTGGCCTCTTACCATTTCCTTATTACAGATAAATAAATTAGTATTTTAATTTTAATTTACTAGAAACATTTTAGACAAGCAATTATTTTGTTTTGTATACGATTCTATTAGTAAATTACCAATGATTTCTTAGTCTATTAATTACTCTCTTTGTTTCTAAAAGTGTGTCATGTTTATTAAACACACAAAAATTAAGTAAATTAATTGTATGTCTATATTATAAAGGTTTAAATCTCAATTTGGTCACCCTACTTTCGGCCAAAATTCATTAAGCTCACTCTACTTTTTTTCCTCAATTTAATCACTCAACTTGGCTTCGAAAGTCAATAAGGTTACTAGAGTCATTTCTGTTAGTTAAGTTGAATGGAAATATTTGAAAAGACAATAATACCCCTTACCTTTGAAAGGTGTTTTGACAAATTCAAGTCACACAATAAGAAATTATGTTTGAGAGGAGAAGGAGACCCTTAAAACCCACAAATTTAGTAAGGGTATTTTTTGATTTTCCTAAAAAAATTAAACTTTCCATCCAAATATATAGATAGAGTGATGAACGTGCTAATTACGTGAAAGTAGAGTGATTAAATTAAGGAAAAAAAGTAGAGTGAGCTTAATGAATTTTGGCCGAAAGTAGGGTGACCAAATTGAAATTTAAACCTATTATAAATATTATGATAAAGTGTATTTTCTAAGGTTCCCCGTGTGAAAGTGAATTCCTCAATTAAAATGTGAATCAAATCAATAGTAAACTGATAAAGGTAAAATGAAAGATTAAAAAGTTGTCATTTTGAAGAAGTAGTGGACACATAAACACAATTTAAAGGAGATCAAACAAGTACTTCTTTTGTAGGCATTCGAAGATATTTGCTCGAGTACTAATATGAAATTTTAAATAGTAGGTGACATATACACACATATAAGTCATTTTCTCAACGCTCATTTATGAGATCATCATCTAAGCGAATCATCAAAACTTCTATTGTTAGCTCATTTCCTCACTTTGGCACATGACCACAAAAATACGAACTTGGTCTCCATGTCGGCATGCTTGACATGATGTAGAGTACTTGATGAGATGAGAGGATGATATGACACAAGTGCATGTTCTAAGGAGATATATCTGAATGGTTGTTGAATTGTATAAGTTAGTATTCCACTTTAAGTAAACACAAACTTTGATTTCATAAGACGATATCTGACATGAGACGTAAAAGAAGACAACGGTCCTGGCTAGTACTTTGACTATGTTAGTGGTTAGGACAAGTTAAGTAACTAGTATTTATGTGGGCTTTGGTTTCCTTGTAAATGTCTAACTGGTGATTAGTGTGTTGTAAACTTGTATATGTGATGTGTTCCAACTTGCATCTTTTTGGTTCCTCATATAGTTATACACGTTGAACACATAACTGGAAGTGAGATTGTACATTTTGTTAGGTGACAAACTGGACATGTGTAGAGGCATAAAATTTGGTATATAATGTGCTAGAAAAAGGGTGAAACGAACATGTGGTTGGGTCATTTGAGAGTGAAGAATTTGTAATGCTTGGATTGGTTTTCTTTTGCAAAATAGTATCATTGTTTTAGGCAGAGCCGATAAGTTGATGACGTCCTCGATTTCTAGATAACAGTAATGATACATTGATTTATTTGTTTTTTTCCTTTAGGCAGTTAATATTTTATTTATTTTATTGTGTTCGGAATGAGTATAACTCAAAAGTTGCATTGACTGAGCCAGAGAGTGATCCTATGGCTGAAGAAGAAGCTACAACCCAACTTGACCACGCCTCAAAGTTTTTTGGGTCTCTTTGGAGAGATGCAGTTAAGAAGGTTGGTGGTAATACAGGGAGAAAGGATCGTCTTTACGGGTTTGGCAACTCCATTCCGGTAATCACATCCAATATTAGTGGTTCCTTATTGATCGATGTCTTATTTTAAATTTTTCCTTGCAAGTGGACAAGACTATTATAGAATAGTATTGGAAGCAAGGGTCAAACCCACAGAGACAAGAGATCACGAACAGTGCAATTTATTGATAGTAATTTATTAATCTAAGGGGGTTTTTATAATTATTTTATTCTAATATATTATTATTGTTTAGGTGTTTAACTAATTAGCAATAATTACAGATTATGAAGATCTTATGGTAGGTGGCAATCTAGGATTCGGGTTTCACTTGTATCTCTTTTATGTTTAATTCACAATAATTATCATTCAATTTCTTGGGTTCGTTCACTAAAGATAGATATAGTCTGTTGAACTATTGGTTCAGCCTCCATCCCCGCAACATTCATCCATTCTATATCCTAAGCACAAGAACATATGATTTATCTGTCACCTAAATCATGCATGAACCTGGTCCTAACTTATCACTCTCGTGCATCGATAAGTCCAATTTATTGTGATGGTGAGCCAGTGTACGACATATGCACATTGGTCATGCAGTTATCCGCACCTCTAGGCCTTTATTATTTGTGATTACATTCATTTGTTCAAAGCGAAATAATAGAAGGATTGATAAACATCACAATCAACAAGAATTGAATGAACATAACTATGAATTAAAGCATAAATTCGATACAAGTTACCTCCCACTTCCTAGATTATGGATGATTTAGTTCATCATAGACAATGAACAGCACATGGAGATGAACGGAAACATGATTTGATCTTCAATACTTGTAATTACACAATCTAACACAACCTAAAAACTATCTAAAATATATACAAAACTGTTTCCAGCCGTTTTTCTATATCTTAGGCTTTGGCATCCGATCTCTATTTATACCAGGGAGTTGTAATCCAATCGAATCTCTTGTGAAAATACGAACTTCTCGTATTCTGACCACCTTGCGGTCGCAAGGTGTTGGGTACCTTGCGTCCGCAAGGTCTCCAGTTTTCCGACCTTTGATTTTTCTTGCTACTGTCCACCTTGCGACCGCAAGGTCTCCAGTTTGGACTTCCTTCGTTTCTTCTTCATTTTTCATCGTTGGCCCTTCTTGGAATTTGCATATAAAACCCTAGAGTTTTGCATATTTTCACTAAAAACTCTGAAACTTACAAAACTCACTGAAAACACATATTAGTAACCAAAAGCCTTGTGAAATAGCATAATTTAAGTCATCGAAGTATATAAAATCGACGTATAAAATGCATCGATCACTTATCATCAACAAAGAATTGTACAACATCACAACTTTTAGCAAACGTCACGACGAAAGAGGGTATTAAAATATTAAAAATGTCTGCCTGGCAAGAAGCTTTTAGAGTACTATTGTCATCCATACAAAATCAGAACCAAGCCTCTCCTCAGACTCCTCATTCAACGGGCGACAAAATTCACATTCCTTGATCCTAGTGATATGATTCCTAGACGCGTACTCGCGATGAAGGAATCAAAGAGCACGTAGCATGGCAAGCGAAGAACGTCAATGAATTGATGGATTGTGACACCTTGACCCAATGCTACGATCCGTTATTGAACGTGGTACTCCGCGATCCAATTACAAGACAAACACGAACCTTGATATAATGAAAAACGCCACAATAGGGATGAATATCCTATTGATAAGTTCGGGTTTCGATTACTTAGCCTCTCACCAAATAATCACAAGTTCAATGAAGAACAAGGAGGTTTTGAAAAACATTCAAAAACTATATTAATCAATAATCAGAAAGTTGTCTCCAAAACAATAAGCCACAACCCTTATTTATATGGGTTGTGAATCATAAACCTAAAAGTAAAAGGAAAGATCTAAGTATAATCATCTTAGGAAACTACTTAGAATCAACTTAGGAAACTAAATAAAATCAACTTAGGAAACTACTCAACTTACCTAATCTATTTAGGCAATATAAGTTACCTAGTCTATTTAATAAATCTTCCAAAATAAGGAAACGTTAACAATCCCGTTTTTTGTAATAGCCTAATTTTCAAAGGTGCATTTTGGCCCCCTAAAGTCTTCCTTTAGGTGTTAAAAGCTTCCAAAGTCATTGTATGACATTAACGAACATTTCTCGAGTCTTCAAGTCGACTTCCATGAAATATAAAGCTTTGCAAGACATGTTTGAATTTGTAGAGTAGCCGTTGTAATAGCATGAATCTCCAATAAATCCACGAATTAAGTTTGTATAGAACTCTTGAATCTTCCAATCATACTCTATGCATTTTAGAATCCTTGAACCTCGATTCATACTCATATGAACCCTCAAACCTTGATCTACATGCTTCCAATGCCTCTCCCTTGCTTGTGAGAATCTTGGTTCTTGGTTGGTGGTCAGAATCATATCATTCTCTCTCTCTTGAAAATGATTTGTCCTCAAATCAAGACCTACATCACATAGACATGATTTAGTAACCAAGATATAGTCTCTAAAATTATGCTTACAATATGATTTCATATCTTCGATTTGCTCAAACTCTCCATGTTTGCGAGATAAATTATAACACATCACTTCGCCTCCTCGAATATGAAAAAGTTGGAAAATTTTCCACTAAACCATAGTTAGTATACTAGTTCATTGAATATGACTGTAAGCTTATATCAATCTAATAGTCTCAATCAATCCATCGATCATTATGTATTCTCAGCAAGCTTGCTTTCATGCTGGAGTGAATTTCTTCTTCGTAATTTTAATTGTGACTTTTATAAATTATTTGTGTGCTTATATTGGAAGTTAGAACTTAGTATTTTTAATTTGTAAAATATAGGTTCTCATATTTATTTATTTTGATCTTGAATAATTATCCAATGATTTGATGGGCTAAATAACAATTATATAATAGTTCACAATATATAGTTTGAAAGAAACTTCATGGCAATGAATTGATCAATTGATAGGCTGAAGCTTAAAGTTTGAATGATAAAATTATTTTAAAAAGTTTTTTTAAAAAAGTATATATGAATTGATGGGTTGAAACTCGTACTTACCCGTGCCCGCCCAATGCCCGTGGGTTGATCTATAACACTGGGCATTAAAAATGGATGTCCGCTCACTGATGGACCTATATCGGGCATTGTCAATGCCCGCGGACTTAGGACTCGTGCACACCCCTAGTAAATAATTATTTTGTTTTTATTTTCCGTACATTCCAAATTATGAGTAATTTTCATATTTGTAAACTTTTTTAGAAAACACTTTTATCACTTTATCTGCCACTTTTAATACAATCAATTGTTTTTTATGAAACAATAATCAAACATGAAGATAATTTAAAAACGGACGGAGTGGTTTAAATGTTGACCTTTGAAATGTGGATTACATCAAGTTTTCTAGTAATTAGAACTTGAAGGTCCGAAGTGCCAAAGTTGTGAAAATTAAGGATTCATAGTGTATTAAACTTTAAACCTACACTCCGATAACAAAAATCCCCCAAAGAAGGTACGCACCAGGTGATAAACACGTGCAGAGCTATTATATTTGAACGATATATATGCCGATTGCCGAGTCTATATTGTTTGAAGCGAAGTGGAGAGTGGAGGAGACTAGATAGAGATTAGTGAGTGAGAGAAGTGGAGGGCGAAACAATAGTAAGTTTAAGTTGCCGCCTCTGATATTTTTTGTAAAACCCTAACAATTTCTTTTATCTTCATGAATTTGTTTTTTTTTTTAAATCTTTCTGATGATCCATTCCTATTTATGTTCCATTGTTGATGATCCTGATTTCATTTACGATTTAGGGTTTATCAGTACTCCTCGATTTTTTTAGATTTTACAGAGTTATTTGGTTGATAAACGAGAACTCTAAGCAGGTATTTGAATCTTAGACTCTTTTCGTTGTAGCTTTAGAGTACTGGTTTTGAATGTTACTTGAGCTAGGTTTAGCTTGAGTTTTTGTCTGATGTGTGCAAAGCCGGTGACGTGTTGTTGTAGTTTTTTTTTTTGGGAATCTGGCCTGCTTGATTGGAATAAAGATCATATGCTCTATTGGGAAGGTTTTGTTTTACCCTCGTGAATCGTGATGGTGTTTGGGTTCCCGTCTCTCTTTGGAAAGAACACCTCAATGTCACCATGTGTGGCTGCCTCGCTTTCTGTTGTTAAAGATCACATTGTTTTTGTGTTTTTATTATGCTTTTAACGAAAGACTGTAAGCAAGCTTGAGTCGGTTTTGAGATTATGCATATGTTTGTTGGATGCTGCGTCTGCTGCTAACTTAGCATGTGATTGTTTTACATTTGGATTGCAATAAAACAATCTTTTTCTAGCTTTAGGTCTCTGTTTTTCTGTTTTTTGGTCAGTTATCTCGTCCATCCCTTTTGAATATTGTTTGCGACAGTGCCTTCATTTTGGAGCATACTTTGTCTTTCTCGTATTTAATGAGGTCCCATGACACTGACTCATTCTTCTTTCCTTCTAGGTCTTAATATGGCTTTTGTTAGTAGAATTGGCAATTTACTTAAACAGGCAGGAAGCAAGCATGCCAATACGGGATTATCTGCATCCAATTCATCACTTTACCAGGCAGTAAGGAGCATGTCATCTGCTAAGCTCTTTGTTGGAGGTACATGATCCTTTTTTTCTTCTAGTATTGGTATCTGTTGCACCAGGGTAATAACTTTGTATTTTCTTCTTAGGTCTCTCATATTCAACTGATGAGAATTCCTTGAGACAAGCTTTTGGCCAGTATGGGCAAGTGATTGACGGTATTCATTTATTTCATGCTCAGTGAAAATTACATTTGCTAACATTTGTTTCTTTCTTGCCTTTGTGTGTGTGTGTGTGTGGTGGGGGGTTGGTGGTTGGTGGTGATATAATGTGATAATATCTATTACCCAAACTATAATGGTAGCAAATAAGGGGCTAAGAGAGTAATATGCTACTTTTTAAAATCATATTTTGTAGTCAAACTAAATGCAAATAAGATTCGAAATGAACAAATTCGTGAGATGGTATAAGTTGCCTCGATAGCACAGATGAAATGAGAGAAAATCACTTCAGACGGTTTGGACGCTTAACACATTCGATGTAGACCAATTAGTACACCCGTTACGAAGTGCGAGTGAATCGACATCAACCAGACTTGAAATAGGGGAAAGGAAAGACAAAAACTAACATGCACAATCGTAATAAAGAAAGATACGGATGAGCATGGTGCATGGTTTAAAAAGGCGAGTGCCTTTTACGCGAGAGGCAAGAGGAGAGGCAAGGGGTTGTCTCCTGGAAAGAGTGAGGCCAAGCGACGAGCGCCTTTTTGCGCCTATGCCTGTGAACGAGGATGATGAAGATTATAGAGATGATGATGTGATAGATTTTGTGGATTTTTAGCTTGTTGTTGCTGTTAGTTGTTAATTATTACATTTCATGACTTTAGTTCTCTTTTACATGTCTTTATTTTCATTTGCTTTAATGACTATTTATTTTCTTGTTTGGAATTTAAGTTAAGTTCATCTAATGCTTTGGAATTTCAACTATGAATAATTAAATTTGTGTTATTAATAGTATGTTGTTAACATAGTTTCATCACTCATCACTCATGACATTTTGTATTGAGATTTGCTAAGTTATATATATATATATATATATATATATATATATATATATATATATTTATTTATTTATTTATTTATTTATTTTTCCTTTATTTGTTCCGCGAGCGCCTTTTTGCGCCTCGTCTCTCGCCTCAAATTTTGACCTCTTGCCCGCCTCTTGCCTTCCGCTTTTTTCAACTATGGCATGGTATGTATGTTGACCTTGCTTTGGACCGAATTGTATGACGTAAAAGGATACATGCAGTCGACCCCAATGATTGGGAAAAAGCCTGAGTCGAGTTAAGTCGAATGAAAAACAATATTTTTCCAGCGAAAAAGTATTGACTTTTGGCCATGTATTCCGGAGGATATTATTGTGGGCTTTGTTATTTTCTGTGTTTGCTAATGTTCTTAAGTGTCCAAGATTTGATGGCTTTGACTCTTGCCCCTGATTGCCTTGTCCCCTTGCCATCATTTAGTCCATATTCTTAACTGAACCTTTTGTGTCTACTTATTTCTGTTTATACATTGTGAGTGTGTTGGCATCAGCGGTGAAACAATAACAGCATCATTAGTGAGAACAAGGTTAGATTGTTAAAGTTTAGGGGCCTGATAATATGAACTAGTGGTTATATTTATTTCTGTGACCATGTTGCATCCATCAAAATTAACAGAGTTATCCTTCTCTGCTAGGTGCCATGATTACATTTTTTACAAAACGTATTATATGAATATCCATATTTCTGTACATCGACTGTAGTGATATAAATACATTAATACATTAATATATATCCTGCCTATAATTGTCATGATCACTTGCAGTTAAAGTTGTCACGGATCGTGAGACTGGTAGGTCACGAGGATTTGGCTTTATCAGTTTTACGTCTAGTGAAGAGGCTAACAGCGCCCTCCAGGACATGGATGGCAAGGTACTTGTGCTTCATTTTGTAGCTTCAAATACACTACTTAGGAGTAGTTAAATATGAATGCAAATACCTTTTACTTTAAGATATGTGTTTCAGCTGTTTGAGTAGTTGTCAAGGCTTAACTTAGAGTGTCATGGCAGGCTCAGTTCTTACTCCTTACCCTTTAATTAGGTACATGTATTATGCACCTGTGGAGTAAAAGCAAGAACGTGAAGGTCCTTATGTGTGATCAAAAAGTGATGGCATCATAGAGTACTCAGGGTGGTCTTTTAGGTCATTCTGCTAAAAATCCTTTAATGTCAATCAGCTTTCACTTGACCAATCTGTGCGTGACAAAAACAGAAAACTGCTGGGATTATCACAATGGCCAGATAGGTGACAAGTTTATGACTGTCACCCTGAAGTGCTGCCCGGTAATTCCATTTTTAGTGTGGGACCTAAGAAAGAGTTCTTCCCAGCAATAAAATTGATTTAAAATGGAACCTCATATTAACAAAATAAGGTTTCATGTGAATGCAAAGTGTTTTTTGTCAGAAAATGTAATGTAATATTCCGCACTAGAACTTTCAGTCTGGTGTCAATCAGTGATTTTGCCTAAATGCCACTTGACTTCCATTATCCATTCCCTGTAGTCCACACATAGAAGCAGAGGCCGATCCACACGGTCAGTACCCCATTATAAAAATTAAAAAAATATGAGGAAAAGTATACCTGAACGACGTCATTTTGACGTGAAATTAAGCAAAATCTGTGTGCCCCCACTGGAAAAATTAGCAGAACGTGGGCTAGACTAAGTGGCTTAGTTCCAATGGTCCGGATCTCGAAATGGACCCAAGATTTGCATCCCTGCGGGGTACGCGTGTAAAGAGCCTCTTTGTTTATACAATTTTGCTCCTTAATAGAAAGGAGTTTGTATATGTACTAGCCAAAGTTTTGTTAATTTTCCGGTGTAGGACAAACTAAGTTTGGTTTTTTCTAACCAACTCCAACACTATACTTTAAGTTTATGCCTTAATCACTCATTCATCCAAACACCAATTGGGACAAATAAATATACAATTTTGATGTTCCGACGGAGTTGAGAACACAATTCCATGATTAACTTCGTTGTTAAATGAACAAGCCACCAAAAATTCGCGCCGAAATTTGCATAATTTTCTTCAAATTTATTACAATTTTCCAACACAATTATGATTTCTAAGCTTTTTATTGTAATAAAATATGTTAATTTGTGCCCCCACCAAAGAAATTTATGCATCGGCTGCTGCTTAGAAGTCCAAGTTAAGAGAAAACTTAATTCTTTAATAGTGAGCCAACTCAAAGCACAAGATGTCATGAGTGGACTTTTCTATGGTTATGCTTCACATATTCATGTTTTAAGGGTAATTTTGAAAGAATATTTATGGTCAGTCAATGAATGACTTAACTATTGTACCAATAATTTATTTATTGTTGCTTTGAAATGAGCTCGGAAGACTGGATTCCTTCTGACCGGCCTTCTCATATTACGAGGGGGGACAAACAGAGAAAGCTACTACCATCAGTAATTTTATCTCGGTAAATATTGTTACTGAATTTTGGAAAGGAACAGAAAAGAGGCCAATGGATTAGTTTAGTGCATTAAATTGTTGTGAACTGTTGAGTTCTGTAAAGCAAGTGCATACGCAAAATATGTTGCAAGTTTTTGTCTTATTTTTGATGGTGGGAGGTTAACTACCGGATTTTTTTTTATCTACCTAACTTGTTACTGTGGCCTCAATATTTTCCATTTTGCTGATAAATCTCAGGAACTTCATGGCCGAACGTTAAGGGTCAATTTTGCTACAGAGAGGCCTCGTCCAGCATATAACAACTATGGAGGTGGTGGTGGCAGTTATGGTGGTGGTAACTATGGAGGAGGCGGTGGTAACTATGGTGGTGGTAACTATGGAGGTGGTGGTGGTGGCAGCTATGGAGATGGTGGCAGCAGCAGGTTTGGTGAATATGGTGGGGGAAACAGGAGTGGTAATTTTATTAGCCCGCCTTCTGCTGATGGGTTCAGCTCTGGTCCTGGTGGAGACGTTGGCTCATTATTTGGTGGTGGCACAGAACCGTTGGTGGACCGTCAAGGTACTGATGATGGAAAGGAAGATTTGGTGGAAAGCAAGTTTGGGGATGAGAATGAGGAGGAGCCTGATGGCTATGCCAATACCAGGAATTGAGTTGGATTCTACTAGTTTTCCCTGTGAACGGACTTGCAATCTGTGGACGTCATTAGAATAAATTTTTGATCTTATGTTTGATGATTATGCTATTATTAGAGATTAGTGCCCAGCTCTGGAAAGTGGACAAAACCCGCCCCTTCCAGTTTGAAGGAAGGGGGTAAATTATGAGAATTGCACTTGGTTTTTTGTAGAGATGAAATGTTATTTGGAAATTTCTAATGACTAGTCTCGAATGGTATATTATGTGAGGACTGAGGACCTTACTTATGGAGTGTCTTTTCTGATACTTTGTATCAGCGCCAGCGGGACTGCAAGGGAAATGGATTGATATGGATAAACGATGTTGAGCCCTTTCTTAAGCTTTTGCTTTTAAATGAGTTTATCTCTCTCTCTCTAAAAATATTCTCTCATTTTTTTTATCCGTTGCAAGAAAAATGGTTTCTATTTACTCTACCGTCCCAAAAGTAGTTCCATTTTCCTCCATCTTAAATAATTGTTTTGCGGTCTTTCTTTGTTTGGTTTTTTTTAAAAAAATTCATGTTTCCAAACTTATTCTTTTAGAAAAAAATATATTTCTACCGTTTTACCTTTAAAGGAATTATGTATTATACTAATATTTATAATAATGTCAATTAGTTTTATATCTATTTTGGAACAAATAGCCATTTTTTCCTTCATTTCACCCATCTGAATACATGTTTGAAAGAATTTTTTTTAATTGATGAATATATAATTAGAATTATAGTTGGTCATAATTATAAAAAATTTTTGAATATAATCAATATGTTAATTACTAATGTGAAAGATAAAGTTGAAATATAATTGAGATTTTAAACATAATTTTTAAAGTTAAATCATTAAGTGAAATATCTCAAACTTAATTTTTCAGATCGTGCTCCAGTTCCCTCCATTTTTCAGAATTTGGCTGTCGAAGTCCCTTTCCTCCCAAACTTAGTATTTTAGTCTTAAATTAACTTAAAATTTGATTAACTTCATTTTTAATACAAAGTGACACATTTAAAAATAAAAGTGACACTTTTTAAGATCAAAATAGACAATTTTAAGGAAAACAAGTGATAACTTTCATTAAAGATGAAAGGTAACACTTTTAGGGTCAAAAGTAATACATTTAATACTAAAATGTGACAGTTTTAAGGCCAACAATGACAATTTTCATTTATAATATAAGATTGACACTTCTAGGTCGAAAGTGACACATTAATACTAAAAGATGACACTCTTGATTTATAAGCATGAAGGGTGGCAATTCAATTTCCAAAAGCTGAGTGATAACACTGAGATTTCTGAATTTTTATCCATTTTATATGTATTAAGATCCATAAGACCTTGTTACTGAAGTTTTTGCCAAACTATAAACCTACAAAGTTCAACTTTGTCATGGGACTACTTTTTTGGGTTAGATGGAGTAATAATCTTTTTGAGATAGAGTAACATGCCGCTGAAGTATTGGTTTTGGAAGGCTAGAGTAGCCTTTTTCAATTTTAATGTCATCACTCAAGATATCAATCATTTTTCGTATGGCGGATCGATCATTCAAATTTGCTAGCAAACTTTCAGCCTACGGAGCACTGCAATTGCTGTTTGTGATTCATGTTGCACACTTGCAGTGTTCCACCTGAACAAAATTATCTTTTTTTAGAATAGTCGAAGTTAACCTTCTTCCAGTCCATGTGCTTGAAAGTTGAAAGTGAAGCACATATGCAGAAATCATTATATTCTCAAGTAGATGACATTTTTTGAGCTATTAATAATAATCATTCAATTGCTGGAAAGGAACAACTTCAATTATAGGTACAAGTACCACTACTCTGGTGAGCAAATAACCTAAATCGCCTCATTATAATCATCGTTAATATGCCCAAATGCCAGTACCATGTACACGGGGTAACCCTGAGGCATAATACAGCAGAGAACGACAACAACAATCCACCGCTAATAATTTAACATTTTGTCATAGGCCGAACACTACACGGTCTCTTTCTGGAACACCTAACCACATCCCACCACTAATAACTTCACGCCTCATCACAAGCCGAACACTTTTTGGGTGCTCTTTGGAGCACTGCTTCAACACCAGCAAAAATATATTGCTGCAGCAGTCACCTGACTTCACCAGTAATGTGGCAACTTAAAGATCATACAGCCCAAAATGGTTTAGCGGCTTGTGATACACTTGAGTGACTGGTTAAGATTTCTTCAGCGGTTTCCTCAAGGTCATCGTCTTCATCTCCATACTCCATTAGACTGATTAAAGTATCTGAAAATAGCAAGCAAAAAGCACACAACTAAGATCACGATCATTCATCATGTGGGGAATTACATTTAGGACCCAAAACTAAACAGGATCAAAGAGCTTAGTGTGAAACGTTCAGGAAAGGAGGAGATAGTGATCAGGTTAGTTGATCTACCAGGTACAATTTTGGGTTCTGAAATTTTTCCGATCTTGTTCGTGTTCACTTTCTGCACAGGAGCTGATGAGTTGAATTTTGAGGACGGTAATAGAGTTGATGGGTTGAATTTGGGTAGCGGCAGTGGGTTTAATGAGTTGAATTTTGGCGGCGGTGTGGTTGACGAGTTGGATATTGGTGGTGGTGGGGGCATGGTCCTTGAAGGAGGTGGAAGCATGGCCTGTGGAGGAGCCAGTGGGGTCCCATTGGAAGACGACTGTACCAACTTTTTTGGAGCTGGCATGCTCGACATATTCCTCTTGCTCATTGGTGCCGATTCTTGTGGCTTTAGAAATCCCGAATCCTGTGAAAAATCCTAATAAAACAAATCCAACCGATCTCCTCAACATTAGCTTTGACAAAGAGAACAGAATAGTATACAGCTTAAGCAGCACACTAAAGACTGGTTCAAATCTTGATAAAGCGTTCCAACATTTTCAAATTAGAAGTTTCATTTGTAATTTGAGAAAATGCAAACACATCGCATAAAAGGGAAAACGAGGAACATAAGGCAGCTAAATAAACTAAACAAAAAGAAAGAGGAATAATAGACAAGTGTTGAAGGAAATTAGAAGTGGGACTTGAATAGGCATGACGGTCACATCAGCTATGGCAGTTGAGATCAACATGAAATTTGTGCATCTAAGTGGTAAGTAAAGTGAAATGGCATGGATCAACAAATACACTAAAGAATAGTATCTAGTTATCTGATACTCCGTAACTTAGTACTCTGAACGCATGAATGATTAATGAGTCCCATGAGACAAAGAGATGGAGTGCAGTTGTCCATGGTACACAAAAGAAGAGAAAAAACAAACTTTATTTGTAGGAGCTGCAGTCGGAGAAAAAAAATTGCAAACGTCGGTGCAGGTGTGCAAAGGTTATTGTTTAGGTGAACAGTTAAAAGGTTCACGAATAGACTGCTCAGTAAGGCCCACATATAAAGCATTAAAGCAGCATGTGCCAGTCCCATGCTGCCTCCACATCCGAAACCCTGTGAAACATACAAATGTCCAACAGAGAGGTCCAGTATCAGCCTGTTAACTTCATACAAGGTCAGAGAAAATACCTGGAATATCAAGTAGTAAAAGTCAGAACTATTTTGAATTGTAATTCAACCACACCAAAGAAAATGTGATAGCAAGATAAAATATATGGATTGAACTTGATAATAAATACTAATTTAACAGACCCAAATTTTTGCAGGAGCTATTTTGTATCCACTTTTGATTCTTTTTTTAATATGGCTGTAACAGCCATGACTAGCAAAATTAAGAAAATTATACCCAAGTTGCAAACTTTTTTTGTCAATTACAAGTGCAATTTTGAACCAGCCACTATTTCCAATAGATTTATGTGCAAGTCATTGCTTGGAGATCTTTAAACCTATACAAAGCCCTACCCACCCACCTGAGTTCAAGGGCAAGTTCTGTGGGCAGGACCTTCAGAGCAAAAGCACTGAAGAAACCACAAATTTGGGAATCAGTGATTTGCTCTAAGAATTCAAAGTAAGTAGAATATTCTTGAATACTAGAGGGCAATTCAAATATTTGAACCCTGTTATCAAGAAGCATGAGAAGGGTCCTGCGCTACCTCTATGGGGGAAATGCAGTATACTAACTAAACAGACAAAAAAAATTGTAATAGCCCTTTTGTATCCAAAGTTGGTCTTTTAACAATCAGACTGTAACAGGCATGCTCCTTCCCCCCAATCCACCTCTACACAACCACGATCCCATTCCCCACCCCCTTCGTCTAACCACCAACACCAAAAAACAAAAATAAAAACCAAATGCAAACCCACAGCAGTGTAACTGAATATACTTGATGGACTAGAAAGAAAGAAAAATGCAAACCTACATCAACGTAACTGAATATGCTTGACGGACTAGAAAAATCAGAATAATACTCGAGTTGCATCCTTCTTTACCAGCTAGAATTTTGAAACAAACTAATCAATCCATTAAATTTCTGCGTGACTCACTCAATTACAATACCTGTAATTAATATATGTGGATGACACATTAATTCGTATCACCCTCATAACCATTCATTTAAAGAATACATCGCTTAGCAAGCTCTATTTCACCGATCATGATGCAAGCAACTAGTAATCTAGTAATTGACTATTTTCAACATATGCATTCCATCCCAGTGTGATAAGAGAACTGCATATCTATGCTTTAAAATTTCAAACAGTTCTCTCACCTCCTCAAGCTACCGGTGCCATCATTACTTCAACACAAATGATAACTAGATATAGTGAATGCTCTACAGAACCAACCCTATTGTTCTTCCCAAAACTTAGCTCTCTCCATCCCAGATGAAGGGATATGCTTTCCTCCTTAGTTTGTCCTAAATGAAGAGATACGTTTCTTTTGCAGGAATTTTTTCTTTGGCAATGACTTTGACCTATGAGTTTGTGGGAAGATGGTCAATCAACTAAAGCAAGTTGAAATTGTGACCACAAAATGATCTGGATATTTTTGGGGAAAATGGCTTTTCATTAATTTGGGCTATAATGTAAGCCGAAGCTTACCTCTTCATTGGGGACGAACTGACGAAGGGAGTGCTAAATTGCTTCAAAATGTTCATTAATCGCCAGGGTCGTTTAGGGGTTGAGACTTATAATTTTATCTTTGAAGAGTTTAAATACAATAGAGGAACCTGGTGAAGTCTGAACAAGTACTTACAGGGTGAGAGCACTTATACCTGTTGGCGTTTAGCAGGCCCTTCTGAAGTAACTGGTAGTTCCTGAAACTTTCGCTTTTGAGGAGGCCGTCTCTCTTTCTCAGAAGAAAGGCTCGTATTAGATGTTGAAGTTCTACTTGCTGGGTTTATGGCAGGGGAAATAGTGGAAGTGACAGGAGAAGTAGACTGCCTAAGTGCCAAGGCAACTTGTTGTAATGGTGTGGCTTGCGGGTATATCCCACCGTATCCGTTATAACTTGTTCCCCCAGTCAACGGAGGCTGAGGATAACAAACTATATGTGGCTGAGATGGCTGATGTTTCCCTTGAGAAGGGCTGGTAGTGATGCCAGGGGATACAACTGATGAAACTGCAGGAGCTGGAAATAAGCTAGAAGTCGAGGATGTAGAACTGGTTGATGGTGCATTATTGTCTTTCAGCTCATTCCAAGAACTCTGAACTCCAGACAACAACTGCAGTGGCGGTGGAACAGCACCATAAACCTTGCATGATGAAATCCTATCACAATGAAACATAAAAAAGGAATAACTCTTTAATTGATGACAACTATTGTCGCCCGCAACATTCACATAATTAACTCATCATACTAAAAACAAGGACAGTCCAGTAACACACTTCACCCTCTAAACACCACAGCAGGAAGTAAAAATTCGAAGGAACTACCTGGAGGCACCACATTCCGTGCAAATTGTATCCAGAAGATTTTCAGCCAGAAGTTTTGCATGTTCAAGACTTTTCGGATTACTACTCGACAATAATAAATGCAGTGGCTGTTGCACTGCAAGAACCCGTGGGAGCAAGCAATGTTTCAGTAATCAGAAATAATAAGCTGCAATATAACTATAATGATCGGACTGTATAGCACCTTCGCTGCTGGCACTTTCAGAATATCCAGAACCACGTCCTCTAAGTAAGACAGTTGCTCCTGTTTCATTCATAATGTGATTTACATACTGATCCTGCATGTACAAAACCCAACCAGCAGCAACAGAAAAAAATCTCTCCCAATCGTATGGAGATGTCGGAGAAAGCTTCAAATATTAGAATCTTCCATCTTCATTATGGGCAATAAACTTTGAAATAAATTTTATTAAACAACACAATGAACTCAGAAAGTAAATGGGGAACTGATAAAACAGAATAAAATAAAGAATAAAGAAACAAATAAAAAGGGAAAGAGTGCGAAAAAATGATAATATGGACCAACACATTCAAGTGATGAAGATATGAGCTACAACCCTATACAATATCACTATAACCAGCTCCCTCCAAATGCCTTGCACTGTTTGAAGGAAAAAGAGAAAAGCTGACACCCCTCCCCCAAGGAAACCTGCCACACACACCGTGCAACCCCTTACACTACCCCACTGTTTGCTTCTCTATCCCTTCGAAACGGGACAAATTATAAGAACCCAAATAACTCAACCAATCAACCTTAGTGGGCTGAGTGAGATGTAAATGTGTGCTCCAGTAATTAGTGTGTGTGTGTGTGAGAGAGAGAGGAGCTCACATTTGGTCCACGGATGCGAGCAGTGATGTTCAAGGAAGGATCTGGTTCAAAGCCCAAAAACACACATGTGCTTGGCACCTGATGCAAACAGAAGGGAGGAAAACATGCTTTTGTCAATCTTCTAGCTTCTGCAGCTTTGTAGAATATCTCAATGACATGCTACCTTTACTCCATTGTTCGCAGAACCTTGTTTCAGCATTTCCTCCACCATAGCAGCTGCCTGATCAACGGCTTTTATCCGCTCCGCTGTTGTTTCTAACTGCAGAGGATATTAAATAGTCAATTCACCAACTAGACCTCCCAAACAACATCAATGTCATATTCAAATTAGACAAATGAAACTCATAAAGATCATAATACATTACTCATAAGAACAATATATCACTGAACTTCACATAAAAAGATTGAAACTAAAGTAGGTCATCGAAAAGATAAAAACATAGACACTCTCTATGAGCCGCCTCCCAACATAAATTAGAAGTTTAGAACAGTGTAGTGAACCCAATTCTCAATTGTTTACAAAGCTGCGGAATATAGCTCAGGCGTTTGGAAGAACATTTGAAACAAACGACTGAGGGTAACATACTATGAATTTAGTACATGTACATCAATCATAACATAGGAAATTTATCCTACATACCGGACAGAACCAGTTTTGCCAATGTCAAATATTGTTACCAGGTCAATCATACCATCCAATAACGTAAAATAAATTTACGGCTAATTACTCCTTTGCTTATCGAACTTTGTAAAGGATCCTAAAAACCTATCTACTTACTTTTGTATATATAAATCCTACTGAAATTTCAGCAAAGGTATCAAAAAGAGAAACCTAAACAGAGGCTATTAACTAGATTCATGATGTTTGAGAAAAGGTATCAAAAAGAGGAACCTAAATGGATGCTAATAACTAGATTCATGAGTGATAATCCCCCAAATCTTGATACTGTCAGCGATAATGAAAACAGGATTTAGCGTCCTGTTAGTTCTTTGGATGGAAAGTGACAGGGTAAGGATTTTTGACACCTTTTCCCAAACATTGATAGGATTTATATATACAAAATTACATTGATAGGTTCTTTGGACCCTTAAACAAAGTTAGATAGGTAAAAAAAAGTAATTAACACATAAATTTACCAGCAAATGTACGGTCCAAAACAGGAAAATACATATTATATGCAAAAATTCACTGCTTCTCTATTTAGAAAGAATAATCATGAAAATACATACATGAGCCCCAGCTGAAATGTGCAGATATAGAGGTTTATCACCATCAAGTGGTGTGTCTGGAGGGCGATATTTGCCCCTGCAAGAAACATTCAGAATATCACTACAATAAGGAAAAAAATTATCCACATCACAGCGTAAATGAGCTACTAACCTCGTTATCACTACGGAACCAGTGCACTTCTGGATCTGCAAGGTTATGAGAAAGATGTCAAATCTGACAAATAAAAGAGCCAGTCCAATGCACCTAAAGAAGATACGCAATGTGCACTTGGCTATCATCTGTTACTTAAAATAAAATAAAAAGGATTACCTCCTCCTGAGTTTGGCGTTTCGTGAGTTTGTAGCGAACAGCAGACTCTGCGTCATTGATGACAATTTCCCGTGCTATCAAATCCTCTTGTATCTTTGGCTAAAGCATAAAATATATAACATTCCAACAACAAGAAAGGATTCAAAACTTTAAATAGTGCAGAAGGAAAATATTGATTTCACTCTTTAAAACAAGCAAATAGCTGAAAGTGCATTATCTTTGATTAAGGAAATCTTATCAACCAAAGATGGCCACGTGTGAGTTCCCTACAAAACACGCATTTCTCACACGCTCCCTCTCTATGGTTCGACCTAAATAAACTTCTACCCCCAAGTGTCATCTGGACAACAACTCACAGCAACATACCCAAGAATCACTTCAGTCTGAGCCCACCTTTTCTGTGCCAGACTGCCAGCTGAATTAAAACAGCATGAAGCGCCAAGTAAAAACTGACGCAATTCTTGACTTGATTTTGGTATAACTAAACTAATCGATAGATTTCATTAACTATGGAGCCCCCCACAATTTAAGGTTCACAATATTAATTTTAAATCTAATAATTTTGTATAAATATCAAGCTAGCAGGAACAAATGGTTGCAATCATTTTGCATTTAGAAGTTTTTTTAATAAAGAAAGTACTCTCTCCATGTATGCCCTTATAAGATCTTTGAAGATTTTAAAGAAAACAATAAGTCAATAATAATAATAAATAAATAAAAACTTCAACTCGGGTACCTTAACTCAATGCCACACCGAACTACTTAACATATAGAGACTTAAATCTTAAAATATTTCCATTAAATAATTAGTTACCAGAGCGAGTGACTGCAACTATTTCGTTCAAGACTGAGAAAAAATAAAAAATAAAAAGATAGAGTGACTTCTTTGATGCAGATGCTCACTTTTCATTGCAGCATGCAACATGATTGAGTAACACCGCGATGAAAATGAAACCAAGAAGATAACCCTAAGAATCAAGCCACAAACCTCGTACTGTTATCTTACTTGAATTTTTTGGACCAGGGCTGCAGCATGCTGCTGCATTGAGGGCACAAGGAACATCTGCTGTAGAGTTCCATAACTAGAAGAGATAGGATTCATTAAAGAAGCACCAGCAGCTGGAACAACACCAGGAAGTGCAATTCCAGTAAGAGATCCCATGTTGCCCAGGGGTAGAACTCCAGGGATTGCAACTCCAGCAGAAACTAGTAATTCTGCTGGCTGATCCCACTTTCTCTTTTTCCTGTAAAATGTGATCGAACTTATGTGATGTCATTCTTAGTCACTATTTTTTCGACTATATTAAAAGTTTTACCAAATTGAAGATCATAAAAAAGGGTTAAGTTCGCTTAACCTAACATTTTACAAATACCAGATACTTTGTCTTTTTTTTTTTTGATAAGTAAGAATACCAGATACTTTGTTAAGCAAGCACATCATACAGTTTAACAGATGGCTCACTTTTTCAAGGATACTGAGAGCATTACTCCAATAATAATAATGCAATTCAGCTGAACTAGAGGTAATTTATATAAGTTTGTTGACCCCAAGAGGTGGGAGAGATGGCAAGGGCACTCAGGCAAAAACCTTGAGGTCCTTGGTTCCAATCCTCATATCAACAAGGGGTCACACTTATCTATCAAACAAAAAGAATATATATATATATATATATATATATATATATATTTAAGTTTGATACTTGTACTTCGTACGAATTCATGTGGCATTATGTTATAGTCTTATAGAGTGGTGCTAAATACAACCCTCTCATGGTAAAAAAGACCAAATTATCCCTGACTATTTAACATAATAACATTGCCAAATTTATCAGTTGTTAAGAAAAACTTTTAATTAATTGTTCACAAAAAACGATTTTTTAAATCAAAAACAATTCCAAAATTTTAAAAATCATTTTTATATTTTATTACAAAAGTGTAGCCCGAAATGGGCAACACTATTTATATAGTGTCTCCCATAATAAGCAACACTATATAAATAGTGTCACCCACTTTGGGTGACAATTCTGTGTAAAAAAATATTTGTTTTTGGAATTTAAAAAAAGGTAAAATAGTGAAAATGCAAAAAAACAAAAAAAAACAATTTTGGAGCGTTTTTATACATTAAATTTTGAAAGGAAAAAAAAATTGGAATGTTTTTCTGTGAACAAATTGTAAAAAATATATATTAGATAGAAAAAAATTATAACAATTCATAAATTTGGTAATGTTAAAAAGTCAGGGATATTTTGGACTTTTTGCCTGGGGGAGAGGACTGTATTTAACTAAAGAGGGGGATGTATTTAGCACTTAGCACGTATGTTTGTCTGCCTAACATTCTATGTCAAACGCATACATGGTTGACAAATTTTTAACCATGTTCCCGTATAGCAGTTACACAAAATAAGATCATCGCCACAGTTTCACACGATCTAGATTAGCAACAAGATCGCAGATATGAAACATATATATATATATATATATATCGGGAGAGCATAATTAAGAAACCCTATAAAATAAATTACAATCAAATCATGACAATGAACCTTAAACAATTATACGTCAGGTAGAAGGAACTACATTGAAAAGTGAAATGTTTTTGCTTCTAGTCCATGAAAGGGGACAATAAAGACGATAAATCGAGCGCATGGATTGAACTTGTCGAAATTGTGGGGCTGAAAGTGCAGAAATTAGGGGATTGTGTGAGAGAGGAATTGAGGCACCTTTGCTTTGTAAGCGACGAATCGATGGAGGGCATGGATTCCGGTGAGGAAACCCTAGGGCAATCGTCTTCGGTCATGATGATGCTGCTGCTGCTGATGATGTTTGATGGATTGTGATAAGGTTGGTTTGGCGGGAGTTGGTTGTGTTGTATGATAATTTTGTAACCAATTCGGCTTTGATGAGATAAATCTTTGGTACCAAATACCAACTCCCCGACTCGGACTTACGAATTGAAAAAGGTACGACTGTTTGCACTAATTAAAGTATTTAACCCGTCTCTTTCTATTTCTTTTGTTGGTCTTTTTTTTCTTAAACATTTTTAGGTAAACGATATTGCGAACTCAAACTTTGTGGTTTTTTTAATGATCTTTTCTTAGGGGACATAGGAAAAGATTGAACCTAAAATCTCATATTTTATAAAATATCAACTCTACTATTGGGTCATTCTTTAGGGTCAAAGTTTGTGGTACTAAGTATTGAAAAAATTATTAATTTTGTCATTGTACCTTAACCAATTATTATATTTTGTCACTATACTATTTTTCGAGTAAAATTGTCATTGTGTTTGAAAAGAGAGATTCAATTTTGTCATTATCACTAAATGTTATCTAATTTTTAACGAAATTAATTTCAGTTACGTCCCCTAATGTTTTTTAAAATGTAGAAAAATACTTAATGATAGTTGAAGTTAAAAATTAAATGATTTATTATTCTTAAATTATCAGTTTTTTTTTTTCCTTCAGAGGTTAATAAATATATTTTAGGGTTAACTTCATCATTAGTCCATGTATTTAAGACATTTCTAGTGATCGTCAAAAAGTAAAAATTTAGGTCCAAAGTAGTCTCTTTTTACACACTAGAGGTCCCTTGATTAGATGTCGTTAGGTGATCTACTGTTAAGTTGGCATGTACGAATCACGTGAGATTTTTTTTAGGGAAAGAAAGTCATTAACTGAGGAGTGATGTTTTTTTTTCATCTTCAACCCCCGGGCTTTGATCCCACTCTCTAACCCCTCCACGCACCTCCACCATCACAGCATCACTGTGACCTTCTAGTCTTCCACCCACCTCCGACACCACCCATCTTCATAGCTTGACGGGAAATAGCCCTTTAGGCAGCTTCCTTCCTTGGCTATTAATTTCAACCAGAAAGGACTAAGTCAGATTCTGACGGGAGATGGATGAAATGCATTCCATTTACTTAACCATTCGGCCATCCTTCCATGAGCATTTTTCTTTTAAGTTAGTTTTCAAGGAATATATTCAAGCTCACGATGAAAGCACTTCGTTTTTCTACAACATCAAAATGAGAAGGAAAAAGATAGTGTCGATCTGGCCTTTTTAGTCATGTTGGTGCTTGGCCACTTTTGATAAATGATACCATAAATGACAAAAGAAAATGCATGTTGTTGATTTGGATTGTATAGGGAAGAAAAGGCCATTCAAGTTGATTTTCTCGTGCTTGGGTAAATCATCAAACAGGCCATGGAGTTACAAGCTACTCAATAGCTCTAATTTTTGGCCCCCCTATTCAACCTATAAATTCCATATGTTCATCAAATTTTGTCGCGTTGTGACGTTGAGAGGGCTCAAAAAGGTGAGGGGTTTGTGGGCTCTTCAGATCTGGTTCAACTCTGGACTGGTCTTTTGTTGTTGGACCATCGGCGAATTCATTGAAGTTCGCCATGGCCGGTGGCGCACATGGGCGAAGGTTGCTAGGGTGTCTTTCGCGGTGAGTCATAGAACTTGGAATGATGACGGGGAATAAGCCTTTAAAATCGGTGTTGCTAACAGGCCATGGGTGTGTGGTGGAAGGTAGAGGTTGAAGATGAAGATGAAAACATCTTATGAAAATGACTTTCTTACCCTCAAAAAAACTCACGTGGTTCGCACATGCCAACTTAACGGTAGATCACGTAACGACATCCAACCGAGGAACCTCTAACATGCAAAAAAGACTACTTTGGACCCAAATTTTCACTTTTTGAATTGAGGGATGATCACTAGAAATGCCTTAAGTACAAGAACTAATGGTGAAGTTAACCCTATATTTTATGAACAAAAAAGTAAAAAATGAATGAAATATAAAAATGCAAATAAGAAGGAAAGATATATTTTGTCTAAATACAAATTTAAGAGAAGAATATTAATAATTCTTTAGCGCTCAGTATCTCATTTAGAGCTGACGAAAGTTTTACCGGAAAAGATTAAATTGTTTTAAAATATTTAACGGTTGGGATCATCCCATGTGTGGAGGTGGTTATCTTTTTATTAAAAAAATCTTACTAAATTATTAAAAGATTACTTAACAATTATTAAAAAAAATATTTATTAGTTTTAATAAATTATTGAATTATTTAAAATTATTCATTTTAAATAAATTATTAAAAATATTTAATAAATTAATAAATAATTATTAAATAAAACATATGAGTATTAGACATAAATCATCAAATAACATTAAAAAAATTGCAAAAAAATTATTCTTATAAAAAAGAGTATTATTCAAAAAAAAATTAACACTTCACAATTTTCATGGTGGCTATTATGGGTTGAATTTAAAATTTTCTTTATAACCATATCTTTATAATTCCTAATTATAATGGATTTTGAAAAACATTAATACGTTATAATTAAAGTCAATTTTCTTTACGAATTAAATTCCATTCAATAAATGAGTGTTAACAACTAGATTTAATAAATTAACTTTTTTTAAAATTTATTAATCGATTAAATTTATTTTAAAATTATAATTTTTTATTATTATTATATGATCCATTAAGACAAAATGTACATATTTATTAATTTAAATATTTTTGTCTTATTTTTTATTCAAACAATATATCTTTCTTCTTTTTTTGTATTTTTATATTTCATTCATTATTTCATAGTTTGTTTATAAAATAATATCTTTTTTAACCCTTAAAAGCAAAAAATAAAGGTCCCTTTATAATTAAGAACAAAAATCAATAGCAAAACACACAAATGGGCCACCAAACTTTCCCATTTTTTGTAATTCGGCCACCGAACGTTTGAAATTTATATTTGGGTCATCCAACTTTAGTCTTGTTGCAAGCGACCCCATTTTCTAAAAGGCGTTAGACCGAGGACGTTAACTTAATGGCAAAATAGGGAAAACAACGTTAAAAATGTCAAAACTAATTTGATTTGTCAAGCTCTCCCCACATCGATTCCGATTATCTTCTCTGGTTTCTCCGTCCTCTCTCTCTCTCTCTCTATTCCGCCAATCCAGACCAATAGTTCCCGACTAATCACATTAATGTAAGGAAACAATTTTTGTAAGCATAGCAAATAGTAGATCTGACGAGTTTTTCTGATTTCAAACTCATTATTGATTCTTGAAAATAAAAAACAAATGGGAAGAAAAGTAGATATGTGGACAACAAAACAAAACAAATGTCTATATTCCACAAAACTCATCAAATCGAAAAACCAATCTCCTTCGATTCTGGGCGAATCCAACGATGAACGCAGCTCCTTTTTTAAAAAAAAATGGGGAAGAAAACCCAAGAGGGGCCGCCTCTCTCTTATCTATGTGATCTCTCTCAGATCCACTCCACTGCTTTAGTATTCATTCATCTCCGTCAAATCCAGCAATGGGATTCCGGCTAAAAATTATCATCTCCGCCCGATCCATCTCCCAAATTTGTTCTCCGCCTCCAACTCAGCCATCTCCCAAAATTGTCGGCCATCAGCTCCTCCAACTCGAGGAGATAGAGGGGCACCTCATCATCTGTTTCCTTTGTGTATTTGGTCGTGAGACTGATGATATCCATCCTTCTGAATCATGCTCCTTCCCAACACGTCATCGAGCATCATCCCCACCATCGACATCATCCTCTGCTTCCACTGTTGTCACGCGACGTAGGAGCAAATAGCAGCAACTCAAATTCTCCATCCCCATCGTCGATCTCATCATCTTACTACCCGTCCACGCCCCCACATACTTTTCACACTCAGCGTCAGCTTGTCGGGCACCAGAGTAGATACGAAGGTAATTTAGTGTACTACATCTTCAGAGGACGGGCTAGGACCAAGATCTATTAGAGGGATTGTTGGGTTTTAGTGTGTAATTTGGGGGATTTTTGTAGAGACAGAAAGAGACGGGTGTGGGGTTTTATAGAGAGAGAAAGAGAAATGTGTGAGGTTTTATAGAGAGAGAGAAAAAAAAGTGAGGAGATAAGGGTTGGGATTGATATAGTTTGTTTGTTTGATTTTACTTTTCAATTTCGATTGGAATTGTCAATTTTCAATTTTCTGTTCTTATTTGTGTAGTGTTTTAATTTTCGATTTTTGTAATTGGGCAAGTCGGTGTTCTTCTACAACCAGCATGGGAGGCGGAATTTTGTAAATTCCCAGATTCCTCAATTGTTTACACACACCTCATTTTCACCCAAAAGTTTTATTATTTACAGTTAGACCCCTTTTTACATAGGTAAAATATAAATTTGACTCAAACTTAACGTCTACGTCTAACGAAAATGCATATTTATAAAAAATTCATTAGACCCCTTTGGGTTTCTAATATCACATAAAAAATTGTTATTTAAAGGGGGGTCGAATTTCATTCATATTTAACTTGCATCCAAAATATGGGCACGCTTGAACTAAAGTTGGATGGACCAAATAGAAATTTCAAACTTTCGATAGTCAAATTGCAAAAAATAGGAAAGTTGGGGGGCAATTTGTTTTTTTGCCAAAATCAATATGTTTGTCCCAAATAGGCACTCAATCTAGGTTAGAAGGGGGGTTAAATAGCATAGTAGTATTTTTAAAAATATTTAAAAAACTTTTCAAAGTGTTATCTCCTTTTGAAAATAATTAACTCTAAAGAAGAGTTAAGGTAGCGGAAATAGAGAAGATAAAACAGATGGAAAAATGTTGTTCTCAATAAGGCTCAGCAGCAGATTTAAACAGTTAAGAATAATAGCAGATGTAATTAAGTCAAGGTAAGCAGAGATAGATCAAACAAGACAGTACAAAAGGATGTAGAAGTGGTTAATACTATGAACAGTATTACGTCAATTACCAAAGTGGTTAGCTTTTGATTTTGAAAGGTGCACTCGTTTATCCACTAGGTGAGAAAGTTAGATCTCTAATTGATCGTGCACAAAAATAGTTTTCAACAAAGTGTTTAATGATGAGATGAACAATCAATGAATAATTGTTTTCTCAAGTGCTAAAGTAAATAACAATTAATATCAAACTAGAATAAGCTGATAGCAAGTATTGGCTGGCAGATCTACAGCTTCAGGAAGTTTGGTGAAGTGTTAGTTCTTGTCCTTTTGATCTCTTGAATGTTTGAGTATTGAAGATGAAGCTTGAATATTGAATGCGCAACAGATGTGTGTTGATCGGATCTTCAAGACTCCAATATATACCAAGAGAGATCTTCAGGACCGTTGGATTGAAAGAGGAGAGGTTGAATCCAATGTTATAATGCTTTGAATACATTTCGGCGCTTTGTAAAATGAGTGCAGCAAGACAGACATCAGAGATGCAGTGATGCAGAGGCAAACGTTCCAAACAGAGTAGTGTTGCAGCGTGCAGACGTTACAGTTTGAAAGTCTTATTAGCCAAAAAGAGGCAACGTCTTCATTCTTCGTGATTCAGACGACATGCTGAACAAATGTTTGTATAGTTTGTTTGGAGCCTGATAATGGCATGGTTGACTTATATGGAGGAAAATCTGATGAATATTATTTGACTAGATATTAAAAATATCTAGTTCAAATAATATATGACCTAAATCCACGTGTTTGACTGAGCTTTGTTTATGGGTTGAGCAGATTTCAAAGTCTGTTGGTGAGACGTGCTTTCAAGGTTGTTGTTGATTAATTCAAACTTATTTCCATATCTTATTTGAAGATTAATTCAAACTTATTTCCATATCTTATTTGAATTAATTCTGACATGTCAAGCCGCCGAAAGCAACTTTCCGCGCCTTTGATAACTGCTTCATCTCTCGGATCGACACCAAATCGCCCACTAAGATCTCGAAATGATTATCCGCTTAGTTATTGAAGACGAAATTCCTTGACTGACCCCATGCATTTAATCATTTATGAATAAAACAAACACTGGAACAAAAACGACAAACATAATCAATCGAACACTTAAAGAATTGCGAATCTACACTCTTTTCCAAGCTAATAGAATCAATGACTCAACATTCAAATCTATAGAAGTCACAATTATTGTTTTATTCTTCTTGTTGTTTACTTCCATTAACTATTAGGAATTAAATATCTTGTATTTCTGATATTTAATTCCCTAGACAAACACAGTCAATATTTTGTACACGATCCATTAGGGATATTCTTTTAACATAAACAATTAGTGTGAACCATCCCAAAAACTTGTGTTATCTTCCTATTTATTGAAGCTGCTTAGTTTCATTTTAAAAAAAATAGGGTAGTCCTTATCGGCGGACAACAATTTTCTTGAGGTCTTCCGCTACTTGATTCTTTTCATAGATTGCAAGTAACTTTCAAGGAACTTACTTAAAAGTTTTTAAAGTGTTAATAAGCTATTCAACCCCCCCTTCTAACTTATTATTGTGCTCATTGGGACCCACAATTCCGTTAAAATTGGATGATAGTTAGGGATAGTGACAAAATTGCATCTATCTTTAAAAGTACAATAACAATTTCACTCGAAAAATAGTATAGTGACAAAATGTAAAAATTCGTCAAAGTACAGTGACAAAATTAACCAATTTTTCTTTATGCATTCTTACGAGTTTTATTGTTAGAGGCTCCGTTTGTTTAACATAAAATGTTTTATGAAAAATATAAAGATTTGATTTTCACTGTTTGATAAATCTTTTGAAAATATGACGGAAAACATTTTCGGTGTTTGGAAAACACATTGAAAATGTTACGAAAAACAATATATGAATAATGCAAAAATATATTTTAATATTAACACACATATTGAACATTAAGACAATGTTGAACTTTAAATAATTTTCCTTTAGTAACCATCAATTTATCACTGGTGGTGTCAAATCAATAAGGTTCATCATTTTTCAATCTCACAAACACAAATAATTTTTTTATTAATTGATATAAAAAAATGTTTTAAAAAGAAAGTGGTCAATGTTTGGGACGTCCCTAAATAATATAGTTGATACTAATTTTAGGACATATTGAGTATTTATAAATAGTGTGCACAAACTCCATTTATATTTCTAGAAAATTTATTTATTGAGTGAAATATTGTGTGTGTATGTAAATATGTGTAATCGTGGAAGGGGGCGGAGGGTGTTCGAACATTTAGAAAGTTACGTGATTCATTTTCCAGAACATAATGCATAATTTTCCATTGACTCGGAAAAGTTTTTACGTTGACTACATTTTCCTAAGGTTACCAAACACTAGAAAATAAAGAAAGCGTTTTACGGAAGTCATTTTTCGTGAAATAAACGGAGCCAGAGTCGTTCCATAATTAAATTAATTATGATTTAGAAAGTTTACTAGTTTATACCCGTGCGATGTGCGGTTCAAATAATATTTTTGTTTGCAAATGCTATTTATTGTAAGATGATTTTCTAAATTTGTTATAAGTAATTAAAAATTTAAATTAAAATACTTTGAGCAAAACTAAAATAATGTAAATATTGGAATTGATCAATGAATGGGTAATTGTAAGATTTGCGTATGATTTTTTTTTTTGTAGAAAAATAACTTAAGAAATAAATGAATTAATAATTAATGGATATAGATTAATCAATAATTTATTGGTGAAATTGATCATTTTAACAAAAAATCGTCACGTGATAGCAGTTGCATCTGTTAGTAGTAATTAAGAAGAATTAAACTTTCATAGACCAGATGTGTAGAATCTTTTTAGACAAACGACTTTTTGAACATGACAAGTGCGCAACCAATATCTTAGTAAATCAAGACAAATGTCTGATTGACATGTGTCATGATCTAAGGGTCAATTGTGTAAAAAAAATTATACATAGGCAGTGGATGAAAATTTTATCAATTAATAGTTGATAGATATATATTAAGAGAAAAGAAAGTTAACATAAACTTTTCTCGTAAATAACTTGTATAAATAAAATAGTAGTGAAATGAAAAATTATGAGAATTGAAAAGTTTCAGTCAAATTGAACTAGTACAATCTAGTTTTAAATTAAGTTATATTTTACATAAGATTTTTATTTTTATTTTATAGAAAGTTGATACTTGGCAGCCATTTCACCGAAAGTTGCCACGTGGCACCAGAAGTTATATTTTAGTAATAGTTAATAGAATAGATTGAATTTGATCATTCAAATGGCTAATTAAAATATTTGTTGATGTATCAAAAATAATGTAGATACACTGGGCTAAGATAACTGAATATCTAACTTTCAATCTATCCGTGTCGTGAGGCCCAAATATGTCAAAGAAGTCAAGAGCAATCGTGAACTAGGTAGGGGCTTTCCTTATAAAAGCACTTCGTTGTGATAATCAGTAAACTAGCAAATGCGTGTATCTTTTGATAGAGTTTTAACGTGTAAACTTGTGTACGTACCTTTCCCTTTGTTGGAGAAGGGTTTATATAAGGTCAGTCTTAAAGGTTGGGAGTTGACCATTGAATGCACGAGCATGAAAAGCAGGCACGTCCCTGGCCACGTCCGAAATGTGGGGGCGGATTTCCCGGCATTAACTTCCCACGTTCTGGACGACCATTAACATACCTCTTGTGGGGCTGGCTGTGCTCGCTAAGACATTCACCTGCTCGCTACACTCTTGGCTCCTAAACGTCGAGCAGGAGGCTGCCTGCCTGGTATGCATGGGAAGCCGAGGAGATGTCCTTGCTTGCTTATGACTGAGCTCGCACAGTGATGCACACATGTGATTCGCTCGTGACCATGGTGATGGCGTGCTTGGCACATGACCGCTGCTTGAGCCTTTTGGGCTAGACAACTCATTTACGTATGAATTTTTTGTAGAAAAAAAACTAAAAAAATGAAGTAATTAATAATTAATAAATCTATTATATAAAACAGATCACAAAGCTAATTACCGGCCAGGATCTGTTTTCACAAAGCTATCTACCGGTCAAGATTAAATCTTTTGAAAAAGCTATTTACCGGCCATGATTGATTTTTACGAAACACATTCGACGGTCGGGATTAACTTTCATTATCTCAACCGTCTAACCACGTCTAACAACTGATTCCCTATTTTCTCTCTACCAAATCGGTTTCTCTCTCACATCAAACCCATCTCTCTATACACTCTCTCTCATCAACACATCTCAAACACATCTTCAGCACGCTTCTACAAGAACCCTTCCTTAACCTACAACAAAGACTTCGATCTCAATTCCGTTCTTCAAAACCTCAGAGGTATCAATTCAATCCATTCCTCTTTCTCCATCTTCCCTCATCAATTGCTAATTTAGGGGTTTAATTGGCAATTTCAATTCCCAGTTTGTTTCGACTTATAATGCGACCACAGGAAACACGCCTCAGGTTGAAGAATCGATACCAGCGGTCGAGAAAATCGTTCATCTAAGCCGCTGAAACAAAAGCCATATCCGGATAGAAGAGGAGTGAGATGGCGGGTGAAGACGGCGGCTACTTGGGCTGTGGATGGATGCGAGGGAAAGGAGATGAGGCAAAGAGATGGGCTTTGGCCTGCTTGGGGAGCGATCGAGTTCGCTTGGCCGGAGAAGCGAAAGAGGCGGATGGTGGCGGGTTGGAGGCAGCGAGGGGCCGTGGCCGGAGTTCTTCAGGCAGCGGTGGCTGGATTTCACTGGCCGGACATGACAGAGAAGATGAAGGATGGCGAGATATGAGATTTCGCTTGCGATTGGGGATGGAGATAGGCACGGGTGAGAGAGAGAGAGAAAAGGGGAGATGGAAGAGTCCCGGCCGTCTTTTTGTCTTTGGGTCATTCTTTCTGCTTTTTTGGAGTGATCGATGCGCTTGCGGAGAAGACGAAGAGGTCGGTGGTGGGTGGGTTGGAGATGACGAGGGCAGCCAGCGGGAGTTCTTTGAAGGCAGCGGTGGCCAGTCGGAGATGACAGAGAAGATGAAAGATGAGATAGAGAGAGAGAGAGAGAGAGATAGAGAGAGAGAGAGAGAGGCCTGTAAGCAACGGTTGAATAGAGGGAGGGAGAGTGGGCGACGGCTTACATTGCTTCTTGCTACCTATGAATTTAACTTCTTCAATCTTCATGATGGAGGCTGCCTTTTCTTAGAGTGTTGGATTTCCTTTGGCGGGTTTTTGACTTGCTGTGATGAAAAAGACAAAGTGCGTTTCTAATTTTTTTTTATTGTAATGATTTTTATAATTAGTTTAAATATAAATTATGTATGGGTAATTTGGTCTAATTAACTGAAAAGATTGGACCTAAAAAAATACCCCTCCTTAAAACGACTAAGTGTGTGTTTTATTTTCCTTCATTAATAATTTTTTTTTTTGACAATTTCTCTATTTTGTATAGATTTTTAAAAATTAATAAGTCAAATAAGAAATTAAAATTAATAAAAATAGCTAGCACCTTTTCATACTGACATCATCCAATAGTAGCGCCGTGCCATAGGCACGTGCACAGAATCTAGTATAGATTAATTAGTAATTCTTATGGTGAAATTGATCATTTTAATTGAAGTCATTATGTGACAGTAGTGACTTATGTTAGTAGTAATTAATATTAATTTGTTATCCATCTGCGGTGTACAATATTTTTTACACAAATGACATTTGTACTCTACACGTGGGCAACCAAAATCTAAATAAACCAAAATAAAGATTGTGATTGACACGTGTTATCGACCAAATGTCACTTGCGTAAAAAAAAGATTCTACTTAATTTTACTCAATTAATAATTAATAAATATAGATTAATAGAAAAAACAATTAACATAAAATTGTCCCCTAAATAAATTTTATAAATAAAATAGTATAAGGAGATAAAAATGCATGAAAATTGAAGAATTTTTGTCAAGTTAAACTTGCATAAATTAAATAGGATAAAATTTGGTTTTAAATTAAACCATACTTGAAAAAATAAAACCAAAATCTTGAATAAGTATGGTTTGATTATCTACTACAGTTAAAACTCAATTAGTTAATAATATCTCTAAATAACACTTTTGGTTAGTCCCGACTTATGCCCAACGTGCTAAATTAATAATTTACAAAAAATATAAGATAATACATATATAATTACTTATAGAGACCTCATTTATTATACAAATTAATAACTATTTATATATTACATAATATATCAGTGATATATGAATACTTCATAAAAAATAAACTCGATTGCCTTTTGTTTATTTGTTAAAATTGATGTCATCTTCAATCTCATCTCTAATTTTCCATTGGCTTATAATTTTTTGTTGTGTGTATGATATGTTTGTGGAGTAATGCTAAATGATTCAAATTGTTCCGGATCAAAAACATTTAATGCTTCCTAAACCATTTGACATAAACATATTTATACTTTACATATTTGGGTCCAGATTGGATTCATTAATTATTAGTAACATTCTATCTTCTCCATATTTTTTATTTCATTAATGAAAAAGTGTAGTTTAGGTAAAAACACTTATTTATTGTTTTTAATATTCGATATTGCCCACTTGAGCCAGATCAAATTGATCCATTAAAAACACTTATTTATTGTTTTGAAATGAGACGAGGTGAAGGATGTGATGCATAAATGATACTCCCTCATTTCCTAGAGAAATGTTCCTTATTGAACGAAGTTAACCACTTAATCTTGTACAATTTTCTTTTAATAATACCTTAAAAGTATCACTTAATGATATCAAATCAACAAGTCTTTTTTTTTAATCTCACAATTTATAAGGGTATCACAAATAATTTACTAAAAGAATTTTTTCTAAAAATAGAAACAAGATACTTATTTTGGAGTGTCATAAAATAGAATGAAGATGCTTATTTTGGGCCACATCCTAAAAAGAAAAGCATTTTTTTTTTCAATTATCCCCATGTGACAAAAACTATAACACGGGGAGACTATTGAAAAATGGACAAAAGCCGAGGGGTGTCATTCATTCTAGTCAAGTCATGTCTCAATCGGGTCGGGCAACCGTGACACAAAACTTAAACCCTAGCAATACCTCTTCCCGCGCCGAGCTCCGTCGCCCACTTCTCCTGCTCATTCTCTTTCTCTCCAACCGAAGTCCGTCCCTCTCTCCTCCCTCCGTCTCGATACACATACACAAATTTGTATCGCCGTGGGCATGGTGATGGATATTGACGGAGATATGGAAGAAACATCAAGAAGAGTCCAGGTCCGGTTTGTAACAAAGCTCAAAGCTCCGTTCAAAGCTCCAACCACTTCCATTGCCATTCCGTCTAACCTCACTAGGATGGGCCTCTCTACTCTTGTCAACAACCTTCTTGAATCAGGTTCCCTGCATGCCTGTATCATCTTTTACACTGTAGCTTGTAGTTCTATCTATATATCTAGACATATACATATGTATGTAGGTATACCTGTAATGATATTTGTAATTTCAGGTTTGAATTAGGGGTGCTCTAGGGTTCCACTAATTTCAAGGCACAGATCATAATTTTCAATTGGGTAATGCCATTGTGAAAAAAAGGGCTAAATTAAACGTGGTCATATATGAACTTAAACATGTTGGATATAACAATTAGGTTTGTTATTACGGTTACTTCTAAGAGGTAGTTCTTAGATATTTGAGTTTTCAAACGAGGGCTCATTGAATGGAAAGAGTGTTTATGGACGAGTGTAAGTAGAGAAAATAGGCACATACTTTAACTGAGATGCACTTTGCTCTATTCTTGTATGCATCCAAGTATTTTTGAATTTTTTCATGACCAGGAAACGCTGATTGGAAACATGAGCCATTTGATTTCCTGATTGATGGGGAGTTTGTTCGCATGTCACTTGAAGAGTTTCTTCTTGCTAAGGGCATTTCAGCGGTAAATTTTTCTCTCTTTTGACATGGAATTTTGACCATTTTGCTGTAGTAAATTAGCTGTATACTTGATAAGTTTAATCATTATCATTAATTCATTATTATTACTATTTTGTTATTATTATTGAATATGTTGTGTCTATCAGCAATGGTGACTTAGCATTATCATCTTCTTTGGTAGTTTAAGAATTTGAGCATTAAAAGGATAAAACTTGGCCAAGTTATTTGATTTTCTTCCATCTGCTCCCTATGGCTATATCTACCTGTACAAATCCCTCTTTTTGTGAAGTTACGTCATAAAATAATTGTCACCAACTGATAACTAGCTAGCATATCTACCCTGAAATATTATTTAAGAAAAGTTGGACATCATTTTGGACTTGTTAGTGACAAGCTCTAGAATATATCAGTACATGTTAGTGTAAGAAATTACATAACATGTTGTTACCTGTGACACATTCTGAGATGGTGGGGGGCTATTTATTATGTTGCCATAATATTTCTATCCCCGTCATTACCTTAGTCCTTCATGCGTTGTTACTGAATTTCAATCTATGACTTATTACAGGAGAAAATCTTAGAAATTGAATACATAAAAGCTGTGGCTCCTCGACGAGAGGAAGATCCTTCTTTACATGATGATTGGGTCAGTGCAGTAGATGGTTCGAATCCTGGGTAAGCATGTGTATTACTGGCAATTTCCTTTATAATTTTTCACTTTTCATTTTCACACATCTATATATATGTAGGAAGTAAGAGGGGGCTGTTCCTTCGTATATCTGTTTTGGTAACATGGAATATATAAATACTGTTTGGTACACTCTAGAAGGTCTATGGTGCCAATTTTTTGCATAGCAGTCAAGAAATTTTTAGGGTTAGGAAACTTGGCTTCTGTTGCTTAGGTTGTCTCTTAAAAGATTATGAGGTTCCATGTTAGTGCCCAATTATCAAAAATAAAAAAAAAATGTTAGTGCCAAATTAATTATCGATTAGAGATGGTGCATCTGTATCATGTCTACAAAATGTTATGTGTGCTGCTTTTCATTTAAAGTATTCTAAGTTGGGTGGAAATATCAAAGAAATGGAGCACAAACTTGGCCTAACTTTTATTCTTCATAATTGGCGTACAAGCTAGCTTTAGACCCTTCTTGGTTGTAGAAACTGCTCATGAAATCACAACCTATTGGATCTTTAACCTGGGTAGAAAGCTTAGCTCTAACATTGACACAATATTCTAGGAAGAGTTCTAGTACGTCATTGTTTTGTATTGTTGGTGTTCTTTGTTTGTCATAATCATTATTGAAAATTATATTATTGTTATCTCATGGCAGGTTCATTTTAACAGGTTCCTATGATGGAAAAGGCAGGTAATGTAACGAAAATGCTGATAGTTCTTTGCTATTCTTTCTTCATGAATCATGGATAAACCTGATGCGTGTGATTGCTCTTCTACTCTATGACATATGTAGGATATGGAAAGCTGCTGGATTTTGTACCCATGTATTAGAGGGACACAGTGATGCCATTACATCAGTTAGTGTGGTCAAGCCAAAAGGTATTACCTAAATGATTTATTTCCAACATACTTATGTTTGTGTTCATACATTCTTGATTATTGTAAAGTTAAAATTTGAAGGACACAAAAGATACTTTTGCCTTCTTTTAGATCAATGTACTTTAGTTATCAAGAAAGACTCGAACAACTCAATAGAAAAATTCCCTACTTATTTACCGAGTGTCAGATTTGCACTCTTGGTTTTAAAATAGCATCCTCTTTGTAACTCCAACATTTCCAAAAGCAGTTGGTATTTCTTTATCTTCTTCAACATCTTAGTAACAAGAAAGACTATGTTTGACGACTCAACATACTCTCTCCTAGGTGGCCATGGCTGTTAGCTTCAAACTTCATAAGTTTAATGCCTTTAATATTTATATGCACACATCATTGTATTAATTGTTAGTTGATTTCTCGATGTTGTATTTGTAGATGTGGATAATGGTACTGATCTTGTTGTAGCCACTGCTTCAAAAGATAGAACTTTGAGGCTCTGGATGGTAAATGGAAGATGCTAGTGTCTTAAAGTGTTTCGTTTCTTTGAATTAAACACCATGCCTCATAGATGTCTTTTCTTCCTTAAAGTTTGATGCAGATTCTGTGGGTGATTCTACAAAGGTTACAGCTTTTAGGACATTGCGTGGGCATACTGCTTCATTGCAAAGTGTCGCAGCACAGCCATCTGGGGATATGGTCTTGTTTATTCTCTTTACTCTCATTGACAGTAGTATCAGTTTCACGAGTACTTTTGCAAGTCATTCTTATCTCTTCCACTTGCGATTACATTATCGCAGGTGTGTTCTGGTTCTTGGGATTGTAGGATCAATTTGTGGCAAACAAAAGACTCTCATGAAGGAGGTAATTTGGTGTCAACTAAGAAAAGGAAAAAAGAGGGTGAAGAGGGGGAATCTCAATCAGAGGTATTTCATTGGTCTAGCCCATGTAGAGTTACAATTCCCGTAGAACCGAGTTATTTTATTAGCATTGTTAAAGCATGATGTACATTGTCGGACCCTCTCTCTAACAACACAAGCTTTAGAATCGAGTTATTTTTCCCATCATTGTTAGTGCACAAGTTAGCACCCAATTTGATTTGTTATGCACCTAGTGATGCACCCAAGTTTATCTCTCCACGGCGAGCACATGGCGGGCTTTAAGGCATATGTAGATAAGTTGTTATGCATACTTGAGCTATCTTTCTAACTGCTTAAGCTAATAGATAAGTTGGTTATTTAACAAGCATCTGCCTAAAATTCCATCCTTAGGTGTTGGTAACTAAAAGTTACAAGTTCCTGCAGGGAACCTGAGGTCTTTGTAAAAAATTATACTCCTTTCATTACACTAAAGAGTCCCCATTTGAGACGTTGAGCATTTTTGAGAAACTGGTGATTACCCTTGACAGTAATCATTATATCAAAATCCTACCTACTTGTTTTTTATTTTTTATTTTGATTTATGGAGGGCACGGTTTGAGGATCAAAGAACTTGTAGGCTTATTCATGAAAAAGATAAGTTTCTAATTAGGCATCTTGAAAAGGAAAGTGGGGCTTCATAATTGGAAAAGTGGGAGTATTAAGAACTTGCTTTTCTCTGATTCTACCATTGGCTCTGTACTCTACCCTTGGAGAATCTCGATCGGATGTTGTAACTTGTAACCTCTGAATGGAAGTGATGAAGGATGAAAAACTTGTTTTATTGGAAGTATTTACTTTTAGTATATTTGGGATGCATGTCTAGATACAATTATATATCTGTTCTTTTGTCCACAAGGAAGTTACTTGATTATCATCCTTCTTTATCTTCTCTACCCCCGTCTCCCTGGTTTTATGCAGGGTGAGGCTGTATCTACACTCGTGGGGCACACACAATGTGTATCGTCAGTGGTTTGGCCACAAAATGGAATCATATACTCTGCATCATGGGATCATTCCATTCGAAGATGGGATGTGGAAACAGGAAAAGATTCGCTAAACATTGTACGTGAAAGTAGTTTTACTAGTTAATAGTTATTTTTTTGAATTGAAGAAAGGTTGATGAACATTCTAGATGCAAAAAAGATAAGATCTTTCTTACCATATTCTCAGTTCTGTGGGAAAGTTCTTAACTGTGTTGATGTTGGAGGTGAGAGTTCCGCTCTTGTTGCTGCTGGTGGCTCTGATCCTATCCTCAGGATCTGGGATCCTCGCAAACCAGGTCTCTCTCTCTCTCTCACACACACACACGCGCGCACACACACAAAAGAATTGTTGCTAGCCTCAGGCACACACTGCATGCAGGAACACAGGCCTCAAAGTCTCTCATATGAACTTACTCTTCATACAGGAACTTTGGCACCCGTCTTTCAGTTTTCATCTCACACATCCTGGATAACAGCTTGCAAGTGGCACAATAAGTCCTGGTTTCATTTGCTTTCTTCATCCTATGATGGGAAAGTGATGTTGTGGGATCTAAGAACAGCGGTATTTTTCATCTTTCATATTTCCTATTCAATAGTGGTTCAGAGAATTGGATGTGCATAATCCAGAAACTTATGACTTTCTTTTGCAGTGGCCACTGGCTGTCATTGATTCACACAAGGACAAGGTATTTCATTTTCCATTCTGTGAATTTTTCTTCCGTAGTCAAATCGTTCAAGTCCTTGAGTTTCTATAACTACATTTTCCCTTTGTCAAATTCAGGTATTTTCTGCTGACTGGTGGAAAGGAGATAGTGTGATAAGTGGAGGGGCAGATTCAAAGCTTTGCATTTCGTCCGAAATATCTGTGCCTTGATGCAATGGTGTAACTCATTTTATGACTTGGTGCTCCCTTTTGTCCTTGAGTTTTCATTTCTACCTTTTCTTATGTAGTCATCTATGCTCATTCTCCTGTTGTTGTAAACCTTCTGATCTTCCAGCTATATAAAGAGTCTCTTTTTTCAATAGAGAAGACAGAACCAAGTTATTCCTTACAACGATTGAGATTGCATAGGGGGCATCTGTTGGTTTTCAAGAAGTTTCTTATAACCTATGGGATGAGTCAGAGGATCCATGGGAAAGAGTTTTGATCGAGAGTCTCCAGCTGCGCTGGATTGAGGAAGTTTGTACTCTTTTTAGTTTATTACTGAAGTTTACTACTTGTACTAGAAAGTATAGGACTTGTTAGCACCGGGACATTGATTTGAAATAGGTGTTGGCTATTTGGTTATGCGTTGCTGGAAGTTGAATTCTTTTAATTACGGCTTTTCCTAGAGCGTGTCTTTTTCTTTCCTTTTGATAGATAAAAATCAGATTTACCGCCAGTTATTTAATAATGAATGCAAATATTACTTTCTTGATCTCTTCGAATTTAGACAAAAGCAACTCTAAAAACGTGAAGAAGCTAGAGGTCATATTCTCTCACACCCGGTGTGCTAAAAAAGCATTTTCAGTCTGTTGGGGTAGATTTTTACTGCCTTCTGAAAATATAACGAAATATTGCCCGAGTCGTCATCTATATATTACGACCTTTATTCGACCTATACGAAGTTGACGGTTCCCCATTTAGAGGGTGAGGGCATTCTATTGAGAAAAGAAGCTACATTGGAACAAAAACTGGGTAGAAACACATCAGAGGCTACAGCGAGCAAGAGACTATTTTAGCAAAAAATTGTCCCAAAATAATTATTTTTTGTAGGATTTCAAGAAACATTTATCATACTTTGTCAAAACTACTGATGTTAAAGAGGGCCGTTGAGAGGCAACAGAAAAATACTAGTGTAATTTAACTATTATAATAAATGATTTTAAATAATGTTATACTCCCTCCGTCCCTAATTAATCGTCCTAGTTGATCCGGCACACAGTTTAAGAAAAAACAATTGACTTAATTATTTATATTGGTTTAATATATAGTTTCCTTTAATGTCCATGTGTATGTGGCTCATAATTAAAGTAGAGTGAAAAAGTAAGAGTAAAGTAGTAAAAGTGATGTTCTAAAAACGTAAGTTTCAAAGTAGACAATTATTTTGGGACGGACGAAAAAAGAAAGGAGGACGATAATTTAGGGACGGAGGGATATCAGTTTTTTAATCATCATTCCTTAATTTGTTATTTGTATACAAATTGCTAAAACTACATATATTTGGAACGGAACACTTGGTTGCGTTGAATAGGCCCATAGGCCCATCTTTCGCTAGCTACGCTAGGGTGCCGCTCATGAGTGAATAAGGCAGGCGCCAGGCGGGGAAGGGATAGACAATCAAAAAGCAAAGACATGAGGCTCCAAGTCCAACTACCAAAACTGCCATCCATTTCTCCATTACTTGGGAACATCGTACACCACTTTTGATGCATCAAGGAAAAAGCCAAGACTTTCAAAGCATCACCATCGTTGATTTTTAACTCAATTTTTATTTGAGTTAGAATCACTCAACCAATGTGAACCTAAATTCCCAAAAATTCATATTTCAGCCAAAATAAGAAGTATGCCATAAAAGAGAGAGAGAGAGAGAGAGAGACAACCACCGGGAGAGGGAGTGAGGCGCACCGCTCTCTCCCATTGGGCATGTGTGTTTCATGCGGAAGCCAAACGCGTCAACCCGTTTGCACCGATGAGTCCCACATGTCGGCTACCATGTTGTTTGAATTGTTTTAAAAAAAAAAAAAAAAAAATTGGCCGTTGGGCCGGAAGTTTTTGATATATATATATATTTTTTGTTTTTTACCCTTTTTCTTTGTAAACAATTACCTTCAAAGTATTATTTCTTCATTCTATTTTCTAAAAATTCACTCTTAATTTTCTCTACAATTTTAATTTTTTTATCTCAATTTTCATATCTTCACTTCTTATGATATATTTATACCTTAGTTTTATTACAATTTCGTTATTGAAAAATTATCATTTTTTTCTCAAATGGATGGAAATTATGGTAACCATTTTACGAGTTTATTGAATTCTTCAAATGTTGAAGAAAATCAAAATTCCCAAAATTCTCGTTTTCTTGAGAATGTTCAATATTCTCATTTTTCGTCTATCCCCCAATGCCACCAAATTTTCTCAACTATCCAAAATTTTCCAAAAATCTATATTTTTTCAAATTTTGGAAATTTTATAAAACAATATATAAATTAATTTATTCACAAAACAATATACAAATTAATTAATTTACTTGAAAAATATAAAAAATTAAAAGTTGTGTAAAAAGTGGATGAATTGGTAGTGTGATCCATGTAAAAATGGAGGAAGAATGAAAACTATTTGAAAAATAAATTTTTAGAGAGAAAATATCTTAAAATGTATAAATGGTAATGAGACCTAACTAAAAATTTGGGAAATAATTGTAATGAGGGGAGATGCTCTTAGATGGTCTCCGAAAGCCGGGATAACCATTACCAGGGAGGTGGAAAGCCATGGAGATTACGGGAAAAAAGGAACTTTTTCACTTGTTTTATTTTGTTCCACATTAATTTTTCAAAAACATAAGGGTTAAACCTATCACTTTTCTTGTGGTAAATTTAGGGGTGTCACTTGGGTTGAGTTGAGTTGGAGTGGTTTGAGTTGGAATGGGTAATGGTGTCATAACTTGTCATAACCCAAATATTAAATGGGTTAGATATGTCGGGTCATAAATGGGTCGGATTAAAGCGGGTCAACCCACTTTAACCCGTTTTTATTATTTATTTTTATTTTTTGAGGTCATTTGTGGATAAATAAAATATACCTCCAACACATTAAACAACGAAACATCGTCCATAAGAATTCAAACAAAGTGCATAAAATGTTCATGTCGAAGATAAACAAAAACATATTTCTACTTGAACATTTCTCAACAGGGCTGCAACATAAAACAATACAAATTACATTACACAACTATCACTACAAATAAACATTTCCACACCAAGTGTTAGGACTTCATCTTTAAGTTCAGCACAAGGCAACCTACTTCAGCTACTATCATGTATCTAAAATCTAAATCTTTCACAAAGGTATGAATGTTAGCAGATGTCAGCGGCAGAAACCTGTAAGATATAACATGAGCAGTGTTAGTTCAAATAACTCTTTTCCATCTGGATAAGGTGATGATGACAATATCTCCCGGTACACAACACACAGTACAAGATCCTATTATGATTTCCTAACAATTTCCCTGTATCAATATTAGTGTATTCCAAGATCCTCTTATTAATTTTTTTTTTTTTGATAAGTAAGGTACATATTAAAAATCAAAAGCGACAAATAAGGAGTCGCAGCCTATTTACACATGAGGAAAACTCCAATAATTACAGATTACAAAAATTCACTACAAAGTCAGCAAAAGAATTGATCTCAGACCTAACACCATCACTACACCAAAAAACATGAAGCGGCTCATTCTTCATCAACGACAAAGACCTTTCCACGTTATCAAAAACTCTCCTATTCCTTTCTTTCCAAATCACCCAAAGATACTCCCAAAGGAATAGTCGCCAAATAAAATCTCTCCGTTTCCTCTTGTGCAAGGACCAACAAAGGAAGAGATCCTTAATGGATTCCGACATGGCCCAAGACAAGTTAAAAATGTGAAAAATGTAGTCCCACAAGGCACCTCTTAGGACGGTGAAGCAAAAGATGATCAAGACTCTCACCATTACATTTGCACATATAACACCACTCACTACCACCTTCCCGTCTCCTAAGATTATCCCCTGTAAGAATGGCTTCGTTCACCGCTTCCCAAATAAAGAAAGCAACTCTAGCCGGAGCTTTAGACTTCCAAATAGCTTTCAGTGGAAATGCAGACCCTTCCCCAAAATCGAACCAAAGTAGTAAGACTTAACCGAGAACATTTTGTTTTTAGCCCTATCCCGAGATGACCTTGTCAACACAACTCCTATCCAGTCGAGAATAAAGCAACTCGTAGAGTGGAGGAAACTCTGCACTTCCCAATCTTGAAGAAACCTTCAAAACCGGATTCCAACTAATCGAACCTCCTTCGAGCGAAATAATATCACTAATCGAACTTCTTTGTCACTCACAATGCTAAAAAGACTAGGAAAGGCTCTCCATAGCTCCACGGGCCACACCACCTATCCAACCAAAATCGATCGAAGATCCATCTCCTACTTTAAAAGAGATATTTCTAGCGAAAGTGTCCCACCCTTTAGGATTCCTTTCCAAACTCCCACCCTATGAGACAAGGAAACATCCTTAGGAAACCAAAGATGATTTCCTTCCCCATACTTGCTCACTACCAATCTCCTCCACAGCGTCCTTATCGATCAAGAATCTCCACAACCATTTACCCAACAAAGCTCTATTGAAAGCTCGGATGTTTTTAACCCCTAAGCCACGGATTTTATACCGAACACACTTTGGACCACTTGACTAGGTGATACTTCCGATCCACCATCGAACCTTCCCATAAGAAATCCCTTTCAAATTTTTCCATCTTGCTAGCGATGATGGGATGACGAACAAGGATATAAAGTAAGTAGGCATCGAAGACAACGTGTTCTTTATGAGAGTAAGGCGACCGCCTTTGAAGACAAACACGCTTTCGGCTGCCGGGCAACGTTGAAATCTTTCTAACACCGAACCCACATATTTGAGCTCTTGAAAGCGGCTCTAAGGGAAGACCCAAGTAGGTAGAAGGAAGGAAGTCACCTTACAACCAAAGAAGACGCCCAATTCCCCAATATTTTCTACATTCCCACGGAATAATTTGAGACTTAGAAATGTTCACTTTTAGACCCGAGACGACTGAAAAAAGAGCAAGACTATCCGTAAATAGCCTAGCGAGAGTCCTTCGCTTCACGTAACATAAGAGAATCATCGGCGAACATGAGATGCGACACCGAGACAGAACTCTACCATTCCCGACTTTGAAACCACCGATAAAACCCGATATAGCTTTATCCATCATTAAGCTCGAGCTTCCATCACTAAAATGAAGAGGAAAGGAGAAAGAGGTCTCCTTGGCGAAGGCCCTCGAGGTTCCAAAAACCAGGCTCTCCATCATCATCATCACCGAAAATCTCACCGTAGAAATACACCAAAAATCCATCTTCTCCATTTGTCACCAAACCCCATTCTATTTAGTAGATAAATGAAAAATTCCCAATTAACACGATCATAAGCTTTTTCAATATCCGACTTGCAAATAGGTCCGACTCTCCTTTCCTTAACCTATCATCCACCGCTTCATTGGCAATAAAGGAAGCATCAATAATTTGGCGATTCCCCACGAAGGCATGTCATGCGACTGAAATGACTTTGCCCACGACCTTCCTCAATCTAATCGAGAGCACCTTTGCAATGATTTTATAAACACTTCCAATAAGACTAATGGGTCTATAATATTTAATCTCAATCACATTAGACTTTTTAGGAATCAAAGAGATGAATAAAGCATTAAGACTCTTTTCAAAGACCATGTTCGAATGAAAGAACCGAAAACCTCCACGATGTCCTTCTTCAAAATCTCCCAGCCTATGTTGAAAATGCCATAGAGAAACCGTCAGACCGGACGCTTTATCGCCATTCAAACTCTCAGAGGGCTACCCTAACTTCCTCTTCCGAGAAGGAAGATTCCAAAGACTAAATTATCCTCCCGATTAAGAACATTAAAGAACATCCCATCTAAGCTGCGTCGTTGAATTCCTCATCAAGATACAACTTTCGATAAAAATCTACTATACCCGCCTCTAATAAGCAGATTTATCCTCCAGAAGTTACCATCCACCGAAATGCTATGAATGTGATTGACCCTTCTATTTGCCTTCGCCGCCCTATGAAAAAATTTGGTGTTCCCTGCCACCTTCCTTTAGCCACCGAACCCGAGATTTTTGTCTCCAACAAATTTCCTCTTTAATCAACAAGGACTCGCCTCCTTTCTCAACTCATTACATCGAAAGAATTCTTCCTCCGATAACTCTCCTAAGCTCTCTTTAGTATCAACAATTTGAATACCTTCCAAAGACTCCTTTAATTTTAACCTCAATCCTCCCAAATGTCTCCTTATTCCACAGAATGAGGTCGCTTTTCAGCTTCATCTTCTTTGCCTTTAAAACTAGGATCTCCCACCGAGTAACACGCCCACTTAATCCAAGCCAATAAAACCCCGCTCTTTTAACCACATATTTTTGAAGCAAACGGAGATTTCCCTTTGCGATACCACCACACTTAAGAAGTAAAGGGCATGATCGTAAATAGTTCGAGGTAGATAAGACTACCGCAGATTCTTCCCATTCCACGGACACTAAGAATCTATCGATTCTCGAACATTGAGAACTATAACGTTTTCGAACCAAGTAAATCCGTCACCGCTAAAGGAATATCTATCAAGGCCATATCATCAATAAAATCACCAATTCCAACATTGCCCGAGAGAATGCGCTAACCCTTACGCTCATGCGGGACACGATTACATTGAAGTCACCCCTATACACCACTGATGATTCCACTGCAACTACCTTTAACTCTTCCCACTCACCACAGACACATCCAAGCAAGGACCATATACGCCAAGAAATCGTAAATCTTATCATTATCCACCATTTTAAGCAAACAGACACAGAAACGACCTTTTATAGCATCCAATTTAGAAAGAACCCTTTTATCCCACATAACTAAAGTTCCTCCGCCGCCTGACGCTCCAAGATGTTCCCAGCCGCCCATCTTCCTCCACCAACACCGTAAATGAACTCACTATCCACTATATCCATTTTAGTCTCTAGCAAGCAAATCACATGAGGCTTCCATCTTCTCAAAGACGCCTTAACCACAAATCTTTTCTCCAAATTGTTTAATCCCCGCACATTCCAAGAAATGATTTTTAAATCCATGGAAAATCAAGTCGATTTCTTTTTCGTCTACTCTCTCCCTCCTTAAATTCCGTGTGAGCTGAATTAAAATCACGCATAATCGCTCAGTTCTCTAGTGCACCTTGCTCGAGATTTCCCTTTTCTTTTGAGTGGAATCTCTCTCGATGCTCGCCAGTTCCTTTCAATCTCCATTAGTAATTCCTGAATTTTGTCATCAAAACCATGGTTTGACACCCCTACAAATGTGCCAAAGTCCTTAATCCTGCTCTGCACCCACAATGAAATGTCATTTGACTCCCCATTACACAATAATGGCTCGAATCCACAACAGTCTCCTGGTTCTACCATCGTAATTGGAGTGCAACAAATAGGGTCCGAAAGACCCTCGTTCATAGAAGAGGTTATAGTCATTTGACCAGCCTACCCACATGCGGCCTAAATGGAACTCTTCTTCCCGTCACTACCAACACACTCCTTATCATAACCCGACTTACCTAGGTCCTCCACCTTTCCCGATGGCGAACAATTCGATCTATAGAATCAAGAACTTCTTGAGGCAAATCTTTCTTCTCACAAGCAACACACCTGTAACCCCTATCCGAGCAGTTCTTCTTGCACCTGACAAGATTCCAAATCTGCATAAATGTGATCCTCATTCCGAAACAAAGCCCTTCCACTACTATTTTCCCACTAACTTTCCTCCCTTCGTAAAAATCCTCGAAGTCCCTTCCCGATCCAAGTCAATATTCGCGCTGCGCTACCTCTTCCAAAGTTCGATCAATGCCGCTCGAAAACAACCTACCCTTTACCCTCTCCACATCCAATCGAAAAAGGAATCCTCTCTCTTGTTCGACATATCCCCTAAAGCTCACCTCCCTTTACGTTACTAGCCCTCCGCTCGTGCTCCAAGATAACCTTCGAACAGACCTTATCTGAACCTAAATTCAGCTTATCACACACTTCTGTATCATTGCGAGCCAATGAAGACGACCCCAACTCTCTTTCATGATGTTCAAGCATAGCTGCGTCTCGCCATCTCAAATGTGAAAAAATCTTCTCCTCCAAAGCCCCATGATCCCTGTCTTCAATAATAATCGGGTCCTCCTTATGCCTGCACTCCAAGGCCACCACTCTGACCAAAACTAGGGCCAACAGAGAAAAAGGATTTGAAAGGCCCACTAATTTTACCCCCCACTATCTCCTTCTCTAGACCGCCTTTCGCATGAGTTCTAATAGGAGCCCAAACAGACTTTGGTCTCACCCTTCTTTCAAATGGGCCTCTACCATGCCCCTCACTATTGGAAGAATGCCCATTTCTCTTAAGCTCAAACCTAAAAGAAGAACTTTCAGGCTTATCCACCCCCTTAGTGGATCGACACTTAGACGATTCTGTAAACTCACCAAATTTAAAATTTGAATTCTGCTTCACCCACGTGCTCGGCCCCACCCCTTTGTCAAAACCTCTGGACACTCCACCGTTCTTATTACTCTTCTTCTTCACTTGCTGAATAGACGCGTGCTGGTCATCAGTGTTTATTCAATTAGATACTACTATCAGGTAACAAACTAGATTAACCAAATTACATCATAGGCATGTTGGCCCTACTATACAAGTTACAAACATATTTTCCTTGTTGCAAAGCAAAGGCAGATTTGACGTAATCACCCTTCTTACCTTGCTGCAACACAAAGGATTTTCATGGAAGTTCTCCAGGAACCTTCTTCAAGCCAACTTTGAAACAGAATGAAATAAAATTACAACGATTGTGTTAACGTCGCCCTTCCACCAATCTACTTCAAGTTGCCATATAAAACAAATAAAGAAGGCATGAACAAAAGCTTGGGGAGTTAGGTAATGGGCCTGTTTATGCTAGCCAAGTGGGATTTGGTTTTGATTCCTCCTATTCTTATACAAAGTAAGGTAGTAGACTCAGACACAAAATAGAACCACTCTTTGTGTATGCAGATATCTACATAAAATTTGCATGTGCATGTGTAAAATAAACTAACACGAGAAATAAACGAGATAGCCATAGCCTCTGCAGTAGCTTAGGAGACGAGCAAGGGAAAAAAACTATTTGATTGGATGATAAAGAATATGAAGAAAGCTAATTAACAAACTACAAAACAGGATAACAAATTAACATGACATCTTTATGTTGGAAAGAGAAATCAACTGAAGCCACTGTAAAAACTTTCTGATCAGAATAGCCATTTAACTTATAGATGTAGCTTGCTTTTCTATCAGTGGAAGTCCATGGGATGCTCAACACAGAGTTTGCCCATTCTTGGATTCACAACAGTAAATCAAAGTAGCACCGGTATTCTTTCCATCTTGGGCCATGGTACAAAATTAGTCTCAAAACAACAAACACAACAATTTGATTTTAACCCCACTAAAAGAACGTGATTGATCAGATTCTCAAAGATGTCAATGTGAATACCAATATTGCTGTGATTGTTGCAACAATGGCAGACACAATGAAACCAGTAAATAATAACAAAAACAGTAGCAGCGGAAGATTGTATAGAAACACAAGCAAACGTAAATTTGTAAACAAATTTTAACCAAAAACAATCTACAAGTTTAGTACTTGTAGACCAAGCCTCAAGGCCACACAAACTTTACTAAAACCAATAATGTTTTACAATGAATAACTAGCAAAAATTCTCACAAGATAAAGTATCTTGGAGAACCAGAAATCCCACATAAACGACTAAACCAAACGTGGGAAGAAAAGAACTTCAGCTTCCTCGAACAAAAGTAGGAAGAACAAAAATGAAACAGCCTTTTAGAACTCAATGTAGCTACTGATGTTGTAGCATCAGAAGCTACGATTGGCTGCTATGAAACCTCAAGAAAGACAGCTTCTCAACTTCTGTGATATTCTCTCAGCTTATGTCTTTTGTTCTCCTCCCTCAAGCTCTATCTGCTCGAAATCCAGCCTTCGATATATATACACAAACCTACAAAGCCACGGCAAAAGAGATACATTCCTAATAGGAAAAAGATTAGCTATTAAACTGCAAGATATCTTTCCTAACAAAAACATGATACTTGGAATAACTAGATTGCTTACCGAGATTTAGTTACCAAACATGTATAGCCGAAATCCTTTGAAAGATTTTCCTACCAAAAACAAACTAATCTACCAAAAATAATCTAAACAAAATCTAACACAAAGTTCTACTTCCTAAATAACCATTGACTAATTTAAAATCCTTCCTTGACCAAGAAATGTGAAAACAAGCTAAAATAGGCCTTGCCTATTTTACCCTTACACCCACAAAACACGCGCACACAACAAAAACATAAATAAAAGACAAACAAACAAACAAACTAACTAACATAAAATCAGCATTAAATTAAGATGTTAAAATAAATACCCGAGTATGTACTCCATATAGATTAAAAGCAATAGGTTTTCTCTCCTCTTGAGCTGGAAATAGAATCTGGATAGGATAGATTCACATATCTATTATCATAGAGAAAGAAGAGAGAAGGTGTGCTTGCTTTTATCCAGTGTACAAATATTGACGATGGAGGGCAATGAATGAAAGCGCTCAAGTTGTACTTGTGTCAATTGTCTCTTTCCATGGGTTCTTCTCCTTTGTCTTCTTTGATTCATGTTATGGAAAAAGTAACTCCTACAATCACGAGACAGACAAATTTATCTTGTTATGCTTCTTCTTTTTTATGTTTGAAGTTTTCCTGAACTTAACTAATTCTTTGGGCTACCCTTTTCACTAGCAAATAAAGGAAGAAGGAGAACTCGATCGAACCAAATTTGATTTCCCTTGCAACTAATGGAAGAACAAATTGATCGACAACATATTCCAGGTGAATCAATTAGTGGTTATACTCTACCATTCTCTTATGTTTGTCATGAGTCATGACCATCAACAAAAAATGATTTCGGGTCCTCAAGTGTTTTCCACAATGCTTTGTTTGGCTATCAAGAAATACTAAGACACATCAAAATTGATTTCCTTTTCTTTATTCTTGGCAGCCAATTGATCATTAGATGGGGTGATAAGCTTTTGCACTAGTGATATACTATAAATCTATAATTATAATCTTATATATTCTTATGTCAACCAGAATTCCAAAACTAAGCATGTAAGTCTTCCAGAATTCCAAATATATCCATGTCACATTAAACTTTAAATTATAAAAATTTAATTTCTTACAAGTAATGGAGTTTATGAAACCTTATTAAATAATCCTTATAATGTTCTTTCATATTTAATATTCACATTACCTTTGTTATCTCTATAAAAAAAGCATAAGACTGTTGTCCTAGTGCATCAAAAAACTACCACCACCAAAGAGAAATGATAGATGGTTCCATGAGTCTATTGGTTCTCTGCCATGAGCAAAGACTTTGATAGGTTCAACCCAAATTCGCTCCTTTCCTTCTTAACATATGGTATTCGGATGAACAATATTAAAGACTGCAAAAAACATAAAAACGTAGGGCCCAAATAACCAATAAGTGTGCAGATTTATATTTCAATCAAAAAATTCCAGTAAAATCTCCTCAATTTCTTTACTGCTAAAACCTTACAGAACTACCCCCCACCGTCCTAATTGAAATATCTTACTTACAATTTCACAAATTTCTATCAAAACTTAAGCAAACAATTCTATTCATTTGAGAATCATAAAGAATCTATCTACACATCTCGAATTTCTCATTCCGAAACAAATCATCCAAATTGATGATTGCAACAATAATAATCAGGTAGAATGAAACTCAATTTAAGTAGGTGATCACGCAAAAAACGTGGTGATCTTGTCTGGGGTGCCGAAAGTGACGTTATGTCGAGGTCGCCGGAGTCGTGGTCCGACCGTGGTCGTCGCGGTAGGATATCTGACATGTAACGTCTGCAAAATAAAGCACCGTGAGTGGGTGGGGGTGTCCCCACAAACCCTCAGGTGTGATAATCAGTATATGTTATATGTGATACATGAAAAGAGAAAGTGGAGATGGTGTGTGTATGTAAATGGCGGGAGAGAAGGAGATGAAGGGGCTCGTCTGTCGTTTTGTTGGAGGAAAAGAGTCCTCTAATATGGGGAAGTCTCCCCATATTTATACTAATGACTCTTCACATAATTGGGCTTGGGCCCTCACTTGGGTACGGGCTCGGACCTCCTTCCGGGTATGGGCTTGGCCCATTCTTCTAAGTACGTTTTTGGGGTACTCTTTTGGGTCGCTGTTCGGCCCTATATTTTGATGCACTTCAGTAAGAAATTGAATCACAAATCCAAAATAAGGAATTAAAACTGGAAGGCGGTGCTACCTTAAACAAGAAAGGGAGGTTATTACCCCACTTATCGACAACCTTATCGCCTAAAACCTTGGGATTTCGAGCTATCCAAGATTTAAGGCTCTTCTTTACTGACTCCAAGCCAATAGTTGCGGGCAGCGCACCTTTCTCAACGCTTTGTGATGGACGTTGTCCATTCTCGCCTGCACGGGATGACGATGGAGGCTGAAACTTGGAGTGTGGGGGGGGGTGGAGCGTTGATGGAGATTGCCGATTGGAGAGAGAGTGAGACCGAACGAAGGAGGAAGAGCCTGCTTGCGATTAGGTTTCGCATATTTATTGGTTTAACCCAACTTAACCCACGAAATTTATTGGGTTAAATTGGTAACCCATTTAAATTTATTTTACAATTGGGTTGAGTTGGATTTGGTAATTAATGAATTGAGTTGGGTAGGTTGATGGATAATGGGTTTACATTGACAGCCCTAGTGGTAATGATTATATTATATCAAAGGGTTAGAAAGATATTACACTAAAGCATAGATAAAGGCATCTTTCTCAAATCATAGAGGAATCTTAACTTACAACAAAAAATCTAAATCTAATTTGACTTATTTTTGATTTGTATCAATATATGATACAAATCAAAATCAAATCATACAACAATTTTTATTTTATCTTTTTTTGGTTGACATTTTAGCAATTCAAATTTTTTTTTATTTTTTCATAAAAAAAGAGTACATATTTTTATCTATAAATAGAGACTTGATTTGCTTTATTTGGACACCGAACCGATTTTCAAGATAAAGATGGTGGGGTATTTAAAAATATCAGAGTTTGTATCATTGTTGGAAGGGTTTTTTGTTTTTAATCAAATAAGTATCAAATGATTAATTTATTGGTTTTTAATTGGTTGTGTTTGATTTGATATAATTATTGTTCATGCTCTAATAGTAGCTTAAAAGTGCTACGTTTGGCACCTTCATACGTGCCACGTGACTTACGTCTAGCACAACTCTTTAACACAATATTAGGACAATTTTGACGTGTTAGAATTAGGATCAATATATTATTTGATCTCTAAACTATCCATAAAATATGCGTATGGTCCCACAATTTAATTTTTTATTCATTTGGTCTTTGTACTCAATTTTACAAGAGATTCCCGACGGGGTTACCATGAGTTTTTTTTGTGATAACTATTCTCAAGGAGTCTACAACAAACGAGCCCATTGTTTTCATCTCCGAGTCGAGACCAAAGATCTTGAAAAGGAAAAAAGAAATAAAAATGAGGCCCAACATTAAAAGATCTTGGGGTAAATTCTGGCCGATCACTTTTTTCAAAGTTTGAAACCACTCCAGTACCTCGTTTTTTTTTTTGGAAAATTCTGGCCGATCCCTTTTTTAAAGTTTCCAATCCCAAAAGTTCACCGTTCTTTTTTTCAATCACAAAAGACCACTTTTTGAAATATTGTTCCAAAAATGTTATCGTTTTCTTCAACAGCTCCGACAACACACTTTAAATTCGAAAATCACGATTATGCGCAACGAAACGGGGATCGACCTGCTCGGTCAGGTCGAGGGGCCCTTCGTGGGGATTCGAGGGCAACGCCATCAAAACGTAAATGAGTTTTTTGATTCATAAAATACGAAACTATAATGGATCTGTGCTGGGTTAAATATTTTTTCTGTTGGGACGAAGAAGGAGAAAGATGAGGAAGAAGAAGGCTTACGACGGAGGAGATAGAAGAAGCAGGTGGAGGACGTAGTTTGGTTCTTTATGATTTTTCACGGTTCAAAAATTAATGCACTAAAATTGATGAATCGTAGTTTAAAAATAGACTAGCAATTACATTATTGAACCGTTGTGCGAAAATTAATGCACTAAAATTGATGAATCATGGTTCAAAAATAGACAAACAATTACACTATTAAACCGCAGTGCAAAAATTAATGCACTAAAATTGATGAATCGCAGTACCAAAATAGACTAACAATTACACTATTGAACAGCAGTGCAAAATTAATTCAATAAAAATTGATGAATCACGATTCAAAAATAGACTAGCAGTTACACCATTGAATCGCGGTGCAAAAAATAATGCGATAAAATTGATGAATCGCGGTGCAAAAATAATGACTTTCGTAGCGCGCCTACGGTTCATTAAGAGTATCGTAGTCATTTCGCCACCAAGAGTGACTTTTTCCGGTTGAAAATAAAAAAAAGGTATACTTTAGCGATTAAAAGTTTCAAAAAGTGGATCGACCTGTATATTTTTTTTCAATCGCAAAAGATAATTTTTCGAATTATCGTCCCGAAAATGTCATCGTTTTCTTCAATAGCTTTGACAAATACATTTGATTCGAAAATCACCATTGTTGGACAACAAAACAGTTTTTTTGATTCATTAAATATGAAACTGTAATTAATCTGTGCTGGTTGAAGAATTTTTCAGAAGGACGAAGACGGAGGAGGAGGAAGAAGAAGAATGACGAAGGAGATGGAAGAAGAAGGTGGAGAAAATTGTCTAGTTCATTATCATTTTGTATCGTGGTGCGAAAATGATTTATACTCCCTCCGTCCCTAAATTTTCGTCATAGCTGACCCGACGCATGGATTAAGAAAAAATAATTGAATTGATTATTTATATTGGTTTAATGTGTATTTTTCTTTAAAGCCTATGTGTATACGACTCATAATTAAAGTATTGTGAAAAAGTAAGAGTAAAGTGGTAAAAATGATGTTCTAAAGAAGTAAGTTTCAAACTGGACAATTATTTTATGACATACGAAAAAGGAAAGGATAATGATAATTTAGGGACGGAAGGAGTATAATGTTTTATGTATCGCGATACATAAAAGTTGATATCGCGGTGCAAAAATTAGATTTTGTAATTAAAATTAATTCCATTTAAATTGATTTATCACGGTGCAAAAATTGATATATCGCGATGCATTTTCCTAGCACGTCTCACCTCATTAAGGGTATCATAGTCTTTTTGTCCCAAAAAGTGATTTTTTTCTTTGAAAAAAAAAAGAACTGGAACGATTAAAAACTATAAAAAGTAGACTGGCCCTCAATTTCTCTAAACATCGTTGTTGTGAAGAAGTTTACTATTGTAGAGAAAGTTCCATGAAAAAATGAATTTATTATGTTTGATGTGTTACATAGAAAACCGCAAAAAATATATTCTAAACTTTTGCTTGTCTATATTTTTACTGCTACAACTTAAATTGTTTTTTAAAAGAAGTAGTCTGTATCAAGGGAGAGGATATTGACAAAAACTTGAGTAAGACAATCTTACGAATATTTTTGTAAGACAAATCATTTTTACCCGACCGACTGTTGGAAAACTAGTGTTTTAAGTGAAGTAAATTGGGGCTTTAAGACACTAATTTATTTGTGAGTCATTTATGTAATGACTATGGTGATTGTGGAATTATGTTCATCTCCATGAATACATAAGAATACTATATTTATTTGTCAAATTCGGATATTAGATGAATAAGTTATAGAGGTTTAAAGTAAGACATTATAAGTGTTGGAAGTGGGTTATCCCACATTGGAAAAATATAAAAGGTTTGAAGGGTTTATATACAAAGGCTCCCTTGTGCTGAATAAGCTTGTATAGAAAGAACTATCCCTCTCGCGCCCGCAGGGAGGGGGTGCAAATCAATATCCAATTTGACTTGGATCGACATACTCGTGTGCCCGCACATGTTGACACGAATGTCGAACCAAAACTGTATGTTACATAGGCCTCCGTTAGCAGACTTACTTCCTTCCACCAACAGACTTCTAAAGTCTTCTTCAGTAGCAGACTTTATAAGTCTTCTTCAACAGCAGTCTTAAGAAGACTTAACAGTAGCAGTTCTACTCAAGAGCAACAATGTAAGATTGTAATAGAGATTTTCCCAACAATCTTGAAACGTTATTTTTTATATTCTGTTAATTATTATTATTTTAGATAACAATAATATCTTCTATAGAGAATTTTATAATCTTACAGATTATTGTCGTATTTCATATATGACTAACGAGAACAATACCTTAACTCCTAATATTGGAGCTGGAACTGAAAAGATTGTGATTGGAGACCTTTCGAACTCGAACCCTACTATGACCAATGCTGCAGCTGTGACTCAAATGGTGACTGTTCCACATCTATCGGTGAACCATAGCGAGAAACCGGAGAAATTCAAAGGGTTGAATTTCAAGACTGGCAGCAGAAGATGTTGTTTTACTTGACCACGCTTCATTTTGCAAGGTTTCTAAAAGAAGACCCTCCAAATGTTGGTGAAGATGTTGATTTCCAAGCCGTTAGTGCTTTGGATGCATAGAATCAATCTGATTTCCTTTGCAAGAACTATGTACTGAATGGGTTGGAAGACTCGTTATACAATGTTTATCGTTTTAAGAAAACGACAAAGGAACTATGGAACTCTCTTAACCATAAGTACACCTCCGAGGATGCTGGGGCAAAGAAGTTCATAGTTGGTACATTCCTGGACTACAAAATGACAGATCTTAAATTTGTGTACAATCAAGTACAAGAGTTGCAAGTGCTTTACTCTGAAATTGAGACAGAGGGGATGGAAATTAGTGAAACCTTTAAGGTGGTTGCAATTATTGAAAAATTGCCTCCAGCTTGGAAGGATTTCAAGAGTTACCTAAAGCATAAACGAAAGGAGATGACTGTTGAACAACTTGTTGTTCGTCTTCGCATTGAAGAGGACAACATAGGTAGTGAAAATAAAATGGTCACTTCTATGGCTGCCAAAGCCAATGTTGTGGAGCATGGTCAAAGTTCTAAAGGCAAAGGAAAGTTTACTAATTGAGGAAAATGGACAAACTTGGGTCATAAGGGAGTTTCTAAGAGTTTTTGGGAAATCTATTGTGGAGAAGTCACAAGTCCAGTTTGCAAGAAACCAAAAGAGGAGTTGAAGCCAACCTCGTGGAAATGCAAGATGTGTTGGATTCAACCTTGCCGCGTGATCTCTGGTCAATTTGGTGGTTCAAACCCAAATCGGTGGTGGATTGATACCGGGTCACAGGCATGTTTGTCCACAAGAAGGTTCAAGACCTAAGTCGCCGAGAATGGGGAAAAGCTCTAATGGGAAATTCGCCTCCGATATCAAAGGTCAATGGAAAGGTCTTGAGTGACTTGGAAGGAAGACTCCAACGTGCTTTATGCCTCGAAATTCAAGAATTTAGTGTTCGGGTCTTTGCTTGTGAAACATGGCTTCCGTGTTGTTTTTGAGTCTGATGTGGTAACTTTGGCTAAGAGTGGAATGTTTGTAGGCAAAGGGTATGTTAATGATAGGCTGTTTAAGCTATCTGTAATGGTTGTTAAGCCTAAGAGCAATAATAATAAGAACAAATCTTCTGTTTACTTGTTTGAGTCTTCCAATTTGTGGCATGGTAGACTAGGACATGTTAATTATGGTTCTTTACGAAGGCAAATTAACATGGATTGCATACCAAAATTCCAAATTGATACAAATCATAAGTGTGAAACTTATGTAGAAGCAAAGTTAACAAGAACGCAATTTCATTCTATTGAAATAAAGAGTGAACCACTTGGATTAATTCACACGGATTTATGTGATTTTAAATCAACACAATCACGTGGTGGAAACAAGTACTTCATTACTTTTGTTGATGATAGCACAAGATTTTGTTATGTGTATCTTCTTAAAAGTAAAGACGAAGCAATAGAGAAATTTATTCTCTATAAAGCTGAAGTTGAGAATTAACTTGACAAGAAAATTAAGATGCTTAGAAGTGTTCGTGGAGGTGAGTATGAATCACCATTTGCTGAATTGTGCGCTAAACATGGAATCATTCACGAAACAACATCACCTTATGCACCCCAACAAAATGACATTACTGAACGTAAAAATCATACATTAAAGGAAATGATGAATGCCATGTTGCTATGTTCTGGACTACCTCAGAACATGTGGGGAGAAGCCATGTTATCGGCAAACTATCTTTTAAATAAGGTACCCCGGAAAAAGCTTGATAAAAGTTCTTATGAGATGTGGCATGAAAAAGTGTCATCTTACAAATACTTGCAAATGTGGGTGTGTCTTGCTAAGGTTGCTATACCTACACCTAAGAAGGTGAAAGTTGGACCAAAAAACTATTGACTGCATATTTATAGGTTATGCATAGAATAGTAGTGCCTATCATTTTCTTGTGCACGAGTCTAAGATAGAAGACATACACAAAAATACAATAATGAAATCTCGAAATGTTTATTTCTTCGAAAATATATTTCCTTGTAAGAGAAGCGATGAGTCTAACTTGTTAAACGGGTACATGCTCAGAAGAAGAAACAAGAAGAGAATGAGCAAGAAGAGGTGGAACTTCGACGTAGCAAAGAAGTAGGGTAGAAAAATCTTTTGGTTCATATTTTCTTACTTACATGCAGAAAAAGTGAACCTCAAAGCTACAAAGAAGCTGTGAGTTCCTCCAAAGGACCTCAATGGAAAGAAACCATTAAAAGTGAAATTGATTTCATCCTTCAAAATCACACTTGGGAACTAGTGGACCTTCCTCAAGGAAGCAAACCATTAGGGTATAAGTGGATTTTCAAGAAGAAAAAAAAAGTAGATGAAACAATTGATAAGTATAAGGCTAGACTTGTAGTTAAAGGTTACAAACAACATGAAGGCGTGGATTACTTTGATACATATTCTCTAGTTACGAGAATAACCTCCATTAGATTAGTACTTGCTATTGTCGTATTGCGAAATCTGGAAGTACATCAAATGGATGTAAAGATTGCATTTCTAAATGGAGATTTAGAAGAGGAGATTTACATGGAACAACCAGGAGGATTTTTCTGCACTAGGGCAAGAAAATAAAGTGTTACAAATTAGTAAAGTCTT